>BSBM01001280.1:3832500-4432500 GCA_027924585.1 Larix kaempferi
CATGGAAATTGTTTACATATACATGGAGACTCAAAAAGAGATGATGAGAGGTAGAGCCTTAACCCTAAACCCTACATAAAATAATACTTATACAACTCAAAATATCTAATTTGCTAGGCAATGTTTAAGTCTTAAGGTTTATAGTTAGCTATTCATAAAATGCCACTACCTTAGTGCTACATTCAAACAATTAAATACACTATAAAAAGACCAGGAAAATGTGTCATCCAAACAAATAAATAGCAATTATGCGTGCATTTGCTAGGCTCAAACTCACAACTTACAATAGACATCTACTATGTTTTGAATTGAATGTGTTAACTTAATCACAGTACATAACACTCATCTTTAATTCCTCAACACTATTTAATATTTCAATGTTTTTATTTAAGTGTAAATAATAATAATAATAATAATAATCTATTTTTAAGGCAACAACCAAGCCATACACCAATTTGGTGTATGGGACTCCCTTTGCGCAACATGTAACTGCTAAAGTCTACAAAGATGTACATACCTTGCCCCAATGAAGTAATTGACGGTAGAACAATGCTGTTTTTTTTTAACCACGGGAACTTATCAACCTCCCAAAAGTATATGCAACAACTTGCAAGCCACATATATCAATAACTCATAGATCAGCCAGCACCTGGACTTCACAGCAAGGGGATGCCTACCCTTTCAGCTTCACTATGACGGGTCAATATGTGCAGCCCTCAGGGATTGAACTTGTGACCTCCATGTATTCTTAACCAGTGGTTACTCGTAGTTAAAAAATCACTATATTGGGTATCCTTCTATCCGGCTACCTCAGCAATACTCTCAATCCTCAAATCTAGAGGCTTCTCGATGTATGCATATTGGTTCTCTTCCATCTATGCCATGCCTCCTTTAGGAGTTTTCTTCCCATCTTTTGCGGGTTCACTCTTTTTCTTGATTTCTGGTTTCGAAAACTGTATATGGGTATCTTTGCCATATTTGCCATATTTGCCATTCGTTCTTGCTCCAAATCATACACAAACCTCTCTTTTATGTTGGGTCTGGTTTCACCTTCTATCAAATTTTTAGGTTGCCTTAATGACTAGTCCTATGAAAGGCAACTACCTACATTTCGCTATACCAAGGCTGCCCAGGATCAAATAAACCTTTTCCAGCCAGACATTAATATTCCACAACATTTTCGTGAGCAATCAAACGATCTGAACTTCAAACAAATAAATTACCTCCAGTATTGTTGCCAATCATGTCGAATCTGGGCATGATATCACGTCACATTTTTTAGCTTTATCTTTTGTGCAAATTTTTGGCTGCTCTGCCCTCCAATATTCTTCCCACATATTCTCACGGCTGCTAGGACATCTTTCTGCCCACTTCAATCTATCTCCACTTCTACTAGGGCACGTTTTTCTAAAAAAACGTGTTCTCTTCTGACTGCAAATCGAACTACTTTGCCAGTGCACATTTTCTTTTGCTCAAAAACCTTTTGTTTGACTGCTAAGACTTATCCGCTGTGAATTATTTTAGGTTTATCTGTTGTCTAAGAAATCTGCTTTTCTCACGTTTTTTGCTGTGGCTTTACGAGTAGAAAATGCAATGTAAACGAAATTTCGGAAGATTTGTTCGAAAATTAGGAAAAGCCTGTTTCTTCTAGCGTTGCCTTATTTAGGTTTCTGGACGACAGCTCTGTCTGCACGAATTCGAGTCTACTCTCTGTACAAAATCAAGTCTGCCACGAATCTCATGGACTGCTCTTTGTTTCTTCGTGAGTTTGTGGACGGAAGTTCTTCAGCTCATTGGGTTTGCTAACCAGTATTATTAAGTTTCAGCTCTTATAGACATTGGTTATGCTAATACAATATTATTAAATCATCAGCTGTTATAACAGGCGAACGAAAGCCACGGCCATGCTGATGATTTATTTGAATTTTTAAATGTTGCACAAGGCCATATGCCATGACAACTCCTTAGTCGATCATAAAGTTATAGACATTTTCTTCGAAAGGCCATCCATTGACATCTTCTTCAATTAAAGATTACTGAGTTTTTTTAACATAGCAACAACATAAACTATGATATTACAAACAAAATGTTTCATTGGTATCAATTTTTTACCAAATATTTGATCCATCAAACGAAACCTATATTTAACTTCACAGATTTAAAATTATAAAGGTCCTTAATAAGTGTACTGTGCAATCATGAGATATGTTCATCATTTGTGAACGTGTTGTCATGGTCAACCACCACCAGTTAGTCCAACTAGATGTTTCTTTATCCAGTTGTTAGCCTGAACTTGTGAGCAAGTCCAATAGCAGTCAATCTGCAACTATTCTTGCAGCAGAAACCACCGATTTCTATATAGTCGTGCAGGTCATCAAAGCTTTCCCTGTGAATGGAAGCAATTCTTCTTATACAAACTCCATATAAAAGTAGGTGAATGGAAGCAGGTCATCAAACCTTGAATGGATGGCTTTGCTCAATCTAATAGACTATCTTCAAGGGTTCTGTTATCACCTATTTTGTACAAATAGTTGAACTTCCGATGAGCCGCCAGTTTATTGAACATGATTCATGTTCATCATCAGCATTCAGAAGTTCAGAAGTCAATTTCAGGGCAATTTTGCCCCTTTTGTAATAACTACATGTTCATACCCCCATGGGGAAAATGTAAAAAGTTGGTCTAAACGGGGTCCTCTTATAAAAGACTCGACTATCCGTAGGTTTAGCTATTTGGGAGATACTCTAGAGTGTTTTTTTCCTTAGGAATTATGCGCTATTCATCAATGGCGTATAATCCCTAAGTTTTTCACTCAACCCTCCAAAACTAGAGTATTTTCCATGGTGGTCAAAACCTAAGATGGTTATTAGAGTCTTGTGTCTAGGAATTTGTACGTGTTAGCCATCTCGATTGAGACGTATGAACATGCACTAGGTCTCCTAGGAGTTTCGTTTGATTCCGGCAAAGTTTTATTCTTTCATAAATTAGACCATTTTTTAATGGTTTAATTAAAAAATTTCAAAAAATGATAAAAAGCCTCATTCGGAGGCAGAATTGGGTGTGGGGATGTTCGTTTTGACGCTCAGAACGTCCTCTTTACCATAGCACCCTCGTTCATTAATTTCCGGGCAGTTATGTCACCCCAGGAGCAGTTTTGGCTAAAAATGCATCATTTTGGCTAAAAAATGACAAAATTCACTAAGTGGCAAAAATCAAATAAGTCCAAAAACATTAAAAAATGATTTTTTAAAAGGTTGAAGTGAATTCTAATATGGTGTACGACCATATTAAAGACAAATCACATGTTATATCATATCAAAGTTAGGATATACGAATGACATGGAATGAATGACGTGAGCATGGTTTGGCCGTATGGCTAGCTCTCACGAGTTGAGGATTTGGCATTTAATTAATGGTTGGTTGAGATTGAATTTATAATATGGTGGGCGCACTCCTAATTTCAAGGCCACGTCACATGAGTTACCACCTCCAAGCTAGAGTTAGCATTAATATCAAAACTCCAAGCTTTCTCATGTGGCATTCGCGCCCTCCTCAAAGTAGCTCACGTTCTCCTTCTTTGGCTCACGAATTTGTGAGGTGGCTCATATGTATTGAGTTGGTGATAGTTCCAAGGGAGAGTGGAGGCCACCTCCCCACTTTCAATCAATGCAAACTCATGTTTATGGATAAATCTCGCTCCAAGCCTGATTTTTGGAGGCTTTGATTGAAATTCGTTTTTACTCGTGGTGCCATATGTCTCTCTTCAAGCCAATTCGAATTTGGGCTTAGTGAGCTTGTATTTTGTATATAATGAGGTGCTTGGCTCCTCATTCTTCATGGAGATTTTGAGCATGAACACTCTGCCAAAATATTGTTGTAATATCTGTTTAATATTGAATAAAGTTTAGACTTTGGCGGTCCATGCTGGAGCAATTGGGATGTTCTTCACACTATTGGTGATATCTCTTTCATTTTGTCAATTGATATGCAATTTCAATATTAGATGTATGTTTTAGTTTTGATTAAAAATATATCTATCGGTTCTTGCATGTTTCATAACAAGATTTTTGCAGGGGTTTCCCAAGGTGGAGAAAGGCTTATTAAAGACTAAGTCATTCTTTATTTGAACAGTGGTTCTTGGCATCTAATCAATCTGTCTTGCAGGTCTTGCAGGTCTTCTCTTCTTTTCAAGAGAAGAAACACTTCTAAAGAGTCTTGATCTCTTCCTCCATCAACAAACTTCTCAAGGCTTTCTTGGTTACCTAGCTTACCTCTTCAAGCCCATCCCCACTTTGACTAGCTTCACTCACCCATTCGTTTTGCCCTTTCTCCCATTCATCCACTCGTTTTTCCCTAAATCCATCCTCTTCTCAACCATTTCGTTTTTTTCCCCATCTTCCCAAGCTCATCTTCCATTTTACCTTTGTCTTCAAGGCTCCATTCGTCCATTATAAAAGAGCCCTAAAACACACAAAACTCCAAAAACGAATTGTTAGAGTTAATTGTAATTTCTTTCTTAGTTTTGCAAAAGTATTTTGTTAGATTTAGATCTCAAAGTTTTTTGCATCTCATACAAGTTTCATGCATTGGAAAAGGCAGCTTTAGAAGCATTATAGATCACTTTTCTACATTAGTATAGCTTGCATTGCTTAACTATAGTTTCCATTTTGAAAGATAGAATATTTTTCATAAAAATTCCTTAAAATTTTTAAAGTCTTAGATCTCATTTCTAGCATTTTTAAGCCACTTTTGTTCGCTGGTTCGTTTTCCCATCTTAACTTTTTTGAACCATTTTTTATGTATTTCCATGTTTTAGATCTCATTTTGCAAATATAGACTTAGATTCAAAGTTTGTTTTATTTTTCTAACACTAAAGGGTGCATTGAGTTTTGGCTTTCTTGTAGGTACTTTGGAAGTGCAAAAGATTCGAAAAATTTGAAGTAAAGAGATACAAGCTAAAGTAGCAAGAACTCAAACCAAATACAAGGAGAATCCAGTATACAAATTTATCACTCACTATCCTTTGTAATAGCTATCAAGAGCTAAGTTAAATTTTTCAAGTTTTATTTTCATTCCAAAGTCCTCCAAGGTTTTAAAACCCAAAGCAATTGTACAAGATTAATAAAAGTTCAAGTGGAGGAGGCCTCCATTTTTTTGGCTTTCTTCCACATTTGGGGAAGAGTGTTGTGATTGGTTAGATTACATCTCTCATTTTCCGTTTTAGAGTAATCTCTATTTTTCATACTCTCTTCCAAGTTTTGACTTGAGGTAGTATCCTTGAGATTTCATCTCAACGGCATGACCACATAATTTTGTGGTTACTCCTCTCTCCCCGTTAATTTTCTTGGCAGAGCTTTCAACTAGATCGAAGTTCTCAAGTGCTAGCGGTTCTAGTGGTTGACCTTGTTCGGAGGTTGATCCCACCTTAAAGTAAAACTGTTGGTAGAACACAAAGTATTTTTTAGCATTATTTCATTTCGCAAGTAGCATGCTAGTTGTCTCTTACTTTATTTGAGCTATCACATGGTTTAATTCTACAAAGCTTCATAACTGTTTTTCACAACTGTTTTAATTCTTGCAATAAAATAAACAAAGCCTCTTGAACTTGGCCAAATCCAAGTCAAGAGCACTCTCTGTCGGAGAGCATTGTAGATCTGCATTTTTCCCTTGCATTAGGCATTTTAGAGTAGAAAGTCTCTTGAATTGTGGTTTTAAGACTAAGTCAAGAGCGCTCTCTGTCGGAGGGTTGAACAAGTGCTCTTAATAATTAAAATACTTCAACTCATTTTCCCACTTAATTAATTTACTTTGGTCGATTGTCCAACACCCGTATGCTCTGCCAACCTGCAAAGGTTGGGCTAGTACTCAGAAATGTGAAGGACTTGCTAAACTTACAAGTGATAACATAATTAAAACTTTACCCAAAACCAAAACCAACATCAAATCATTGAAGTTGCTTCCTGAAACAGGTGGTGCCGGGAATCCACTGTCAGACTCGAGGGCGGTCAAGTCGTAAGTACACTTGTCCTCTTTGCAATCTGGGTGCTCCCGACATATCATCTAAGAGGTTGCCAGTATTTGTTCATGGTTAAGGTTCTACTCTTTTGATATCCTTGGTTTTAGCCTTAATAATCAAATACCAATAAAATATTCAATTTACCAAGATAATCTTCATAACGATCTCACAAACAACATTCTTTCAAGACCCACACATTCAGCATCACAATCATCTTTTCTATGACTCCATAAGGCACTGGTATTTGCAAATTTATATCTTAATCAGGACCATTTGTCCTTGTGTTAATTTTCATGTTGTGAATGCTTTATTTGATCATAAGTCTTGAAATATACTGTTAATCTCATTATTTTCATTTTAGCAACGTGGATTGCTTTGTTATCTTGTGCTTATCTCATCTTTTAATTGGTCTCATCACAATAAACTCCTAAACAACACCCATCCGCATCATTTCACCAAAAACACTTAAAAAACACAAGAGCCTTAGTAAAACTCTTTGTAGGGACTACCCCCCTTGGCTTCGTTAGGAGTTAGCCTAAACGGAGGAGCTGGGATTCAGGTGACAGTACCTGGCTCATTGCTTTCCCCCAGGGCCACACCTCTCCCCACTTTCCAGTGAGGGAGATAGCTTTCGAGAGATTTCTGCTGCTGGTGTGCAGTTTGGCGAACAACATCTTTGGCGCCGTTGCCAGGGACAAATCTTTTTGTTCCTGGACGACCTTTATTTTTTCTAGATTGTTTTACCTTTTTTGATAGATTCTAAATCTGTCTGGCGACTCCACTGCCCCTTTTAGTTTTACTTTTGGTATATTTTTAGTTTAATCACTCTCTGGAATTAGACTTGGATCCACCTGGTGACTCCACTGTCAGTTAACACCTCAAGGTATTCAACTAGAAGAAATTCTGAAGGTTTGCTTAGTTTTATCCTTGAGCCTGAAAAAGTTTATAGGAGAAGATTAAACAAACTTGCTTCTCGTAAAATCCTTGAAAATCTTAGATCTGAGTCTATTTTAGACATCCATTCTTTGTTTCAAGAAAATCAAGAAAATTTTGAAAATAATTGTTTCCTTTCCACCATGGGTGAGTTTTTTACTCAACTAGATTTCACTCAGATAGCAGGTCAACCCCATGATATTCCTGAAAAAGCTGTCGACAAACTCACAAGTTTCAACGGTGTTGATGCATCTACTTCTGCTGAACAACATATCAGAAACTTCAACAGACTTTGTGGTTCCTACCTCAAAGGCACTGATAAACATGAGGATGTTTACATGACCCTTTTTGCCATATCCTTAGAGGGCAAAGCTGAGAACTGGTATGACAATTTACCAGACAAATCTTTCGCCACCATAGCAGCTTTCAAAACTGCTTTCCTCAACAAGTTTGGCAGCAAGAAGGAGCCTAGACACCTAGTTGCAACCTTAACTAGCATGAAAAATACCATGGACCTCTTTGGATAAATTCAGAGTTCTCTTTCTCTTTGTATGCCATTTCTATTTGTGTGCCATCTTTCATTTTGTCTGAGGTGATACCTCTATTAGTTCATTTCTTTCGATTTTTAAGCTGGGATCATCTCAATAGAAGGCTAACAATCTAGCACAACTTTATTTGACCCATGTTTTTCTCTTAAGTTTTGCGGCTTTCAGGTATTCTCTAGTGCAAGAGCTCTTAGTTGGTCATTACATTCACCTGGCAGAAAGGCCCATTTGAGCTCTCTTTTTGACTCCATTCGCCCCTCTGATATACTAGCACTGGCCATTTCTTCGAGGATTGATCCTCCCATCTTTTCCATCACCCATTTAAAATACATCTTTTTGTTACATTCGTTTCTCTAAGGAAGCCTCTTCATTTCACCTTGCTCGTTTACTGCACCTTCCTTAGCGATCCTATCTTAGGGATACCCCCCTAGAGTTAGAGGAGAGCCAACCTGAAGCGAAGAGGGGAGGAGTGTGGTGACATTGGCCTCTCTCCTGAGAGAGTTGTCATCCAGCTGGTGTGTTACATTTTGGGCTTCAACACACGCATGCCATTTGGGGAGACAACAGGTTCCATCACCATGATTGAAAAGAACTAAGGTTTATTATGATGGACAATTTATGGAGTGGTAGATTAACGTTGAATCAAGGAGGAATAGTTCTATATATTATTTTGTCTAATAAACACTATTAGGGACTAATGTAGAAATTTCAAAAATTGGCCACTTTGAGGTTTCCAGGTTCTATTCCCTATGAACTTTCGGTGTTAGCAATGAATCTGAAATAAATTACAGTAGCCAATATCTCAGTTTTGTCCAACCCAATTAACTAGGCAGCCCATGAAAATAAACACCGAACAAGTGTACTTCAATGCCAACAAGCTACAACCCCTGGGGCACACTTCCTGAGAAAATTACAAATCTGAAAATATTTTATTATAGTAAATTATGACAGCAATAAATCTGCTCCTTTATCTTCTAGATGTGTGTGTTAAATCAAAGCTAAGAAAGCAATAATAAATGCAGAAATGGCAAATCTTGTATCTGTCCATTTGTCACACATGATGATGCACCTTGATTCTGCCCATGATGAATGATACTCAGCAAGTCTAAGGTTGACATCATCATTGGGTTCTGACAGAAAATCTGTCCTAAGGCTGTCAGATGAAAGGGCTTTGAACCTCATATCTGCAACAGTGACTGCATTAATCACAGATTGCCAGTAGGGGCTTTTGGCACAGTGGACTGAATTGTCAGAATCGTACCAAAAATCAGCAATGGCCTTCTTAGCTTGAATATGGACATTATTTTTCCAACCCATGATCCTATCACAAAAAAAAATGTTGACCTACAAGTGGACCCATAATTTATTTTTCAATTGAGGAACTTTTGCGACAATAAGTTTTAGTACATCTTCCAACTTAGACTTATAGAGAAGTAGCAATCAACTTTGCAAATTCCAGTGATGATCTGCCATTTGATTAACAAGTAATGGAAAAACAAGAAGCTCAATAAAGATAACTACATTCCTTTAGTCTCTAACAAATTTAGGCCACAATGTAAGATAGGGCGACAGAAATACTTCACTAAACTAATAAGTTAAAAGTAGAATGGCTCAATCCATTGGTATGGCAGCTTAAGTTAATGTAGAATGGATCAATTCCAATGGCAAGGCATCATAAGTTACCGAAATTGTATGGAATCTTAAGTTAATATAGAATGGATCAAATCCAATGGCATGACATAATAAGTTACTGAAACTGTTAACCTTCATGGTAAACAAAAGCACCAGAATGAATTGTACATCATGGCATCTTTTTGGAATTGTACCTTTACTAAGAAATCTAACTTCACAACCATTATACAGATTTAATACTGATTTTAATAAATACAAATCCATGTCTTCAATAACAACAAGATGCCAACATGCATAATATAGGCTTATAGCCTCCATAAATACATTACTTAACTGATGTCATGATCTGTGTAACAAAAGATGAGATACTTAGAAACTCACATCGACTCTGAACTTCAAGACAAGAAGCAGAGATCTTTGACACTAATGTTCTGGAAATTAAATGATAAGGATTCGCTGTCTCTATGTGCATTACTAATAGTTAGACTAAAATAGGTCTATTCCATTTTGCAAATACCCTGAAACAAACAACAATGTTAAATACTGTACATTTCAAGCTATTCTCTGGTTGTCATCAGTGTTCAAAGTCCTGCTGAAAGTCTAAGGCCATAACATTTAGCCTTTAGCTATGACAGTTTATGTCCATGGCTCAAACAAACCCACTTGGGAAGATGAAACATTATGGCAATCATCATGGATATCTAATGGACTCGAAAATTCATCTTGGGATGAAACAGGCAAACTTGAAGCTGGAACTTGAATCTGGGATCCAGGAGAAATAAATCTTCTAGAATCGGAAGCATTTTTTGCACACAATGGCCTATAAAAGTCCTGGGCATGCGATATATGGTCTAAATTGTTTCTTGGTAACTTTCCTGGTGATTGTTGAGCATGCAAATCTGCAGTACTCTGTGATGGTCTAGTAGACTCAATCTGGCCTGCCAAACCTGCAACCCTGTTCTGATAGATTGAACCAGGCAATTCTCCAACTTTTAGATGGGAGGTCTTGCTTGAGTATGACACTGATAGCATCTGCTGCTGATCATGAGGATGACTTGATAACTTCTCCTGTTTTGTTTGTCCCGTATCATTATTCCGTCTACTTCTTTTTGAAGGTGAACCAAACTCTGGGTTGTCTGAACACGGCATACCATCACCAACCCTGTATGCATATGATGAAGTTTGAAGCTGTGGCTCATCTCTGGGGTAAGCAATATCAGCAGATTGATCCTTTTGAGCACTATCAACTGGGGCCATAGCAGCATTTCCATCTTGCCTGTGTCTGCCACTCTTTCCTGGACTTTCAGAATCAGGGAAAGCCTTATCTGTGACTTCACCACATTCTCCATAGCAAGGTGGTGAGGTTTCTGGGGAAGATGCTGTTTCATGTTTGGAAGTGCCCATCTTCTGCTGTTCTTCTATGATCTTTTGCAAGTATCTTCCCTGGGCTTCAATCCTTAGCTGCAATTGTCTTTGTACCTGCCAAGGGAATGTTCATCATAAACATTCAAAATGTATGAAAATTAAATCATCACTATTGTACACACAATTTTAAAAATAACAGAGTTTCAAATATTTCACTAAAGATGCTTTTCACAAACTATGCAAATATTTAAATGCCTTGTGTCGAGACAAGCTACAATATTCTCTTTTCCAATGTATTCTAGCCCAACTTGGCATTAAATAATTAATGCATGGAGGATGGGCCAGTTCAGTGTAGAAAAAATCTCTCAGAAATTGGCAATTTTTCGATTTTTCCTGATTTATTCCCACCACCAATTTTGTTTTAGATTTTTCCCGATATATTCCCCCAGTCAATCTTTTCCAATTTTCCGAATTTTTTAATTTGTTTCCCCTGCTAGTGGAATTTTTGCCAAATAATTCTAATTTTTCCTGAATTTTTCCAATTTGTTACCCCTGCTGAGTTATTCCCTAGTCCTATTTATTCAACATTGGGTCAGATAACCTTCAAACACAAGTTGAATATTCTTTTTTGAACCTTTTACATCCAGATTACCTGAAGCGACATTAACTAACAACTTTAGCTCCAGAATCAGTTTTCAAGATGTTTAAAACAACTCCAAGTTGTTGTGGCCCCAGCGGAAAGCCATATGATAAAGTCATAGCCACTTCAAATTGATATCATGGGTTTCCTTTGAAGTTGTAGCTAGAGTTTGTTTCTAGTTTTGCAAATTTCAAATTTCAACGACTTACAGGATACGAGAACTCAAGAAACTAACACAAACAATCTGAAAATCTAAAATCTCTATGTGATATGAAATTAATAGGGCACTGACAGCAGCAATTTTGACAGTTGTTACTATAGTACTTCTAACAGTAAGCACAGCAACAGAAACAATAATGAAATACTAGTAATAGTTGCTGAATATACTAGACATATAACATAAAACTATTTAATGGTAGAGAGAACAGCAGAAAAGTTAACCAGCAGATGCCAACATACTAGAAATAGTAAGCTCAGCAACAACAGCAGTAATAGCATAGAAACTTATCTGGAGACTTACCCGCGGTCAAGTGTGTTTTAGGTGGCAACAGGACTTATATTTAATAGGATTATCACTTAACCGCCAGTGAAATGATACTTCATGCTTTAAGTCTTGCTATTAGAATGATTAAAAGAGCATACCTTATCCATTTGCACTTGCAGCATCAGACATTTTAAGCCTGGGTCATATTTTGATCATTCTTGACTAGGTCAAACACAGTTTGACCAAGTCAACCACAGGATCTGGGATGAGTTTGGACCTATGATGTTCGAGATAGATTATTTGTGGTCCTATGGTGCCCACTTGATGGTTCCATGCAGCATACACAGATTTTATTGGATGGTTAGATGGATTTTTATTTATTATTGTTATTTACAGACCATTGTTTTTATTTGTCCGGTCATGGTTGAGTTTATAGATGATTATCCAAGTGGTCATATGATGTATTGGTACTCATCTCTAGTACATTTGGACTTTTTGAGTCCATTGGGACACTCAGTTTTCAGTTACCGGCACTTCAGGATGAGATTTCACTCAGATTGTCACATTATTGCATTTTTGCCATATAAAATGGCCTGTCATCACAGTTAGAGATCTTTTTGGTTCACCTAGGGTGCTACAGAGGGAGTATGGTGTCCAGCGACTTGATATTACCACATTACCATACTCCCAGACATTTTGGCATAGTCAGATTTGTGCCCGGAGGACCAGGCAGAGAAATACAAGAATTTTATTATTTTACAGGTGATTTTCTGAGGATTAAAAATGGTGAAAATGGTTACTGAGGAAATCAATTTCAGATTTTTCTTAAGCGGTGGCATCATGATGACGGTGATATTGAAAAGATTATGGCCATGTTAATAAAAGAAGCACACGAGGAACCCTTAATTGAAGATATTATCGAAGACCCTCCTCATGTGGAAATAATAAAAGACATTGAAGATGCGCGGTGTTCTCAAGTTTATTTCAGTAATGATGAACACATGTGTATTCCAAATCTGCCTATAGAGGAATCCATCATAGAAGTTGTCAAAAAAATTCATGAAGGGTCTTTGATTGAAGATGTTTCAGAAGAGCTTCCACATTTTGCCATTGAAGATTTGGGATTTTGGGATTACTTCAGTGAAAATGATGACATTTGCACTCCAGATTCACCTCAGGAAGAAACCATTACAGAAGCCTATAAAGAAATTTATGATAAATTTTGTATGGTTTATGATGACACTCCTCCATTTTCTCCACATAGTGGTGAAGTCTTGGATAGCTTTACACCTTGTAATATCTTTCAAACCAAACCTTCTGAGGATGATTATTGTGAACATGAGGATGGGTATGGCCAGGGTTGTGATGCAATAGACAAAGACTCCCCCTTCATTCACAGGGATGGGTATGATAATTATTGGACGGATTTAGAAAAACCCATTTTTGATATATCAAGAGAAGGGAGTGTTGATTTTGAGACCTTGGGGAATCTTGATATGGAAGAGGAGCACGCAGATACTTCTTATGATCAACCAGATCCATGCATGAGAATCAGTAATGAAGACTTGGATCAGCAGTGTAAGGAAGAGTCAGATATGATGCAATCAGTGGAATGTCAGTTTCAACCTTCATCAACACATTTAGATTTCTCTTATGATTTGTAGCATCCTGGGGCTTATATTCCTACAAAAGATTTTCATCCGATAAGCCCTTTAAAGCATTATGGTGGTGTGGTTGATCTACCCTATCATACAAATTTATACATCAGCCCTATCCAATCTTGGATAGAAGAAGCCTGCAGGAGGAATTGTCAATTTGGGAAGTAGTGCAATGACATTGTTCACACCTATGATCCCCCATCCAGCTCTCCAATCAAGAATTATCATGCAGGTTTGCATTTTCTGAATAAGATATCCTTGTTTTGGTTGGTAACCAAACACAAGGTGAAAAGTTTTTATATTGATAAAATGTTAAGATGGTTGCATTGGATTTATCATTTTACTTAGCATTTTGATTATGCTATGCTTAGAGTAGGAAAATAAGCTCATCAAAGTGAGCATTTACTTTTTGCATTTCTTTTTTCAGTATTTTCCTTTTTGTACTTAGAAATTTTTCATTAGTTAGTTTTGTTTTTTGAATAATGCAACTTATGGTTCATTGGCTTCTTATAAGAACTTGTGCTACTAAAGGGTTTTCTTGTCAAGTTGAGATGTTTTTACAGGTCATAGAAACCAGAGATTATGGTGTTCTTGTATGCTCTCCTTGCTTGAAGACCAAATCGACCACACGTCCCGCAGTTGGAGCTAGATGTTACCAGCTAAGTTGTACTTAGTTGGACTTTCAAGTGAGCGGGCAAAGTCTGAACATGTTACATGTTCATGATCAGTGATTTGAAGTCCATCGAGCCTTTTTAAAGGCCCCCTTTTTATTTTTTCTTCACATGTCCATGCCCTACGGGGTTTGTAATAAAGTGTACTAGCATGGTATTTTTATGTAAAGGACTTGGCTTCCTAGGACTTGTCAATCAAGTTAGGTATTCCAAGGAGCTTTTTCACATATTAATTATGTTTTGCGTTTTAGCAGGACATAATTTTTGAGTTTTTCTCTTGCTCCTCCAAAGCTGGAATGCCTGGCGTGGTGGTTAGGCCTTAGGAGGTTATTAAAATCATGTCCATGCCCTACGGGGTTTGTAATAAAGTGTGCTAGCATGGTACTTTTATGTAAAGGACTTGGCTTCCTAGGACTTGTCAATCAAGTTAGGTATTACAAGGAGTTTTTTCACTTATTAATTATGGTTTGCGTTTTAGTAAGAATGTCTGGCGTGGTGGTTAGGCCTTAGGAAGCTATTAAAATCCATGGCTCAATGTATATCAACATGCTAGACACTAGAATTGAGTCGTATGGACATGTGCTAGGTTCCCCTAGTTTTTTTTGAAGTTCTGAAAAAAAAAAAAAATTTCCCGTAAAATTAAGCCATTTTTTAACGGTTTAATTAAAAAAATTAGAAATGTTGTAAAAGTGTGGTCTAGGGGATTTTTTTGCCATGGGGGTGCTTGTTATCAGCGATTTTGTACAAATAGTTGAAACCTTATTGAGCCGCTAGTGTTGGAACACATCAGTGTTCACTTCCAGAGTATCTGGGTTTCAGAATGCAGCAGTCAGCCAGTTTTATTTTTGAGTCGACATGACCATGGCCCCATGGGGGTTTGTAATAAAGTGTGCTAGTAGGATCTGAGTGTCTCGGTTCCCTATGACTTGATTAAGCAACTAAGGTATTCCAGGGAGTTTTTTCCCTTGTCAATTATACTTTGCTTATAGCCGAGCTATAATCGATGAGGTTTTCTCCCGCTCCTCCAAAGCTGGAATGCCCGATTTTGAAAATTTTGGCCATGGGGGGTTATTAGAGTCCAACTAATGTATATAAGCCTACTAGACACTATTAGAATAGGTTTTGGTCATGTCCCAAGTCACTAGGACCCTTAGAAAAAATTTCGAAAAAATTTTACCGGGTCCGTCGAGTTTGGGTTTTTTTAATTTAATAAATTTCTCTATAGTTTAAATAGAGAAATAATAATTTGTAATATGTCAGTCGTCCGGGGTCCGAATTCAGTGGTTGATGGCTTGTTTCGTAAGCCAAAAATCACACATGACCTATGGACCAGCTAACCCTAAATTTAAGACAATTATTTGGCCTCATAATTAATATTTTCTCAAAAAATCAAAAAATGAGAAATATTAATTAAAATATTCAAAAAATAATAAATTGGAGAAAATTTAAATCTCTCCAAAAAAGGCCAAATTGAATAAAGTAAAAGTCAAAATGACATGGCAAAAAGCATTTATGATGATTGGAATCTTCACCCACCTGATTCAGATCAGTTTCGGAGCACTGGGAGTGATCTACAGTTGAGAAATTCGCCCACCTTCATGCAAATTCGTTTTTGTGATTTGGCAATTGATTAATGGGTTGTTGGATTATGAAATCAATGCATGTGGGGCTCCTTCCTCAAATTATGGGCTCCAAACTCAAGTTTAAAGATGAGTTAAGACTCCAAGCTCGATTTGGTTGGTGTTGACATGGATTTGATTGGTTTTTTATGGAGTTTTTGGCTCTCTTCATCACCAATTCGAATTAGGGTTTTAGAATTGAGTTTTGTTATATAAGAGAGGCCATTTGGGCTTTCTCTTCATGGATCTTTTGGGCAAACTTTCTTTGCCAAATTGTAATCGTGTTCTAGCTATTGCTATTTGGAAATAAAAGCGACTTTGGAGATCCACATGGTGTTGATGCTTGTTATGGAAATGCTTCATCTATTCTAAGGTGATATCGTATTTGTTTATTGCTCATATTTCATCACTTTGATCAATTATTTAGCTTAGAAGGCTTTCTTAAGCCCATAGGGTGGGCATTTGGGTTCAACTTGTCCATTGATGTTGGGGTTTTATGTGATTTGAAAGGAGTAGACTGTAGTTGGAAATATTTATACTCTTCTAATCTCATTTTGCTTTACATACAATATTTGATCAAGGTGTGTTTGTGAGTAATGTCTTGTGCAGATCTCATAGGTTGAAGAGAGGTTTGAGCTTGGGTGCATCTTTCATCTCTTCAAAGACCTTTTTCCTAACATTTGTGTGCATTTCAGGATCTCCCAAAGTCGATCTTAAGCATTTTGGTAAAGAAGTGTTGAGTTTGAAATCCATCTTCAAAAGAATATTTTCAACTGGTTACTTGGTTCTAAAACTTCCCTCTTCTAGTCCATTCCCCTTACCTTTTTCCACCCATTTATCTCTTATCCCCTTCTCTTTTTATTTCTTTTGTTAAGCCTAGCTTAGGATTTGCCATAGGGTTGAAGCTCTTTCAACCTTGGGGAATAACTTGGGATTTGTTCCCTTGTGCTCTCTTCAACACTATTGCAGGCGTATCATCCGGGATTTTTGTTTCCATTTAAAAGATAGATTTTTCCATACAAAAGTATTTCAAAAATTTTACATTCTAGATCTTTTTCTCATCATTTTTTAAGCATATATTGTTCGCTGGTCCGTTTTTTTTTTTATGCATTTTTGAAATAAAAAATCTCATAAACTAATTTTTTGAAGTCTTTTGTAAACTCTAGTTTAAATAGCTTCAAGATTTTGTCTTGTTCTAATGATTAATGGGTGCCTTGGTTGAGAATTTCTAAGACTTGTGTAGATGTCTTGAAAGGAGGAAACTTGAAAGAGCTTTGAAGAAGTAAGATCTAAGCAAAAGAAACAAAGTGAAGAAACCATTAGAATGATCAAAACTTGATGTACTTATCCTTTGTAAAAGCAAGCAAAGACTTGTTTCTTCTTTATTTTTTCCAAGTATTATCTATCTCTCAAAAGTCCTTCAAGGGTTTCAAACCCAAGGCATTTGTAATCAAGTTAATAAAAGTTCAAGTGGAGTAGGCCTCCACTTTTTTGGTTTTCATTCCCATTTGGGGAAGAGTGTTGTGCATGTTAGTTTAGATCTCATCTTTTTCAAGTTCATAGATTAGTCTTCATTTTCGTACTTAGATTAATTTCTCTTCCAAGTCTTGACTAGAGTAAGCTAACTTTGGGATTATATCCCAAAGGTCACATAACTTTGTGGTAGCTTCTCGTTCCCCCATCAGCTTCTTGTGGACATCCAGCTAGCTGGAAGGTTTCCAAGACTGACGGTTCTAGTGGTTGACCTTGTTCGGAGGTTGATCCCACCTTTAGAATAAATTTGTTTGGTAGAACACTAAGTAAAGTTTGATTTTATTTTGCAAGTAACATGTTAGCAATATTTCACATCTATTTGAGCTTTCACATGATTTAAGTATTACAAAGTTAAAGTATCTTGTTATCACAACTGCTACTTGTTTCTTAAAACGAACAAAGTCTCTTGAACTTGGCCAAATCCAAGTCAAGAGCACTCTCTATCGGAGAGCATTGTTAGACTTGCATCTTTCCCTGCATTAGGCATGTTAAAGTAGGAAGTCTCTTGAACTGTGGTCATAAGATCAAGTCAAGAGCGCTCTCTGTCGGAGAGTCGAACAAGTGCTCTAAATAATAAAATATCTCAACCCACATTTCCCCCCTAATAAATTTACTTTTGGTTGATCGTCCGACACCCGTATGCTCTGCCAACCGGAAACGGTTGGGCTAGTACTCAGAAAGGTGGAAGACTTGTTAAGTTCATAAGTGATAACTAATAAAACTTTCACCCCCATAACCAACCAATCCGGAGTTGAGCGATAAGATAAGTTCAGTGGGTAATCTCCTAGTGGGGGCGCCGAGATTCCATGTTCAGCCTCTAGTTTGCTGGTTAGCATTGCGCGACCTGGCTAGAGCACTGGGTGGCCCGACATGTCCTTGAACGGAGGCACTTGATACTGTCTTTTCCGGACTTTCTCTCGAATATCCTTGGTTTTATCCTAATAATCAAGACCATTAAACTCTTCAATTTACAAAGATAATCTGCACAACGATCTCACAAACGGCATTTCTTCAAGACCCACACTTTCAGCATCACAATCTTTATTTTTCTTTGACTCCATAAGGCACTGGTTGTTTAGAAGCATATATATTGATCAGGACCATTTGTCCTTGTGTTTATTTCATATTGTGAATGCTCTAGTAATTAATCAAGTCTTGAATCATATTGCCATCTTGTTATCTTATTTCGCAACGTGGATTGCATTTTTATCTTGTGTTTATCTCATTTTTTTTAAATTGGTCTCATTCTAAAAAACTCCTAAACAACACTCATCCGCATCATCCCAGACAAAAAACACTATAAATACTAGAGCCTTAGTGAAACTCTTTCTTAGGGACTACCCCCCTTGGCTTCGTTAGGAGTTTGCTTAAACGGAGGAGCTGGGATTCAGGTGACAGTACTTGGCTCATTGCTTGCCCCCAAGGCCACACTTCTCTCACTTGTAGTGAAGAGACAGCTTTTGAAAGATTTCCGCTGCTGGTGTGCAATCTGGCGGACAACATCTTTGGCGCCGTTGCCGGGGACAAATCTTTTTGTTCCTGGATGACCTTAGTTTTTTCTAGTTTGTTTTACCTTTTTTGATAGATTTCATATCTATCTGGCGACTCCACTGCCCCTTTTAGTTTTACTTTTGGTAGATTTTTAGTTTAATCACTCTCTGAAATTAGACTTGGATCCACCTGGCGACTCCACTGTCAGTTAACACCTCAAGGTATTCAACTAGAAGAAACTCTGAAGGCTTGCTTAGTTTTATCCCTGGGCTTGAAAAGGTTTATAGGAGAAAATTAAACAAGCTTGCTTCTCGTAGGACCTTGAAGAACTTGGATCTGAGTCTATTTTAGACATCCATTCTTTATTTCAAGAAAACTTAGAAAATTTTGAAAATAATAATTGTTTCCTTTCCACAATGGGTGAGTTTTTTACTCAACTCAACTTCACTCAGATAGCTGGTCAACCCCATGACGTTCCTGAAAAAGCTATTGATAAACTTATGACTTTCAATGGCACTGATGCCTCTACCTCTGTTGAGCAACACATCAGAAACTTTTCAAGACATTGTGGTTCCTATATCAGGGGCACTGACAAACATGAAGATGTATACATGACCCTTTTTGCTCTATCTCTGGATGGTAAAGCTGGAAACTGGTATGACAATTTGCCAAACAACTCTTTTGCCACCATAGCAGCTTTCAGGACTGCTTTCCTCGACAAATTTGGCAACAAAAAGGAACCTAGACATCTAGTGGCATCTTTGACCAACATGAAGAAGTTAGATACTGAAACCATCGATGAATTCAATGATAAGTTCACAGAATTGTTAAATTCCATCCCTGTTACTTATGCACCTACTGCAGCTTCTTTATTGGATTTTTACATTGAAGCATTGAGTGGCAAAATACCGTATCAGATAAGAGACAAGGAACCCACCACATTGCTTCAAGCTCAAAATTTGGCTGTAAAAATTGAGAAGAACATGCAATATTCAGGAGAATCAAACATTCAGGGTTACTCAAGATCTTCAATACCTTTGAAAAGTAATGAACCAAAAGATAAAGATCCTTTATCAATTATGAAAGAGACTCATGAAAAACAGATATTGGAAATAAGAAGGGAAATGAAGAAAAACATGGAAGAAGCTGAGGCAAAACACCTTGCTCAGCTAAAGGAAATTCAAAGTCGGGTTATAAATGTCGAAAGGACTCAACCTCAACCTCAACCTCAACCTCAACCTAGGGTTTTTGCTACAAAGCAGAATTGGCAGAGAAAACCTCCCAACCATGAACAGAGGCCTCCAAATCAATCAGAGGCTGCTAACATGGTTGAATCATACAAGCCATTTTGTAGGGCATGCAGAGATTTCCACGAGGAATCTGGTTGCTACCATGCATGCTATATTCAAGAACACGGTTTTCCTGAAGGTTGTGGTCCTAGTGCATCAACAAGCAAGCCTGAATTCATTAATAATGTGGGAGACGTCTGTGGCATTTCCATGGTTGAACCTTACACACCATTCTGTAGGACATGCCAGGAATTCCATGAAGAAAACACTTGTCACCTTGCATGCTATATCCAAAAGCATGGGTTTCCTGAAGGGTTTGTTGGTCAGTCTTCATCAAGTGAGCTTGAGTGCATAAACTATGTAGGTGATACTTATGATATTCCTAAAGAGAGTTGGAATCAGTCGGATCAGCCTATTACAGAAAATATAACATTTTCCCATCAGATTCCTGATGATCCTATCGTAGAGATTTATCAAATACCGAATATTGTTGAAGACCCTCCTCATGCCATCGAAACAAAAGACACTTTGGAGTGGGAAGTTTTTCAAGACTACTTCAGTGATGATGAACATTTATGTACTCCTGACCCATCTCTAGAAGAAACCATTACAGAGATCAACATTCATAAAGAAATCCATGAAAGTTGTAGTATGTGTGACAACACTCCCATTTGTTCTCCACATGGCAGTGAATATTCGAAAATTTTGGTCCCTTGTGATATTTTTGAAACACATCTGTTTGAGGAAGATTATTATGAAGTTGAGGAGGATAGGCATAGCTTAAAGGATGACATAAGTGATGATGAGTCCACCATGGATGACATAGATATTGGAAATGATGAAGGGACCCTTTTTGAGAACCCTATCTATGCCATGTCTGAAGAAGTTAATGATGAACAAAATCCCCTTGGAAATTTTGTTAACAATCCCACTTATGAGCATGAGGATGCATGTGGCCAGGAATGTGGTAAAATCCATGAAGACTCCCCCATTTTCGGTAGGAGTATGGATTTTGAATAGTTGAGCATAGAGGAAGAGAAGGAAATTATTTCATATGAGAAGTCAGTTGAGCATATATCTTGCCCATCGGAAATCCCTTGTATATTAGAGCAATTCGAGGCATGCACTTTCATAGAAAATTATTTTCAGAAGAGCCTCTTGGAGGAATATGATCAGGTACCAGAATTGCCTTATCATCCTGAATTTCATCACCCTATCCTGTTTTGGATAGAGTGTGCCTGCAGAAAGATTTCTTACTATATTGGGGAGCACTCAAATATTTATTACATACTCATGATTCCCCATCCAGCCCTCCCTTTCAGAAGATCCAAGCAGGTTTGCACTTTCTGATAAGCATGCCCTTGTCTTGGCTGGTAACCAAAGACAAGGTAAAAATTTGTTTTTTCATTAATCACATGCTTAAATGGTTACATTGGATTTCTGATTATACTTAACATTTTCCTTTTTGTATTATATTAGAATAGGAAAAGATTTAATTTACCTTCTGCATTTTAGATTTCTTAAAATTCATTTTCAAACAATAAAATATAGTTGGTATTTCATTTTGGTTTTTTCATAACACATGTGCTACTGAAGGTTTTCTGTCAAGTTGAGATGTTTTTACAGGCTATATATATAAACCAGAGATTCTGGTGTTCTCGTATTCTCTCCTTGCATGAATTCCAGATCGAGTACACGTCCCGCAGTTGGAGCCAGATGTTATCACCTATTTTGTACAAATAGTTGAAACCTTATTGAGCCGCCGGTGTTGGAACACATCAGTGTTCACTTCCAGAGTATCTGGGTTTAGAATGCAGCAGTTAGCCAGTTTTATTTTTGAGTCGACATGACCATGGCCCCATGGGGGTTTGTAATAAAGTGTGCTAGTAGGATCTGAGTGTCTCGATTCCCCATGACTTGATTAAGCAACTTAGGTATTCCAGGGAGTTTTTTCCTTGTCAATTATACTTTGCTTATAACCGAGCTATAATCGATGAGGTTTTATCCCGCTCCTCCAAAGCTGGAATGCCCGATTTTGAAATTTTTTGCCATGGGGGGTTATTAGAGTCCAACTAATGTATATAAGCCTACTAGACACTATTAGAATAGGTTTTGGTCATGTCCCAAGTCTCTAGGACCCTCAGAAAAAATTTTACCAGGTCCGTTTGGGTTTTTTTAATTATTTATTAAATTTAATAAATTTCTCTATAGTTTAAATAGAGAAATAATAATTTGTAATATGTCAGTCGTCCGGGGTCCGAATTCAGTGGTTGATGGCTTGTTTCATAAGCCAAAAATCACACATGACCTATGGACCAGCTAACCCTAAATTTCAGACAATTATTTGGCCTCATAATTAATATTTTCTCAAAAAATCAAAAAATAAGAAATATTAATTAAAATATTCAAAAAATAATAAATTGGAGAAAATTTAAATCTCTCCAAAAAAAGCCAAATTGAATAAAGTAAAAGTCAAAATGACATGGCAAAAGGCATTTATGATGATTGGAATCTTCACCCACCTGATTCAGATCAGTTTCGGAGCACTGGGAGTGATCTACAGTTGAGAAATTCGCCCACCTTCATGCAAATTCGTTTTTGTGATTTGGCAATTGATTAATGGGTTGTTGGATTATGAAATCAATGCATGTGGGGCTCCTTCCTCAAATTATGGGCTCCAAACTCAAGTTTAAAGATGAGTTAAGACTCCAAGTTCGATTTGGTTGGTGTTGACATGGATTTGATTGGTTTTTGATGGAGTTTTTGGCTCTCTTCATCACCAATTCGAATTAGGGTTTTCGAATTGAGTTTTGTTATATAAGAGAGGCCATTTGGGCTTTCTCTTCATGGATCTTTTGGGCAAACTTTCTCTGCCAAAATGTAATCGTGTTCTAGCTATTGCTATTTGGAAATAAAAGCGACTTTGGAGGTCCACGTGGTGTTGATGCTTGTTATGGAAATGCTTCATCTATTCTAAGGTGATATCGTATTTGTTTATTGCTCATATTTCATCACTTTGATCAATTATTTAGCTTAGAAGGCTTTCTTAAGCCCATAGGGTGGGCATTTGGGTTCAACTTGTCCATTGATGTTGGGGTTCTATGTGATTTGAAAGGAGTAGACTATAGTTGGAAATATTTATACTCTTCTAATCTCATTTTGCTTTACATACAATATTTGATCAAGGTGTGTTTGTGAGTAATGTCTTGTGCAGATCTCATAGGTTGAAGAGAGGTTTGAGCTTGGGTGCATCTTTCATCTCTTCAAAGACCTTTTTCCTAACATTTGTGTGCATTTCAGGATCTCCCAAAGTCGATCTTAAGCATTTTGGTAAAGAAGTGTTGAGTTTGAAATCCATCTTCAAAAGAATATTTTCAACTGGTTACTTGGTTCTAAAACTTCCCTCTTCTAGTCCATTCCCCTTACCTTTTTCCACCCATTTATCTCTTATCCCCTTCTCTTTTTATTTCTTTTGTTAAGCCTAGCTTAGGATTTGCCATAAGGTTGAAGCTCCTTCAACCTTGGGGAATAACTTGGGATTTGTTCCCTTGTGATCTGTTCAACACTATTGCAGGCATATCATCCGACTAGCTGGAAGGGTTTCTTGGATAGTGTTCTTAAGCCATCAAGTGTTCCACTTGATCTTTCCATCTTCCCACTCATTCTTTATTTCCTCATCCATTCGTTTTACCCCTCCTTCCTCTATTCGTTTTACTCTACTATTCACCCATTCGTTTTTTCCATCCTCATCTTTGTCCAATCATCCCTCCATTCGTTTTTCCTCCAGGACTCCTCTCGTCCACCTTCCCAAAAAACCCTAAAAACAAATAAGACACAAAAAACGAATTGCTCAAGTGTAGTAGTTGTTAAAGTTTAATCTTTCTTTTGATAATTAGAACTCATTGTTTGGCATTAGTATAGCTCATACTTGTTAGATTTTTGTTTCCATTTAAAAGATAGATTTTTCCATACAAAAGTATTTCAAAAATTTTACATTCTAGATCTCTTTCTCATCATTTTTTAAGCATATGTTGTTCGCTGGTCCGTTTTTTCTTTTATGCATTTTTGAAATAAAAAATCTCATAAACTAATTTTTTGAAGTCTTTTGTAGACTCTAGTTTAAATAGCTTCAAGATTTTGTCTTGTTCTAATGATTAATGGGTGCCTTGGTTGAGAATTTCTAAGACTTGTGTAGATGTCTTGAAAGGTGGAAACTTGAAAGAGCTTTGAAGAAGTAAGATCTAAGCAAAAGAAACAAAGTGAAGAAACCATGAGAATGATCAAAACTTGACGTACTTATCCTTTGTAAAAGCAAGCAAAGACTTGTTTCTTCTTTATTTTTTCCAAGTATTATCTATCTCTCAAAAGTCCTTCAAGGGTTTCAAACCCAAAGCATTTGTAATCAAGTTAATAAAAGTTCAAGTGAAGGAGGCCTTCACTTTTTTGGTTTTCTTCCCCATTTGGGGAAGAGTGTTGTGCATGCTTAGTTTAGATCTCATCTTTTTCAAGTTCATAGATTAGTCTTCATTTTCGTACTTAGATTAATTTCTCTTCCAAGTCTTGACTAGAGTAAGCTAACTTTGGGATTGTATCCCAAAGGCCACATAACTTTGTGGTAGCTTCTCGTTCCCCCATCAGCTTCTTGTGGACATCCAGCTAGCTGGAAGGTTTCCAAGACTGACGGTTCTGTTATCACCTAAACTGTAGTTACCCCTATGGATATATCCGATCATGGATGACAATAGGGAAGGGCAACTCAAAAGGTGCAACCACGATCACCTCGACCTCCAATATATGGTTGTCACGCCAGTCGAGGCAACCTTCACTTTATGTTATCTAGCCCAGACAACAAAGGGGGAGACCCGATCTACTCCCGACAGGAGAGATCAAAACCAAGACACCAAGTTAGGTTATTTCTAAGTGAAGTAAGGTGTATGGTTTATCCTAGACCTTAGGATGGAGTCACAAGACAAGTGAGGGATTCAAAGAGTATAGCTTTGGTTCATAGTTGATGTGAGAGTGACTTATAATATTTGAAATGAGATCTAGGATTAGAGTACTAGTTCAATGTTGGAAAATCCACTGCCTCGGGAACCATGTCCAATGCAGGGTAGTTTAAGGGTTGAATTGGGGCTAACTAGTACAAGTGACAAGCTTGACCGTGATACATGATGGCATCAAGGGTTTAGTTCACCACACAAGGTCAAACCACAAGTTAATCCAACAATCTAGGAAAGTCGAATTGACTTGGAGAGAAACCAGTGCCTTGGGAATTGGGATAATGGAGTCAAAGTAGGGTTGACTTGTGGTTAAAGACTCCTATGGCATGAGATAAGTGGGCGATTAAGGTCTTGATGGATGAATAGGTCTAGATCTAGGTTTGACCAAAGTGGACCACAATCCCTTAAAATAAGGAATGCTATCCCCAAGGCAAGATTTGACAAGGTGACACACTAGACCTAGGTTTTGAATTATTCCCATTCCAAATCCACTGCAATCTCAAGTACCCACGTCCTAGAAGTGAGTCAACTCACTTCTCCAAGGTGGTGCGACTTTACCCAAGGAGGCCTAAAAGTGGGGTAAGTGGGGTCAGGACAAGTCTGATGACATCCAAACTTTAGATCCAAGTAGGTTAGTCAAGTAGGAGTGTGGATCTATAATTTCACGGCAATCCGACGGCTAGATCTTACTAGATCTGAGTTTAAATATACCAAGTGGTCCAAAATGGGGATTAAATCCCTTAAAGTGTGGAATAGGGCCCACAAGGTATAAATTAGAAAAGTGACAATCTGGGGGTAGGTTATTTGATGTGTAGATTATGAATCAAGCGGGATCTCAACTGCCCACCACCTAGATCTAGGTCAACTTACCCTCACCAAGAAGTGCACCCTTGCTTGGAGAAGCTAAGTTGGTTTGGGAAGAGGGTCAAATGGAAGCCAATGCTCACCAAACTATAGATCCGGGATGCCGTGGATGCTATAGAGGTGGGTTTTCAATATTATACCCAACAACCCACTAAATCCAAGTAGATCTGAGAAAATGTAAAATGGGGGTTTTAAAGTAATTAGGGTTTTATCAATTTATGAGCTATGTCAATGGATTGGATCAAGGTAAGAAGAACAAACCTGTGGATCTTACCTGGGTAACCTTGTAGATGCCTTGATGATGATGATCTATGCAAACCCGATCAATTTGAGAAGCTTTGAGGTAGTTTTCTATGCAATCGATTTAGTCCAAGAAGCCAATGCGCCCTTTCTCCTACACAACAAACGTCAACAATATCAGATTTGATGCAATCAAGAGATAAGACTAATGCCACAAGAGAAGTAACAGAAAGAAAGCATAGATCACAATGATGCTAATGATAACCCCCTGATACAAGTGAATGCCAAGAAAGTCGATTTGAAGAAGCCTTGCAAAATCGCCCTTGTTGAAGTCGCCCTCCTGTAGACAAACAATGATTTCCAAAATAGATAGATCTTACCGCAAATTCCAAATGCTAGGTTGCAATAGACTTTCCAATCACCATCTAAGAACACCAGATGCAAAGGAGACCACAAGAATTTCCACAAGAAAGTTTTTCTATACCAATAATCCAAGAGCCAAAGACCCCTTACAATGAGAAGCTCTCTCCTTTAAATAGGAAGGAGAGGCACCAAAACCCTAACCACTTTTTGAATGAGTGGATAAGATTAAAAGATACAAATATCTAATCAATGGTTGAGATGAGCTCAACAATAAAATACATGGATCACTAATAAAATATTATGTGAGTGGACAAAATCGCCCTAGAAAATGGGAATCCCACCAAATCATGACGACAAAATATAATAAGAGGCTTATGGTGGGTCCAAGGGGTAATTTTATCCCTCCTTGGTCAATCCCCATAGCACAATAATCATAAAATAATCATCAGTGTACCAAATCGTGCCTCCATGGTCAAATCATAGGCCTCAAAAGACCTCAAAAATCCTCAGAAAATGCCATAAGTGATGGATGTGGGCCCCGATGAAACTGAAACTGCTGGAGGTGTAGAGGACCCTGATCTATCATCACTGATCATCCCATGCCATAACATTGCCTCAGTAGCCCAAATCGATTTCCCCAATAGCCATTTCTACCAATCCTGAAATGCCTCGGGAAGCGTGAAATTGCCCCAAACTGCCTCTTGGAGTGCCTGCGCTGTCAAGGTGAGGGCACCAGTGTGTCCGGGAGGGGGGTAAATGGTAAAAACAAGTGGCTGGACCACCCCCTCCAAGCACAGCGCCCTAGGTCAACCGGATAAAAATCACATCTGCTCTGACAGGGCCTCCAACAGACCAAAACTGCACTGGGATAGCCTACTGAGGCTCAATCATCACTGTAAGTGCCCGGAACTGAAAACAAACTGTCTCATCGGACTCAGAAGGTCCAAATCCATCCTAAATGTGTACTCATACACCATATGAGTCTCTGCATGATCAAAATATATATTCAATATACCGGAACAGGGCCAATAATAATAATCTGTAAATGATCAAAACTGCTGTAAACCACAAATCATCATCATAACCCTGTAGCTGCTGCGTAGAATCATCATGTATGTATACATAGACCATATATCATCTGTCCATATCATCATAAGGTCCAACCATCTCATGTCCTATGTTTGACCTTGGTCAAACTAGGACTAACCAAGTCAACCTGACCAAATATAACTCAGATCATCATCAGAAGCTGCTGCAAAGTGTCAAAGGTTAATGCATGCTCTACAACTTATTCAAATAACAATTATAACACAAGGTAATCATTACTGACGATCTAAATCCAAATATATAATGTCATTAATTATTATTATTACTCAGACTAGACTTTCAAGATCATACTCACTTCATAGCTGTGATCAATTTGCTGGTGAAGGGTGAAGGCTAAAATAACTGGCTAGGCTAAGGGATGACTTGACTGTCTTAACTTTGTGACACTTTGGCAAGGGGAAAGGGAATACACACCATAGTATATACTGAATGAGCCACAACACAAGGAATGGCGGTGTCTCACAAATGGATGAGTTGTTCAAAGAGCGTTTATTCACCTTTAACAGATGCGCACAATCCATAATACAAATAAGGCTAGCAATTGTTTTTTGGGCCTGAAGTTTCCATAGCCTTGGTCTATGTGTGTTTATAAACACATTGCATAGATTTACATTTATTTTAGGCTTTCTGCTGCAGGTGTGTTTTTAAGGCACTTGTTTACCTGAGCACTTCTAGGTGTGTCATGGACAGCTTGTTTACCTAGGTATTTATTTTTCCAAAAGATATAACATTTTATTTTCATGGCCATTTTCATTTGGCATGCCTTTCATTCACGTGTGTTTAGAAACACATTGTATGAATGGGCTTTTCATACAAGATATAGCATTTCATTTTTCCAGATTTTGTATTCATGGCAGCACTAAAAGTTTCAGGTTTAGCCAACACAACTTTAGTGACTAGGGGGAATTCCAAGGAACTCCAACTCACCATAGGTAAGTTTTGTCACCAACTCAGAGCCGAGACACAATAAACAGGGAAGCTCATCCAATACAGAGGCTACAGTGGAGAAAAGTCCTCCATGCCACTAGTCAAGTAGTAAGTTAGGTGATAAACTAAAAGGTAGGCAATGGATGGATGAAGACAATGAATAATGGAGCCAACACTAGCAAGCCAAGTTATGGTGGAATGATCACCTCTATTCTCCCTGAGGAGGGTAAAACCAATGAGTATGAATAGTGAACTTCTAAGTCTGAGTAGGGACAAATATGATATATATATAATAAAATCAACCGGGTCCACATATCTATATGATCGCCAGATCATGACACTAAGTGCTAAGACATGCTATAAGAATAAGTATAAAAGCAATATAACCATAACACAATGATATACCTGCTGAGTCATATACCTGAATGCTCATCAACTTGTACCATCATATGTCCTCTGAAACTGCTGCTGTAACTCTGGGCACTACTGACTGCTCTGTACCAATGGTATAATGGCTACATTGGTCATCTTTCTGAGTGTCCTGAGACTCAGTCATGGCATGGGGAATATACACTGTTGTCCACAATCTGATAGTGATCCAATGTAGATGCTCATCTCAGCATCTCAAATGTAAGGGAACTGGCTGAATAGTGTACTGGAATCAGAAAAATAATGTATGGTAGCCCGGCTACTATAAATGTGATAACAGGTTCTAGTGGTTGACCTTGTTTGGAGGTTAATCCCACCTTTAGAATAAATTTGTTTGGTAGAACACTAAGTAAAGTTTCATTTTATTTTGCAAGTAGCATGTTAGCAATATTTCACATCTATTTGAGCTTTCACATGATTTAAGTATTACAAAGTTGAAGTATCTTGTTATCACAATTGCTACTTGTTTCTTAAAACGAACAAAGTCTCTTGAACTTGGCCAAATCCAAGTCAAGAGCACTCTCTATCGGAGAGCATTGTTAGACTTGCATCTTTCCCTGCATTAGGCATGTTAAAGTAGGAAGTCTCTTGAACTGTGGTCATAAGATCAAGTCAAGAGCGCTCTCTGTCGGAGAGTCGAACAAGTGCTCTAAATAATAAAATATCTCAACCCACATTTTCCCCCTAATAAATTTACTTTTGGTTGATCGTCCGACACCCGTTTGCTTTGCCAACCGGAAACGGTTGGGCAAGTACTCAGAAAGGTGGAAGACTTGTTAAGTTCATAAGTGATAACTAATAAAACTTTCACCCCCATAACCAACCAATCCGGAGTTGAGCGATAAGATAAGTTCAGTGGGTAATCTCCTAGTGGGGGCGTCGGGATTCCATGTTCAGCCTCTAGTTTGTTGGTTAGCATTGCGCGACCTGGCTAGAGCACTGGGTGGCCCGACATGTCCTTGAATGGAGGCACTTGATACTGTCTTTTCCGGACTTTCTCTCGAATATCCTTGGTTTTATCCTAATAATCAAGACCATTAAAATCTTCAATTTACAAAGATAATCTGCACAACGATCTCACAAACGACATTTCTTCAAGACCCACACTTTCAGCATCACAATCTTTATTTTTCTTTGACTCCATAAGGCACTGGTTGTTTAGAAGCATATATATTGATCAGGACCATTTGTCCTTGTGTTTATTTCATATTGTGAATGCTCTAGTAATTAATCAAGTCTTGAATCATATTGCCATCTTGTTATCTTATTTCGCAACGTGGATTGCATTTTTATCTTGTGTTTATCTCATTTTTTTTAAATTGGTCTCATTCTAAAAAACTCCTAAACAACACTCATCCGCATCATCCCAGACAAAAAACACTATAAATACTAGAGCCTTAGTGAAACTCTTTCTTAGGGACTATCCCCCTTGGCTTCGTTAGGAGTTTGCCTAAACGGAGGAGCTGGGATTCAGGTGACAGTACCTGACTCATTGCTTGCCCCCAAGGCCACACCTCTCTCACTTGTAGTGAAGAGACAGCTTTTGAAAGATTTCCGCTGCTGCTGTGCAATCTGGCGGACAACAATGCTCATTTTCAAGCTTAGAGCACCTACTATAGCCCAAGACCCACTTTCCTAAGTTTTCTTGCACTTTATTTTTCTTATTTTTCATTTTTCCCGCAAAAGTCAAAAAAGTGTGAAAAAATGCCAAAAAATGGAAAAAATGAGAAAATCCATTTCCTATTTTGATGGAATTTGGAAGTGGATAATGTCAAAATTATGTAAGGGATTAATGGGCTGATTTCTAGCATGATTTTGGGCAGCATAAAAGAAGGAACCTCTTCCCCACAATGAGGGGGGCGCATTCTTCTAAAGGGGGGCGTATTTCCCAAGGGAGGGGGTGCACGAATTAAGGAATGGGCAGCGGAAATCATGGCTTCGTTTTGGCTGGTTTATGGCAGCTAGAATAGTGGAATCACTCCCCATCCATCAAGCCACAATCTATGGCTTGATTCCCTTCACTAGTGCGCCCTCTCCTCTTTGGTTTTTCTATTTAAGCACGTCACTTCTCCATTGTTTTTTAGGAGAAGGTGGAACCTCTGCTCAAGCATTTTATATCTTTTTTTGAATTTTGTTAATGAATAAAAGGCTTTGGAGACAAATCAGTGTGTTATCACCTATTTTGTACAAATAGTTGAAACCTCATTGAGCCGCCAGTGTTGGAACACATCAATGTTCACTTTCAGAGTATCAGGGTTTCAGATGACAATAATTAGCCATTGTTGGCTAGCCAGTTTTGTTTTTCAGTCAGGATGACCATGGCCCCACAGGGTTTGTAATAAAGTGTACTAGTAGGATTTTGAGTGGCTCGGTTCCCCATGACTTGGTTAAGCAACTAAGGTATTCCAGGGAGGTTTTTCCCCTATCAATTATACTTTGCCTATAACCGAGCTATAATCGATGAGGTTTTCTCCCACTTCCTCTAAAACTGGAATGCCCGATTTTGAAAATTTTAGCCATGGGGGGTTGTAAGAGTCCAACTGATGTATATAATCCTACTAGACACTATTAGAATAGGTTTTGGTCATGTCCTAACTGCAATGTTTTAAAAATCAGAATCGGACTTGGAATCGGTCGAGGGTCAACTCGGAATCGGAATCGGAATCGGTAATGAATCGGTCATAAATCGGTCAATTTGAATTTAATGAATCGGTTTGCTCAAAAATACATAAAATATTTTTTTTTTTTAAGAAAAACAACATTTTCAAGATTCCAATTCCAGATTCCAATTCAAGATTCCATAGCATTAGAAACAAAATATCCAATCTCTGCTCATGTTGCATAGTGCAACTGCACTCCACTCCAACACTCCACAGTTGATCTTCATCAAAGAAAAAAGGTATTCCAAGGTGAGCTAGTCATGGTTCATTTGCTTAGACAGGTATCCCAATGTTACTATAAGTTAAAGCCAAAGAAGATTGGTCATTATAAGATATTAAAAAGGATAAATGAAAATGCATATAATATTATAAAGACAGGTATCCCAATGTTCCTATAAACCAAAAAAGATTATTGGTGATTGTAAGATATTAAAAAGGATAAACGAAAATGCATATATGATAAACTTATTTGAAGATTGATCATTGTAAGATATTAAAAAGATAAATGAAAATGCATATATGATAAACTTCATCATGTTATGATATATTAAAAAGGTTTAATGATAAACTTATTTGAAGACTTGGATATTAGTAGTCCCATTTTTAATGTAGCAAATCTATAAATATTTACTTTTACTTTGCGAAGAAATGAGACCAAATTGAATGAGTTGTAGACACCATGACTATTACTGCAGGATCCCTGAAATATAAAATATATTTTATGAAATGAAAGGGACATCAGAATCAAACAACACTTTGATCACTAAAATCCAGTGGATTAATAATAATACAATAATTTTGATGTACGTAGTGGATTAATAATAATACAATAACTTTGATGTACCTAGTGAATTAAGACACTCAGATTTTTTTAACAAGGAGATAATAATGTATTTAAGTGCATTACGGGTCACATGGAAGACTTAGAAACCAAATCAATCTGCAAATGGCACTTGGCATGTCCAGAATCTGAGTTAATTTCAGAGTCAAGTTAAAAAGGGGATGTTTTTACGAAAACCGGTTTGGAGGACCGATTTTTTATGAAAACCGGTTTGGAGGACCGATTTTTTACATAAACCGGTTTGGGTGACCGATTTTTTACATAAACCGGTTTGGAGGACCGATTTTTACTCCTGAAACGGTTTGGACGCCGGTTTGAACCGGGCGAGCCTTAAATTGGCGAATCGGCCGATTCCGATTCCGATTTTTCTGATTTTTAAAACAATGGTCCTAAGTCATTAGGACCCTCAGTAAAAATTTCGAAAAAAATTTACCGGGTCCTCCAGTTTTGGGTTTTTAATTATTTTTATTTTTTAATAAATTTTTCCATAGTTTAAATGGAAAAATTTCTATTTGTAATATGTCAGTCATCGGGGATCCGAATTCAGTGATTGCAGGCTCTAACCTTAAGCCAAAAATCATTCATGATCCTCGGACCAGCTTAGCCTAAGTTTCAGACAATTATTTGGCTTCATAATTAATATTTTCTCAAAAAATCAAAAAATGAGAAATATTAATTAAAATATTCAGAAAATAATAAATTGGAGATAATTTAAATCTCTTAAAAAAAGGCCAAATTAAATAAACTAAAAGTCAAAATGACATGGAACTGAACACTTATGATGATTGCAATCAACTCCCAGTCATTTTAGTCAAGTATCGGAGCGCTGTCAGAGCATCTTCATGAAGAAATTTGCCCTCTCCTTTAGCTTGACGTTTTTGTGATATGGCACTTGATGGATGGCTTGGTGATAGTAACGAGGAGCTAGGGTGGGTGCTTTGCCTAGGTGGAGGCCACATCCCCACTCTACATCAATGCAAAACTCAAGTTATGGGTAGATCTCACTCCAAACTTTGATTTTTTGGACTTTGTGATTGGAAATTCAATTTTCTCAAGGTGCCATTTGTCTCTCTCAAGGCAAATTCGAATTAGGGTTTAGTGGCTTCTATTTTTGTATATAAGGAAGGCATTGCCTCCTCTTTTCTCATGGAGATTTTTTGCATAGAAGCTCTGGAGAATTTTTGTAATTTGTTTAGCATTTGAATAAAGTTGAGACTTTGGAGGTCAATGTAGAAGCTCTTGGTGTGACATGCTTCATCTTGTATGAGGTGATATCATGTTTTTTTTATATGCTTTTGATTCTTAAGTATTGGATTTTATGATTTAGAGGGCTAACAATCTAGCACAAATATTATAAATCTATACTTTTCTCTTAAGTGTGTGGCTTTCAGGTATTCTCCCAAGTGCAAGAGTTCTTGCTTGGTTTACACCTTCATTCTGCAGGTTACCAAAGGAGTTTTGCTTTAAGAAATCAAGAAACAAAGAGGGGCTTGGTTGCTTCATCCATCAAACAAACTATTTCAATCTTTCTTTTGGTTACATTGGTTACTACAAGTGGATCTCTATTTTTCAAGGTTCTATTCTATCTATTTTCCACTATTTCTAGAAGTTATCAAGTCATTTAAAAATTGTATTTCAAGCTTGCTTGGCTTCTACTAAGTTAGATCTAGGCTTTCTAGCCTTAGATCTACTTTTTCAAAGCTAGATCCATCTTTTCAAAGACTCATATTTAAAGATCTAGTTTCATTTTCCAAAGTTGTAAATTCATCTTCTTCTCTTCCAAGTTTTTCCTTGAGAAAGTAGCTTGGGATTTGATCCCAAGTGCCACATAATTTTGTGGCTACTTCTCTTTCCCCATTAGCATCTTTGCAGACATCCAGCTAGATTGAAGGTTTTTGGGACTAGTGGTTCTAGTGGTCACCTTGTTCCAAGGTTGATCCCACCTTGTTTGTTTATTTCTTGGTTTGTTGCTTGATTTGGCCTTGTCTTTTTCTCTCCCATTTGTTTTTCCTTTCATTGCTTGTTTGCCTTGGAAAACGTGCATTATTTTTCTCGAAAAGCGTGATTATTTTCCATTTTTTAGCTCGCTGGTTTTCTGTGTTTTCCATTTTTCTTCAATTCTGGAAATTCATTTCAAAATCAGAAAATTTTCAAAAAAAATTCAAAAAATTATTTTTTCAAGTTTTTTGTACTTTTTCTTGAAAAACGTACAAATTTAAGCTTGTTGTTTTTCGCAGATTTTTTGACATGCCCAAAAATCAGAATTTTTTTTGAAAATTTTCAATATATATATATATTTATCATTTTCTCGAAAAGCATGCCATTTTGTACTTGCTGATTTCCTGCAATTTTCTGCTATTTTCCAGATTCTGGAAATTAGCTTAAAATGTTAAAAAATCTTTAAATTTTATTTCTTAAAAAATCTCAAGTCATTTCGTTGAAAAACGTGCGTTTTACAAAAAAACCGGTGAGCTTGTCTTGTCTTTTCCAAGGTCTGATTTTTGGTCTCATTTCACTGTTTTGGGCTCCTATTTCATCTCATTGGACATTTATCTTGTTATTCACTTCATCATTTCGAATCATAAGTAAAAGTTTGATTTCCTAAAACTCTTACTAGTTGTTGTTTGGAGCTCTTATTCACAGGTGAACCCAAAGTAAAACCAAGCAAGAAAGAGCAAACAAAACTAGATCCAAAGACAAGGATCCAAAACCAAAAAAGAAACCATTTATCCTTTGTACAAATTCATAGGAGTTTTCATTTTACTTAAGTTATTTCTCAAAAGTCCTTTCAAGGGTTTCAATCCCAAAGGCAAATGTAATTTTCCAATAAAAGATCGAGTGGGGTTTTTAAGCCCCCACTTCCAACTTCCCCCACTTGGGAGGTTTGTGGTCTCTTGATGTGATTTGCTTTGGTATTTTAGAGTAGTTTCTATTTTTATGTACTTAGGAATAATTTGCTAGATTAGCTTCTTTTCGCTTTAGAACACTAATCGTTAATTAGCTTCCACTTTGCAACTTAGAAACTAATTATTAATTTAGTCATTTCTTTTATCATTTGTTGAGCTATCACTTGTGTTCTTCTTCACAATCTACTTCTATTTTAACAAAGAACCAAAGCCTCTTGAACTTGCAATAACCCAAGTCAAGAGCACTCTCTGTCGGAGAGCATATTAATATTGCATTTTCTCTACATTAGGGATATAGAATAGCTAAGTCTCTTGAACCTTGTCATAAGACAGTCAAGAGCCCTCTCTATCGGAGAGTTGAATATTGTGCTCTAATAATAATAAAACTTCCAACTCACATCCCCTTAATAATTTATCTTGGTTGCTATCCGACACCCGTATGCTTTGTCAACTTGAAAGGGTTGGGCTAGTACTCAGAAAGGTGTTGGATTTGATAATTTTCGATAACATAATAAAATTTTCACCCCACAACCAATGAACCGGCGTTGCTTTTTTCGAGACATACTCAGTGGGCAAAGTTCCTGAAACCTGGTGGGGCCAGAAATTTCCACTGTCTAGACATCGGAGTGGTTAATTCTTAAGACACCTACTCCTTGACATATGGGCGGACTGACATACCATCAGAAGGGGAAACCACTGAAAGTATACCTTTCCGATCGATTGCTTACCTTGTTGTTCTTAGCCTAATAATCAAGACCATTAAAACTTTTAATTTACCAAGATAATTTGCAAAACGATCTCACGAACAGTTACTAAGACTTGTATATTCAGCATCCCCCAGCACTACACATTTGTTTGACTCCATTTTGGCACTGGTCATTTTACATTTATGCTTTAATTAAGTTAGGCCATTTGTCCATTGGATTTTATATTTTGAACTTATCTATCTGTGGGTGCTTTTAATTTTACAAGTCTTTCATATACTGTTTTGTAACGTGGATTGCACTTTATCTTGTGTCTATTATGAGCTACGATCTTTCATCTTTAAAACTCCTAAACAACACCCATCCACATCACCATCCACTAAAAACATTAAAACACATTGAGCCATAGTAAACTCTTTGTAGGGACTACCCCCCTTGGCTTCGTTAGGAGTTGGCCTAAACGGAGGAGCTGGGATTCAGGTGACAGTACCTGGCTCATTGCTTGCCCCCAAGGCCACACTTTCCCCACTTGTAGTGAGGGAACAACTTTCGAAAGATTTCTGCTGCTGGTGTGCATCTCGGCGGACAACACAATGTGTGGATCTATGATGTGTGGATGATCATGTTCTAACTTATGCATAAGGTAATCTGTGTCTTTACATTTGTATTCGCATTTGTTTGTTGATCAAAGACTAGCTTTTGAAGGAGATGTATATCTTAGTAAGGTGAAGTAGTGTGATCTAATCCATTATTTCTCTGTTAGGTTATTGTAGAGAAGTTAGATTTACAAATTTATTTTTGTTTAAATGCTTGTATCTAAATCTCTATATTAGTCTACACTAGTTGTTCTTGATCTTTCTTGTGAGTTGTTTGTTGTGACTACAGGTTGTCAATCTGAAGAATTTGTGGAGATTGTTTGCGTCCATTTTCCTTCAGGATAGATTCAAGGAGAACTAGTCCCTCTGATCCCCACTCCCGAGGACCCCATTGCCCAAGTTCGAAGGTATCTTCCTCTTCTTTCTTCTCGTCACCAAACATTCATTTTTTTCTCGGTTACCTCGGTTTGCGTATCTCAGATCTACTCTTTTTGCAATATTATAAATAGATCTGATTTATTTTCACTAGATCTTAGTTATTTTCAGAGTAAAGTCTTAAATCTAGATCTAGTATAAGCATATTTCTTGTTACAAGTTGATTTCTGCATATTTCAAGGCTTGAACAAGTAGTATGATTAGATTGGTTTAGAGTTTATTTGGCTGATATAAGAGATTTTAATTTGCTGCTCTTTGAGTATGCAAAGATCCTAAGGAGATAAGCCTTACAGCTTGTCCCACTTAGTTCATTTTTTGCATTTTTACTTAGTTTTTCTTTTGGGAAATTTTTGGGTAATTTTTTGGTCAGTCCCAAGACACTTTTAAAGTGTTTTTTGGCATTGGTTACTAACATTTGTTTGCTTTTTTGTAAAATTTTATGAATAGGTAGGAGGAAACTCTAGCCATTTTTTGGTAGATTGAGCCCTCTGTAGCACCCAGGAACCATTCTCCTTCAACCAGATACTTTTTCTATAAGTTTTGTAAGCCTTTCAGTCATTTTTTCGAGGATTGGGGCACTTCTATTTGCATTGTAAATGAAAAATTAAACGAGAGCAAGTGGGCTACCCAGCGCCCACATCCCATCCCCCTAGGGGGAAACCGTGTCGACTCAAATTTTGTGGTTTGCATTTTTTAGTTTAGATTTCTTTTTTCGACACTTAATAAAATTTAACTAGGATTAAAATTTACCTTGTTGGTTTGTTCCATTGGCAAGCCACAAGTTCACTCAGGACCTAGTTTTTTCACATTTCTTTAACAATTTCCAATTTTCCAGTTTTAATCAACCCCCCTTGCTTTCCCGAAGTATGAATTTCAGGATAAGGGCTTGCCCGAGTACTGGCCAGAAAAGACTCTTGGGGTTTTAATAAAAAAGAAAAACATTGTTCAAAAATTCATAGAATTAACAAGGCTTTGTCCCTGTATGCTCTAGATCACTGCAACTTCGACTAAACATGTTGATCATACCAAAAAGGGACATAGTGACTAGTAATTAGTTTCATTTTCCTAATTAACCTCCTATTTATGAAAATCCAACGTAATCGTTTATTGACACTGTGTGGGGAAATTCTTTAAAGGAAGCAGGAACCACTGGGTAGTGACCTCGGGATACCGTTAGATTGCACCCTAGTTTGGTGTAGTGTTGAACACCTCCTAGAGACTCCAATCCAACCCACATTTCCAAGTGAAGAGCCACCTTTGTCATATTCCGGACATATTTCCAGTACCTCACGGTATATTGGAAATCCCCACTCCCTAATAATCTACTCATTACCACAAAAAATAATAAAATTTACCAAGAACACTTGCAAAACATTGTCTTTTTTGTTTCAAGCATTTCTTTCTGGCACTGATCTTGTTATTGAATATTTTATGATGTTGGATGTTTATGTTTCAATGATAATGTTGGATAACAAATGATATCATGTTTAATATTGCATTGTTCTTGTGATCAAATTTCTAACTCCTAGATTTTTAGCTCGTAGATTAAATACCTTAGATTTTCTTTCTTTTTAGGGTCCACCCCCCTTGGCTTCTCTAGGAGTAAGCCTAGATGGAGGAGTCGATTTTCAAGTGACAGCACTTGACTTTGGCTTGCCCCCAAGGCCACACCAAGCGGCTTGAAAATTTCTGTCGTGTTTTCCCAGGTGTGCATCCAGGCAGCAACACCTTCATTGTTGCTTGCTAAATCTACTTGGTGTTGCAGGAAGAGAGGGGCACATTAGTGGAACCGAGCAAATTCGTAGAGGCAAGAAAAAAGCATCAAATCTTCACTTGATCTTTGCGGGAGTAGTCCTTGACATATCATCATCCATTTCCATGATCCAAGTAGGCTTGCAAGGTACGTAATTTATTCCTTTAACTTACCCATCTGTCATCTACATTCAAACCCTAACTGCAAATTATTTGGAAAATTCTCTGGGTTTTATTTATTGGTTTACTGGAAAACAATTTATGGGTTTTTATCTTACAGTCAAACCCCATGTGGGTTCTCAAGGGCGTCATGCTATGAGGACTCCATCTGCCCCTTTTCCCTAGGCATTGATCTTTAACCCTTACGCCCTCCTTGGTTAGCCTATCTTCCGGGTTGTTAAACCCTTGCCTGTGTCTAAATCTTCACTCTTAATCTTCAAGTCACTGTGTCTAAACACTTAAAGTCTAATCTTATCTTTCCTAAACCTCCACAGTGACCTTGTTTCCTTAAATCTGGGGTTCTTCACCCTCACCTTATGTACCCTATTTCCATAGCTTGATCTGGTGATTGGGTTAGATCTCTCTTGTCGGGAGTAGATCAGGGTCTCCCCCTTTGTTATATGTGGCTTGGATAGCATAAAGCGAAGAGTGCCTTGATTGGCGTGACAACCAATACATCTTTGGGGATCGAGGCCCTCCTGTGTCACCTCTTTAGTTGCCCGTCTCCTCTGCCATCCCGTATAGGATCATCAATAGGGGCATCTATGAGTTGTGTGATAACACTAACCACTGTGATCAGGACACCATCGCATCATCAACATTACTCCCCCTTTCAAGGGAAGTCCTTACGGACTACACCAAGCTTGTCACGGAAGTGCTCAAACTTCACATGAGACATAGGCTTAGTCAACATGTATGCAACCTACTCATTTGTGCTTACATATTGGATCTTTACAGCTCCCTTCTACACCATATCTCGAATGTAGAAATACCAGATTTCTATGTGCTTCGACTTATCATGGAACACAGGGTTCTCTGTCATCTTCACGCAGCTTTGGTTATCACATAGAATCATTGTGGTATCCAACTCCAGATCGAATAGACCTGATAACAACTTCCAAATCCATATGGCTTCACAACTGGTGGAACAGTCTACAATATATTCCGCTTCTACAGTGTCGAGAGCAACACTGGACTGCTTCCTACTTAGCCATGAGATAACGGCTGACCCCAGACTACAACATCCACCTAAAGTGCTCTTTATGTCTAATACACTTCCTACCCAATCTGAATCTATATAACCATATAGTCTGAAGTCATGATCTCTAGTATAACTGAGATCATAGTCTACTGTACCTTTTAGGTACCTCATCACATGCTTTACAGCTATAAGGTGAACATGTTTGGGCTCAACCAAATACTGACTCAAGGTGTTCACAGCAAAGCATATATCTGGCCTGGTATTCGTCAGATACATCAATGACCCAATAATTTGCCTGTATAGTGTCACATTCACTAACTCGAACGAATCATCAAACAACAACTTCAAATTTGTATCTATGGGTGTGGCCATGGCTTTACTTTCCAACATATCAAACCTTTTCAAGATTTCTACTGCATACTTCCCTTGGTTAAGGAAGATTCCTTCTGGGCTCTACCTTACTTCAAGACTTAGAAAATAATGCATCAATCCAAGGTCTTTCATCTCAAATTATGCAGCGAGCTTACTCTGAGATTTGCTTCTCATTACCTGTCAGGAATAAGTCATCCACAAGAATATGACAAGATCATCATCCATAATATTGAAGTAAAGGTTAGGATCAGCTTTACTTTTGGTAAAGCCTAATCTCATCAGAAAACTATCAATTCTTCCATACCAAGCTCTTGGAGCTTCCTTCAACTCATACAGAGCCTTCTTCAATTTGCAAACATGCATCTTTCTGTCTTCAACTTCAAGTCCTTGTGGTTGTTCTATGTACACTTATTCTTCAATGACACCATTCAAGAAAGTTGTTTTCACATCCATTTGGTGTAGCATTCACTTCATTGTGGCTGGAAGTGTACCTTGCTATGGGAGCAAATGTCTCTTCATAATCAATTCCTTCCTTTTGAGAGAATCCTCGAGCCACAAATCTAGCTTTGCAACTTCTTTCATCGGTTCTGCAACTCTGAGAGCTACATCTTCTTCGTATACTTCTTCATGTTGGCACATGTGGGTTCTCTGTAGAGAGTTCTGAATTTTGGAGGTTACTCAATATATGCTTCTACTTCAATTACACCATCTATCTAGTGTAATATACACCATTTTCCACTGAGGCAACGTCTTGTCATATTCAACTCCCTCTTTCTGAGAGAATGTTCATCTGTAGTATGCTTGATTTCATAAGTCTTCTTGAATGTTATAGCTAAACCATCATCACTTGTTCTTCAAAACAAGTCTCATCATTATTCTCTTGTAGGAGATTATACATGTTATTTCCCATCACCTTAGTTTGTTTGGTAGGATCTCTTTTGATCCTAGTCTCCTTGCAGGGATTACTGAAATGTCCGATGGTGAGCTCTACTCCATCATCTGATTCTATAATGTTGATCAAGTCTTCATCTATAGAAGCAACTCTAAACTCTTTCTTATCTAAAGCTAAGATATAGCACATCCTTCTTCTTCATCGAGGTTTCTAAATCAAACTTGTATGTGGCTTCTCCTATTCCCTTAATGGGGGATTGAGAGTCATCTCCTAATGAAACTGTTATCACATATATAGTAGCCGGGCTACCATACATTTTTTGTTAGATTCCAGTACACTATTCAGCCAGTTCCCTTGCATTCAGATGCTGAGATGAGCATCTACTATGAATCACTATCAAATTATGGACAACAGTTTTATTCCCCATGCCATGAGTGAGTCTCAGGACACTCAGAGAGATGACTGATGTAGCTATCTAGCCATTTGTACAGAGAAGTCAGTAGTGCCCAGAGTTACAGCAGTAGTTTCAGAGGACAGATGATGGCTCAGATGATGAGCATTCAGGTATATGACTCAGTAGGTATATTATGGTGTTGTGGTTATATTGCTTTTATTTTCATTCTTTTAGCATGTCTTAGCTTTTAGTATCATGATCTGGCGATCATATAGATATGTGGACCTGGTTGTACTTTTATATATATATCATATTTGTTCCTACTCAAGCTTAGAAGTTCTTGACCTATACTCATCGGTTTTACCCTCCTTAGGGAGATTAGAGGTGATCATTCCCACCATACTTTGGCTTGCTAGTGCTGGTCTCATTATTCACTACCTTCATCCATACATTACCTACCCAATTTGTTATTTACCTTGACTTACTACTTGACTAGTGGCATGGAGGACTTTTCCCTGCTGTAGCTTCTGTATTGAATGAGCTTCCTTGTTTTTTGTGTCTCGGCTCTGAGTTGGTGACAAAACTTACCTTTGGTGAGTTGGATTTCCTCATGAAGTCCCCCTAGTCAGTAAAGATGTTGTTGGCTAAACCTGAAACTTTTAGTGTTGCCATGAATACAAAATATGGATATCGTGCCATGAATACAAAACTTACCTTTGGTGAGTTGGATTTCCTCATGAATACAAAATATGGATATCGTGCCATGAATACAAAATATGGATATCGTGCCATGAATACAAAACTTACCGTGCCATGAATACAAAATATGGATATCGTGCCATGAATACAAAACTTACCTTTGGTGAGTTGGATTTCCTCATGAAGTCCCCCTAGTCATTCAGTATATGCTATGGTGTGTATTCCCTTTCCTTTTCCAAAGTGTCACAGTGTTAAGTCAGTGAGTCATCCCTTAGCCTAGCCATCTTTATTTTAGCCTTCACCCTTCACTAGCAAAATGGTCACAACTATGAAGTGAGTATGGTCTTGAAAGTCTAGTTTGAGTAATAATAATAATTAATGACTATATATTTGGATTTAGATCGCCAGTAATGATTACTTTTTGCTATAATTGCTATTTGAATGAATTGTAGAGCATGCATTAACCTCCAACACTTGCAACAGCTTCTGATGATATTCTGAGTTATATTTTGGTCATGTTGACTTGGTCAAACCCAATTAGACCAAGGTCAACCACAGGACATGAGATGGTTAGACCTTATGATGATGCAGATAGATGGTATATGGTCTATGTACAGGTACATGATGGTTCTCTGCAGCAGATACAGGTTTATGATGATGATTTGTGGTTTTCAGCATTATTTGATCATTTACAGATTATTATTATTATTTCATCTGTCCGGGCATATTGGATATATTATCTGATCATGCAGAGATCCATATGGTGTATGAGTACACATCTTAGATGGATTTGGGCTCTTTGAGTCCAATGAGACAGTCTGTTTTCAATTCTAGGGAGTTACAGTCATGATTTAGCCTCAGTTGGCTATCCTAGTGCAGTTTTGGCCTATTAGAGGCCCTGCCAAAGCATTGATGAGATTTGATGGGTTCACCTAGGGAGCCATGCATGGAGGGGGTGGTCCAACCACTTGTTATTACCATATTACCCCCCTCCCAGACACATTGTTGAGCTTACCTTGATAGCGCAGGCACTCCAGGAGGCAATTTGGGCAGTTTCACACTTCCCAAGGCAATCCAGAAATGGTAAAAATGGCTATAGAGGAATTCGATTTGGGCTACTGAGGCAAGGTTATGGCATGGGATGATGTTTGATGATGAGTGGGATGTCTTCCACACCTTCTCCAGCAGTTTCAACTTCCAGTGGGACCCACACCCATCACTTTTGGCACTCTATGATGATTTCTGGAGCCTCCTAAGGCTCACGACTTTCCCAGAGAGGCATGATTTGGTGCTTAGATGATTATTTTGATGACATTGTGCTATGGGGATTGACCAAGGGTGTTAGAAATTACCCTTTGCACCCACCATAAGCTATTTCTTATGTTTTATCATTGACATTTGGTGGGATGCCCTTATTATGGGTGATTTGTCCATTATTATATTGTATTATTGAGTTGATCCATGTATTGTATTGTTGAGCTCATCTCAACCATTGATTAGATCATATCATCTTTTAATCTTAGCCACTCATTCAAAAAGTGGTTAGGGTTATGGGGTCTCTCCATCCTATTTAAAGGGGAGAGCTTCTCATTGTAAAGGGTCTTTGGCTCTTGGAGTCTTGATATAGAAAAACTTTTCTGTGGAAATTCTTGTGATCTCCTTTGAATCTGGTGTTCTTCGATGGTGATTGTAAAGTCTATTGCATCCTAGCATTTGGGTATTTGTGGTAAGATCTAATTTTTTTTGGAAACTTTTGTCTTGTCTACAGGAGGGCGACTTCACTTGGGCGTTTTTGCAAGGCTTCAACTCGCTCCACTTGGCATTCGCTTGTATCAGGGGGTTATCATTAGTATCATTGTGATCTATGTTATCTTTCTGTTATTTCTCTTGTGGCATTAGTCTTATCTCTTGTTCGTAGTAAATCTGATATTGTTGACGTTTATTGTGCAGGAGAGAGGGTGCACTGGCTTCCTTGGGAAAATCGACTTCATAGAAAACTAACTCAAATCGCTCCAAATTGATCGGGTTTGCATAGATCATTATCATCAAGGCATCTACAAGGTTATTCAAGTAAGATCCACAAGTTTGTTCTTCTTCTCTCGGTTCCAATTGTTGCACGAAATTGCAAGTAGTCAGCGCTCCCCGGTGTATCATGACAAGGGACTAATCGCCTCTCGTGGATCCTTGAAATATGACGGTGGTGAGTTTACCAATCACCTGCGGGTTTTGGTGTAACGGCAGTCGTACTACCAACAATTGGTATCAGAGCAAGAGGTCACGAGTTCGATACACACTCAGCTCACGCTAAGGGGGAGATTGTTGCACGAAATTGCAAGTAGTCAGCGCTCCCCGGTGTATCGTGACAAGGGACTAATCGCCTCTCGTGGATCCTTGAAATCTGGCGGTGGTGAGTTTACCAATCACTTGCGGTTTTTGGTGTAACGGCAGCCGTACTACCAACACCAATCCATTGGCATAACTACCTCATTGATAAAACCCTCATACTTCAAACCCTCATTTTACAATTTCTCAGATCTAGCAAGATCTACTTGGCTTTTGGGTACAAAATTTAAAACCAACCTCTATAGTATCCACGACAATTCGGATCTATAGTTTGGTGAGGATCGACCTTCATTCAACCCATTTTCCAAGGCAAATTAGCCTCTTCAAGGGAGGTCGCACTTCCTTGTTTGGGTGAGTTTGCTAAGATCTAGCACCTGGGTAGGTGAGATCCCACTTGATCCATAATCTCCACATTTGATAACCTACCCCTAGTGTGTCACTTCAATGATTTTCACCTTGTGGGCCCCATTCCTCATTTTGAGGGTTGAGCCCCACTTGGGTTACTTGGTGATACATTTCAATCGTAGATCTACTGAGATCTAGCCATTGGATGATCCTAATTTTCAAGATCCACCTAGCTTGACACCTCAACATCCTTGATCTACAATTTGGTGGACATCCGACTCCATTTGGCCCATTTCCCAAGGCACTGATCTTCTCCAAACCAATTTGACTTTCTTGGATTGTTGAGTTAGCTTGTGGTTTGATCCTTGTCTTGCATGCTTGAACACTCAAACACTGTCATATCCATCCATCAAGCTCATCTTTGGTACTGGTCAGCCCCAATTTGGTCCTTAACTACCCTACATTGGACATGGTTCCCAAGGCAGTGGATTTTCTCATCTTTGACTAGTACCCTGATGTTGGATCTTGTTTCAAACCTCCTAAGTCACTCACACAAACATGTTGGACCAAATCTACATTGTTTAAACCTATTGATCCAACCTATTCCTCACCTTGTGACTTCATCCATAGATCTAGGGTTCACCATACACCTTACATACTTCATCCATACTTTATTTGATCTGGTGTCTTGGTCTAATCTCTCCTATCGGGAGTAGATCTGGGTCTCCCCCTTTGTTGTCTTGGGCTAGATAGCATAAAGTGAAGATTGCCTCGATTGGCGTGACAACCATCCATTGGGAGTCGAGGCTATCTTGGTTGCACCTCTTTGGTTGCCTCTCCCCTCTGCCATCCATCTTGGATCCATCTCTAGGGGAAACTACAAGTTAGGTGATAACGTAAAATTTCTTAGGGGAGTCTTAAGACTGGAGAGAGTGCTTTGAAGCACCACTGTTATAAGACATATTCTTCAATTTCTTCCTTTGGTAACTTCCTGGGAGGTTCTTCTTCTTCTTCGGCTAAGTGAGCATGATGTCTTTTGTTATTCTTTCTTTTTGTATTCTTCTTTTCTTACTGGACAATATTTAGCAATATGTCCCATCTTATCACAATGATAACATTGATAAAGAGAGAAGTCTTTATGCTTGTAGTTTCCCTTCTTGTACTTCTGAAACTTCTTAGGAGCATGAAACTCCTTATGAGTTTCCTTCTTGTAATGAGGTTTTCCTTTTCCTCTTCTAGTATGGGTAGCTAGAGCTTGATCATCATCTCTGAGTAGTGCTTCTCGATTTGCCACTCTAGCTTCCTCTTGAACACATTCTTCCCGTACAATTTCAAATTGTAGATTTTCATTTCTTGCATATTTTCTGGATAAAAGATTCCCATGATCTAGTAAGACCTGTTAAGATTTAATATGCTAAGACAAAAAATATCAGCATTACATTCCATTTCACAATAATAGCATATACAGGATCACTGAAAGAACAACAAGCACAATAAAAACACAAGAGACAGATTTATCCTGGGAAACCCTCATGGGGTAGAAAACCCAGCAAAGCTTCCTCAATATAAATGACCAGCAAATACAAAGATGTAAACCCTAGACATGAGCTCCTTCTCCTCCATAGCAGATCTCTCCCTCACCTATGCGCTATTCACAAGTGAGTGCAATGTGTGTTAAATGAGGAACACTCCTCCTCTATTTATACACAACTCCGACTTGACTTTTACACTGATTAGGTCGGCCCCAACTTTAACCACTGGGTTAAACACCCCATTACAACTGACTCTGGGCCAACCCCACTAGGGAAGTCTAATAACCCAAGTTACCACATTCCGACGGAGGAATAAACATCTCCGGATATACAATAGGGTCTTCACGGAGGAATGAAACATCTCCAGAATAATAAAGTACAAATATAATATTCTTAGAAGTTACAATATTTCAACACTCCCCCTTCACGAGAAGGATATTATAACAACATCTGCAGGAGAAAGGAGTCATCAACTACATTATACATGATACATCTATAGATCATTGGAAGCTTTCTCAACATCATCAGTAACTCAACCAGTTACTGGAATATCTTCAGGTCTTCAATACTGGAGTATCAGCATCGTCAGTATTGAGTCTTCACCTTCTGCAGCACTCGAACAGCTACAGTGACATCATCATTTGGATCACTCGATCAACAACCTCATCGTCTGGATCTACTGATCATCATCATAACAACATCAACTGGATCCTCTCGATCAATAGCATCACATCATCAACTGGATCCTCTCGATCAACAGCATCATTTGGATCATCTCGATCTACAGCATCTGGATCATCTCGATCTACAACATCGTCATAGCAGCATACTCTGCAATACACAAGATCCTATTACGGGATGATCAATCCCTCTCACTTTAGGACATAGGTCCATGGACGATACAATCCAGATCAAATTCCAGGATGATCAATTCTTATCAATTTTAGACAAGTCTCATGTTTATGGACGATGCAATCCAGATCTACTTCCAGGATGATCAATCCTTATCAATTTTAGACAAGTCTCATGTCTATGGACGATGCAATCTAGATCTACTTCCAGGATGATCAATCCTTATCACTTTAGGACATGAGTCCAAGGACGATGCAATCCTATCACGTACATTTTGAACCAAATGTCCAGGGACGATGCAGTCCTATCATCAATTCTCGGAGACAGATGTTTATGGATCAATTCTGGGACCGAAGTCCGGGGATGATACAATCCCCACATTCTCGGAGACATCTGTCTACGGATCAATTCTGGGACCATCGTCCGGGGATGATACAATCCCCACATTCTCGGAGACATCTGTCTACGGATCAATTCTGGGACCGTCGTTCGAGGATGATACAATCCCCACATTCTCGGAGACATCTGTCTACGGATCAATTATGGGACCGAAGACCGGGGAAGATACAATCCCCACATTCTCGGAGACATCTGTCTATGGATCAATTCTGGGACCGAAGTCCGGGGATGATACAATCCCCACATTCTCGGAGACATCTGTCTATGGATCAATTCTGGGACCGAAGTCCAAGGATGATACAATCCCCACATTCTCAGAGACATCTGTCTACGGATCAATTCTGGGACCGACGTCCGAGGATGATACAATCCCCTCATCATCTTAGACCAAGTCTAAGTACCACTCATCGACCTCATCGTCGACACAGGTAACCTCATCATCGACCTTACCGTCGGAACAGGTAACCTCATCATCAATACATGTATCCTCATCATCGATACAAGCATCCACATCAACACAGGTATCCTCATCATTGACCTTACCATCAATATAGGCAATCTCATCATCGACCACATCGCTCCCCCTTTCAAGGAGGGTCCTTCTGAACAACACCAAGCTTGTCTCGGAAATACTCAAACTTTACTCGAGACAGGGTCAACACATCAGCAACTTGTTCGTCAGTGCTCACATACTCAAGCTTTGATAGCTCCTTTCTGCACCATATAGAAATATCGAATCTCTATGTGCTTTGACTTATCATAGAACACTGGATTCTCTGTCATCTTGATACAACTCTGGTTGTCACACAGGATCACAGTGGGTTCCATCTCTAAGTCAAACAATTCTGATAACAACTTCCGAAGCCATACCGCTTCACAACTAGTAGAGCAAGCAGCTATATATTCTGCTTCAGCTGTGCTGAGAACCACACTAGACTGCTTCCTGCTAAACCACGAGATCATGGCAGATCCCAGACAATAACATCCGCCCGATGTGCTCTTCCTGTCTGATACACTTCTTGCCCAATCAACATCTGTGTAGACATACAATCTGAACTCATGAACTCCAAGATAATATAGACCAAAGTCTATCGTACCCTTCAGGTACCTCACCACATGCTTTGCAGCTATTAAGTGAACACGTCTAGGTTCCACTGGATACTGCCAAAAGGTGTTCACAACAAAGCATATATCTGACCTAGTATTCGTCAAATACATCAATGACCCAATAATCTGTCTGTACAGAGTTACATCCACTAACTCTGATGAGTCATCTGCTAACAGCTTCAAGTTGGAATCCATGAGAGTGGCCATTCCAACACATCAAATCTTTTCAAGATTTCTCGGCATACTTTCCCTGGTTGAGAAAGATTCCTTCTGAGCCTTGCCATACTTCCAGACCTAGGAAGTAATGTATCAATCCGAGATCTTTCATCTCAAATTCTGTAACTAGCTTCTTCTTTCTTTCCATGATCTGTTTCTCATTCCCTGTCAAAAAGAGATCATCCACATACAATAATAGTATCATCCATAACCTTAAGGTAAAGGTTAGGATCAACTTTACTTCTGGTAAAGCCCAAGCTTGTCAAGAAGCTATCAATTCTTCCTCTGTGACTGAACATCATTCCTACTCTGAGTGATCTTCTGCATATCTATCTGTGCCATCTCTCGTCAGATGGGTCTACTGATATGAGCCTCAAGATCATTCGAACTCTTGTGGTGAGTTCCTTCTTGCATCCATCTAAGAGAAGAATGTCATATGTATATAGAAACCATTTTCAACCTTGTAGCAAAGGTTGAAATCCGCATCACCCATGGTAATCACTAAGACTATCAATCCTGAGTACCCGTACAGAGCTTCCTTGAATCCTAGGAGTTTTCTCGATTCGCATTTCTTCTTCAATTACACCATTAAGAGAATGGTCTTATCTAGCCACTTGGAGCAAACAGCTCGTCATGATCCTCTTCCTCTTTCTTAGAGAATCTTCTAGCCATGAGCCTTCTATTGCATTTTGATTTGTAAGTCTTCTTGTTGAACATCCATCACTTGTTCGGTGTTCATCATTTTTCATGATCTTTCCTACAAATCAAAGTTAATTACATGATTAGTAATACTTCATAATCATCAAATCATGTTGACATGATAACCTTTTATGCATACAAATATGATTCACATAGTTATGCAACTATTTTGACCAATACTTTGGCACAACACTTTTCCATATCCTGTATGCATACAGTGGTTATCTAGATGCCTTCCATCTCTACCAAAACATACTATCGAGAGCGTGCACAGCTCTCAGCATGTCAGCAAAGAGGTTTCATTCTAGACAAGCAACAATGGAATGTTTGTCCAACATACCAATCATATGCATATTAGTAGTATACAGTTCAATGCTGTATGAATACTTAGCATGATATATTCTAGGAATACAAATATGCATACAACTATTATGAGCAATATCATAGACTATTCAGTAATTCAAATACTTATCTTTTTATGTCTTGTGAGGTTGTGTTATCACATATATAGTAGCCGGGCTACCATACATTATTTTTCTTATTCCAGTACACTATTCAGCCAGTTCCCTTGCATTTGAGATGCTGAGATGAGCATTTATATTGGATCACTATCAGATTGTGGACAGCAGTTATATTCCCCATGCCATGACTGAGTTTCAGGACACTCAGAGAGATGCCCGATATAGCCATTATGCCATTGGTACAGAGCAGACAGTAGTGCCCAGAGTTACAGCAGCAGTCTCAGAGGACAGATGATGGTACAGGTTGATGAGCTTTCAGGTATATGACTCAGCAGGTACATTATTGTGTTATGGTTAGATTGCTTTTATACTTATTCTTATAGCATGTCTTAGCACTTAGTGTCATGATCTGGCGATCATATAGATACATGGACCTGGTTGACCTATTATATATATATTATTGTCCCTACTCAGACTTAGAAGTTCACTATTCATACTCATTGGTACATACCCTCCTTAGGGAGAATAGAGGTGATCATTACACCATACTCTGGCTTGCTAGTGTTGGCTCCATCATTTCATTGTCTTCATCCATACGCGGCCTACCTTTTAGATTATTACCTTGATTTGCTACTTGACTAGTGACATGGAGGACCTTTCCCCACTGTAGCCTCTGTATTGGATGAGCTTCCCTGTTTATTGTGTCTCGGCTCTGAGTTGGTGACAAAACTTACCTATGGTGAGTTGGAGTTCCTTGAGAATTCCCCCTAGTCACTAAAGTTGTGTTGGCTAAACCTGAAACTTTTAGTGCTGCCATCAATACAAAATCTGGAAAAATCAAATGCTACATCTTGTATATGAAAGAAATGCCAAATGAAAATGGCCATGAAAAATAAAATGTTATATCTTTTGGAAAAATAAATACCTAGGTAAACAAGTTGTCCATGACACACCTAGAAGTGCTCAGGTAAACAAGTGCCTTAAAAACACACCTGCAGCAGAAAGCCTAAAAATAAATGTAAATCTATGCAATGTGTTTGTAAACACACATAGATCAAGGCTATGGAAACCTCAGGCCCAAAAAGCAATGGAACTTAAATGTTATATCTAAACAATTGCTGGCCTTGTTTGTATTATGGATTGTGCGCATCTGTGAAGGTGAATAAACCCTCTTTAAACAACTCATCCATTTGTGAGACACCGCCATTCCCTGTGTTATTGCTCATTCAGTATATACTATGGTGTGTATTCCCTTTCCCTTGCTGAAGTGTCACAAAGTCAAGTCAGTCGAGTCATCCCTTAGCCTAGCCAGTTATTTCAGCCTTCACCCTTCACTAGCAAATTGATCACAACTATGAAGTGAGTATGGTCCTGAAAGTCTAGTCTGAGTAATAATAATAATTAACGACACTATATATTTGGATTTAGATCGCCAGTCATGATTACTCTGTGTTTTAGTAGCTATTTGAATAAATTGTAAAGCATGTATTAACCTTGACACCTTGCAGCAGCTATGGATGATAGTCTGAGTTGTATTTGGTCTTGGTTAGACCTAGTTTGACCATGGAGGACCATGAGACATGAGATGTTGGACCTTATGATGATATGGATAGATGATATATGGTCTATGTACACATACAGGATGATTCTATGCAGCAGCTACAGGGTTATGATGATGATTCTTGGGATACAGCAGTGTTTGGTCATTTACAGATCATTATTATTGGCCTTGTTCCGGTACATTGGATATTTATTTTGATCATGCAGAGATTCATATGGTGTATGAGTACACATCTTGGATGGATTTGGACCTTCTGAGTCCAATGGGACAGTTTGTTTTCAGTTCCGAGCACTTACAGTGATGATTTAGCCTCAGTAGGCTGTCCTAGTGCAGTTTTGGTCTATTGGAGGCCCTGTCGGAGCAGAGATGACTTTTATCCGGTTGACCTAGGGCACTGATGATGGAGGGGGTGGTCCAGCCACTTGTTTTTACCATATTACCCCCCTCCCGGACACATTGGTACCCTCACCTTGACAGCGCCATCACTCCAGGAGGCAGTTTGGGTAGTTTCATGTTTCCCGAGGCATTTCAGGATTGGTAGAAATGGCTATTGAGGAAATCGATTTGGGCTACTGAGGCAAAGTTATGGCATGGGATGATCAGTGATGATAGATCGGGACCTTCCACACCTCCTCCTGCAGTTTCAGCTTCATCGGGGCCCGCATCCATCACTTATGGCACTTTCTGTGGATTTTTGAGGTCTTTTGAGGACCACGACTTCACCTTGGAGGCACGATTTGGTATATTCATGATTATTTATTGGTTATTGTGCCATGGGGATTGACCAAGGAGGGATAAAATTACCCCTTGGACCCACCATGAGCCTCCTATGATATTTTGTCATCATGATTTGGTGGGACTCCCCTCTCCTAGGGCGACTTTGTCCACTTATGTTATATTTTATGTGTGATCCATGTATTATATTGTTGAGCTCATCTCAACCATTGATTAGACATTTGTATCTTTTAATCTTAACCACTCATTCAAAAAGTGGTTAGGGTTTTGGTGCCTCTCCTTCCTATTTAAAGGAGAGAGCCTCTCATTGTAAAGGGTCTTTGGCTCTTGGATTATTGGTATAGAAAAATATTCTTGTGGAAATTCTTGTGGTCTCCTTTGCATCTGGTGTTCTTAGATGGTGATTGGAAAGTCTATTGCAACCTAGCATTTGGAAATTGTGGTAAGATCTATCTTTTGTTTGGAAATCATTGTTTGTCTACAGGAGGGCGACTTCAACAAGGGCGATTTTGCAAGGCTTCTTCAAATCGACTTTCTTGGCATTCGCTTGTATCAGGGGGTTATCATTAGTATCATTGTGATCTATGCTATCTTTCTGTTACTTCTTTTGTGGCATTAGTCTTATCTCTTGATGCATCAAATCTGATATTGTTGACGTTTGTTGTGCAGGAGAGAGGGCGCATTGGCTTCTTGGACTAAATCGATTTGCATAGAGACTACCTCAAAGCTTCCAAATTGATCGGGATTGCATAGATCATCATCATCAAGGCATCTACAAGGTTATCCAGGTAAGATCCACAGGTTTGTTTCTCTTTCCTTTATCCAATCCATTGACATAATTCATAAATTGTTAAAACCCTAAATACTTCAAAACCCCCATTTTACATTTTGTCAGATCTACTTAGATCTAGTGGGTTGTTGGGCATGATATTGAAAACCCACCTCTATAGCATCCACGGCATCCCGGATCTATAGTTTGGTGTGGATTGGCTTCCGTTTGACCCCTCTCCCAAGCCAACTTAGCTTCTCCCAAGGAAGGCGCACTTCACCATTTGAGCAAGTTGACCTAGATCTGGTTGATGGGTGTTTGAGATTTCACTTGATTTGACATCTACACATCAAATAACATACACCCAGGTTGTCCCTTTCTTGAAATTCACCTTGTGGGTCCCATTCCACATTTTAAGGGATTTAATCCCCATTTTGGACCACTTGGAACACTTAAACTCAGATCTACAAAGATCTAACCGGTGGATTGCCACGAAATTATAGATCCATACCCCTACTTGACTGATCTACCTGGATCTAAAGTTTGGATGCCATCCGACATGATTTGACCCACCTAAACCCCAATTGAAGCCTCCTTGGGTAAAGTCGCACCACCTTGGAGAAGTGAGTTCACTCACTTCGAGGAACTGGGTACTTGAGATTATTGCAGATCCGGAATCAGAATAATTCAAAACCTAGGTCTAGACTGTCACTTCGTCAAATCTTGCCTTGGGGACTGCATTCCTTGTTTTAAGGGATTGTGGTCCACTTGGGTCAAACCTAGATCTAGACATATTTAACCATCAAGGCTTATACTGTCCACTTATCTCATGTTATAGGAGTCCTAAACCATAAAGTCAAACCTACTTTGACTCCACTTCCCAATTCCCAAGGCACTGGTTTATCTCCAAGACAACCCACTCTCCTAGATTGTTGGATTGACTTGTGGTTTGACTTGTGCATGGTGAACTATACCTTTGAAGACATCATGGACCATGGTCAAGATTGTCTCATGTACTAGTTAGCCCCAATCTGACCCCTAAACAACCCTGCATTGGACACGGTTCCCAAGGCAGTGGATCTTTTGACATTGACCTAGTACACTATCCCTAGATCTCACTTTAAAACATTATAAGTCACTTTCACTTCAACTATGAACCAAAGCTATACCTATTAAACCCCTCACTTGGCTTGTGACTTCATTCTTAGGTCTAGGATAAACCATACACCTAACTTCACTTAGAAATACCTTGATTTGGTGTCTTGGTTTTGATCTCTCCTGTCGGGAGTAGATCGGGTCTCCCCCTTTGTTGTCTGGGCTAGATAACATAAAGTGAAGGTTGCCTCGACTGGCGTGACAACCATATATTGGAGGTCGAGGTGATCGTGGTTGCACCTTTTGAGTTGCCCTTCCCTATTGCCATCCATGACTGGATCTATCCATAGGGGTAACTACAGTTTAGGTGATAACATTTTGGCGCCGTTGCCGGGGAGGCAATAGCTTGCCCTAGTTCGACATACTTTTCTTCAAGCATTCCCGTTCTCTTTGCCATAACACTTGGCGCCGGAGACGTAATAGGATTACCTTGGAAAAGCTACTAATCCTTCCCGCTTATACAACGACACATATCTTGGTAGAAGAGTTAAATCTACCTGGCGACTCCCAATCGTGACTCCGCTGAGGAGCGAGCTCATTTACATCCTTATAACACAAGAAGTAAAGTAAACTTAGATCAAGTTGAAGGAACCCCAATCACATATCGTAAAAGAGATCCTAAAGCACAACCATCGAACTTTCTTTGGAAATTGGTTAACGATTCTCCAAACAGAACTTCAGGATCCCCTTTGATTAAGTCGGTTCCTCCCTCATCTCCTAGTTCAAACTTAAACACAAACTTACTAAGTCCAATGGCCGGAACAAACCCAGGAAACCAGAATGTTCCTCCACCACAAGCTCCTAGGATTTTTGGAAGAAAGGCAAAACCATCTCCTTTAGACTTTTCCCAAATCCAGGGTGCACCCCATGACATGCCTGAAAAGTATTTTGAAAAGGTTCCCAGATTTGATGGAGTATCCGCTATATCAATTGAAGACCACATTGATAAAGTATGGGAACACATGGAAGCATATGGAGCATCTGAGGAAGATGTGTTCATGAGGGGTCTCCTGGCATCCTTGGAAGGAGATGTTAGGAAGTGGTTTGACAGGTTGCCTGCCTCATCCATTGATGGGTATGACAACTTTGTCAACAAGCTAAACAGTGAGTGGTCCCGAAAGTTAGATGGGAAATTTCTCTTACACCAACTTTTTGACATCAAGAAAAGAGAAAATGAAACAGTCCATGAGTTTAACATAAGATTTGACAAGACTGTAGCTGTTATCCCTGAAGAAATTAGACCAAAAGATCAAGCAGTTGTCATTCACTACTTGAATGCTTTTGAGGGATGGGTTGGTTATCAGCTAAAGGATAAAAACCCAAATGACTTAAAAACCGCTCAATCAAATGCTAAGATGGCTGAACAAAATGTAGCATCCATGGGGAAACAAAACTTTTTCGATCAATTTACCCCATCCACTTCCAGATCTGACCCTAGACTCCGAAAACCAAAAGAACCTGTGAGTGTGCCAAAGGAATCCAAGGACACTTTAGAAGTCATGCAAGAAATGATGAAACAATTAACTGTCCTAACTAAGAATGTGGCAAGTTTGAATGACCCTGAGAGACATAGAAATCCTTATGGCCCTAAACCTTACTGGAATAATAATAGAAGGCCTGATGGGGATAGGGATAGGCGACGACCTGAGTATCCAGAGAACTCTGAAAAGAAAGAAGTCAATTGGTGTGATGAAGAAGAAGAAATACCCTCTGACACCATTGACCATGATGACCAACCAGAAAACATCAACTTTATAAATGACTTATCTTATGATGAAGACTTTGGAAGAATCCTTTTAGAAGAAGAGCCATGGGAGCAAGAAGATGATATTATTGAAGAACCTAGCTCCACATGTTGTGCCTTAGAACTCCCAAAACCTAAAGAGCAACCAAAGTATCAAATCTACAAACGAGGAACTACCTCCCAGCCTTCTTTCCTTGATAAACATAAAAAGATTGATGAGGATAAAAAGGAAGAAGAAGATCTTGCCATAGATGATTATGATCTTAAGATTGATATGAAGAAAGAGTTAAGCAAGATAATGTGTAATATCCCTGTCACTGAGTTAATGAAGGTGCTCTCTGTTAGATGCCAAGTAGAGGAATTTTTCAATGGTATTGGCCAAGAGAAAACTCCTGAACCGGTCCTAGAATCATGTCATATCCAAAAGCTTAGTGGAACACAACCTAGTGAAACAGAAAAGGATCCACCAATAAACATCCATTCAGCCATTTATGAAAGAAAGAGCGGTGGTCACTCTCCCTTTTACCTTACCTTACATATTCAAAACATGCTCCTCCATAACTGTATGTTGGATTCTGGAGCAGCAATGAATGTTATGCCTTTACAATTTATGAAGGAAATGGGACTTGAAGTGACTAGGCCTTATGGAAATGTTTGTGGTATAGATTCCCGACGAGTGCCATCTTATGGTTTGATCAAAAACCTTAGAGCTGATCTTTTCGCATGTTCAGACATTTCTACCATGATGGATGTAGTAGTCATTGATTTGCCCCCAGCATATGGAATGCTTTTATCTAGAAAGTGGGCAGCCGGTCTAGGTGGATACCTTATGATGGACTTATCATTTATTTGTGTTCCTAACCCTGATGGAGCTTTGATTCGGGTTAATAGAGAACCTTGTTATAATGAGCATGTTGAATCTTTTGATGAAGGGTTGAAAAACACATATGGGGATGAATTATTAAATAATGCCAAAACTAACCTTGTAGTAGATGAGGATGAATTATATGAAGTTGATCAAAGTATGTGTATGGTCATGGAAGATTCCGATTCTTTTTGGGAAGATAAGCAAATGATTGAAATAACTAGAACAGTTGGAAATGAAGTTGTTGAGGAAATAGATGACTTGAGAGGACATGAAAATCGACCCCAAGATCACGAACAAAACAATGAAACCATTCAAGAACCTGCTATAGAAAATCACACACTTGAAGGGGTTGAGGATGGCATAAGAAATCTAGGAAGAGATGAGAGTCTGCTTGATGATCAAAGCATGGAACAGATTCCCCCAATAGAAAACCTCCATGAACAAACACACAATGAGGAGAACATTGAAAACCCAATACATGAAGATGAGTTTGATGATATTAGGAGGGGAGAAAGAATTCCTTTCACTGTTAGGGAGTGGTTTGCCTTGACCGATCACAATAGAGAGAGAGAAAGACAAGGGCTTGCACCTATTTACCCATGGGAAAACAATCTTGCAACATCTACTAGGGTTGAAACAAATGAAGAGCCTGAAGCCACTTATTATTCCGATACAGAAAATTCTTTATCTCATTTATCTCTTGAAGACGGTAGCCTTATTCAAGTCCATGATAACTCTCTAGGTTGGGAAGAGGATGCCTTAATTAATGATGCTCCTGAAGGGGACTATAATTTAAATAACCTTGCTATTTTTCAAACTCCTTCAGAGCCTCAAAGCCATGCTTTATCTACATATCCGCATATCCCTAGTTTCCTCCTACCATCTGAGTCATCTAGTCAGTATACTCATGGTCTTTCTCACATTCCTACTTCCTCCACATTTCATTCTGAGTCATTTTCTCCCAGACTGGAAAACATGGTCATTCCTGTTCCTTCAGGGGAAGGTTCTAGTCACAACACTGTCATATTTAGAGAGCCACCTCCCTTGGAAGAACATAGAAACCTCTTGACTGTAGGTGAGTTTGTTAAAAGAATTATGTCTCCCCATGGGGAAGAGCCAAATGAAGAAATCCAAGAAACAAGAAGGGAAGTTAGGGAAATCCTTGTTGGCACAGTTGCTATTTCCTTAAATGGTGGTCCACCCAGAATGGAGGCAGTTCCTTCTAGAAGAAACTCGAGGATTATCACACCTCAACCGCAAAACCCTGCTGAAATCCGTCCCATGCCTATTCGTAACATTGGAGTTATTCCTGAGTCAGTCAATAGAAATAATTTTCATACAGGAAGTCAAGTCATCATTCCCAACCATTTATTGCATATGAGATCGGGACAAGCTGATGACTTATGGGTTGGACCTTTCACAGTAGAGCGATGCATTGATGGCATGTGCTTTCTGACCACTGGTAGTGGACGACGTATTTTATATCCTGTCCATCAGAGGGACTTGAGGGATCACATCCCTGATCCCACATAGTTGGGATCTATCCGCTTGCATTTCCTGGTAGAGTAGGGTAGGTAGGAAACCAAATAAGCCTACTTAGGCAGTAGTTAGTCTTTTCAGCCATTGAGTCTGGCACCTTTTAGTCTCTAAGCTCCTTTGTAAGCTCCTAGTTTAACTGAGTACCTATCACTTTTTCTTTTCCTGCACAATAAATTTCAAATTTTGCAAATTATGTTAGTAGTTTTTGCATTTATATTTTATGCGTTTATATTTCTGACATAGAATAGATTTCATTTCAGTTGATTTTATTATTTTTCCCACACATGCGGCATGAGGTATTTTCTTTAGATGTTTGTGAATGCAGAAAATAGGTTGCAAGAATGAAGATGGAAATAAAATGGTAGAGTGCTGGATCGTGGATTCGAGTAGCAGAGTTCGAGGACCAGAGATTCTGAGGTTCTCAAGCGCTCATTTCAGCCGAGCACTTGTCCCAGCCGGAGCCAGATGTTATCACATATATAGTAGCCGGGCTACCATACATTATTTTTCTTATTCCAGTACACTATTCAGCCAGTTCCCTTGCATTTGAGATGCTGAGATGAGCATTTATATTGGATCACTATCAGATTGTGGACAACAGTTATATTCCCCATGCCATGACTGAGTTTCAGGACACTCAGAGAGATGCCCGATATAGCCATTATGCCATTGGTACAGAGCAGACAGTAGTGCCCAGAGTTACAGCAGCAGTCTCAGAGGACAGATGATGGTACATGTTGATGAGCTTTCAGGTATATGACTCAGCAGGTACATTATTGTGTTATGGTTAGATTGCTTTTATACTTATTCTTATAGCATGTCTTAGCACTTAGTGTCATGATCTGGCGATCATATAGATACATGGACCTGGTTGACCTATTATATATATATTATTGTCCCTACTCAGACTTAGAAGTTCACTATTCATACTCATTGGTACATACCCTCCTTAGGGAGAATAGAGGTGATCATTACACCATACTCTGGCTTGCTAGTGTTGGCTCCATCATTTCATTGTCTTCATCCATCCGCGGCCTACCTTTTAGATTATTACCTTGATTTGCTACTTGACTAGTGACATGGAGGACCTTTCCCCACTGTAGCCTTTGTATTGGATGAGCTTCCCTGTTTATTGTGTCTCGGCTCTGAGTTGGTGACAAAACTTACCTATGGTGAGTTGGAGTTCCTTGAGAATTCCCCCTAGTCACTAAAGTTGTGTTAGCTAAACCTGAAACTTTTAGTGCTGCCATCAATACAAAATCTGGAAAAATCAAATGCTACATCTTGTATATGAAAGAAATGCCAAATGAAAATGGCCATGAAAAATAAAATGTTATATCTTTTGGAAAAATAAATACCTAGGTAAACAAGTTGTCCATGACACACCTAGAAGTGCTCAGGTAAACAAGTGCCTTAAAAACACACCTGCAGCAGAAAGCCTAAAAATAAATGTAAATCTATGCAATGTGTTTGTAAACACACATAGATCAAGGCTATGGAAACCTCAGGCCCAAAAAGCAATGGAACTTAAATGTTATATCTAAACAATTGCTGGCCTTGTTTGTATTATGGATTGTGCGCATCTGTGAAGGTGAATAAACCCTCTTTAAACAACTCATCCATTTGTGAGACACCGCCATTCCCTGTGTTATTGCTCATTCAGTATATACTATGGTGTGTATTCCCTTTCCCTTGCTGAAGTGTCACAAAGTCAAGTCAGTCGAGTCATCCCTTAGCCTAGCCAGTTATTTCAGCCTTCACCCTTCACTAGCAAATTGATCACAACTATGAAGTGAGTATGGTCCTGAAAGTCTAGTCTGAGTAATAATAATAATTAACGACACTATATATTTGGATTTAGATCGCCAGTCATGATTACTCTGTGTTTTAGTAGCTATTTGAATAAATTGTAAAGCATGTATTAACCTTGACACCTTGCAGCAGCTATGGATGATAGTCTGAGTTGTATTTGGTCTTGGTTAGACCTAGTTTGACCATGGAGGACCATGAGACATGAGATGTTGGACCTTATGATGATATGGATAGATGATATATGGTCTATGTACACATACAGGATGATTCTATGCAGCAGCTACAGGGTTATGATGATGATTCTTGGGATACAGCAGTGTTTGGTCATTTACAGATCATTATTATTGGCCTTGTTCCGGTACATTGGATATTTATTTTGATCATGCAGAGATTCATATGGTGTATGAGTACACATCTTGGATGGATTTGGACCTTCTGAGTCCAATGGGACAGTTTGTTTTCAGTTCCGGGCACTTACAGTGATGATTTAGCCTCAGTAGGCTGTCCTAGTGCAGTTTTGGTCTATTGGAGGCCCTGTCGGAGCAGAGATGACTTTTATCCGGTTGACCTAGGGCACTGATGATGGAGGGGGTGGTCCAGCCACTTGTTTTTACCATATTACCCCCCTCCCGGACACATTGGTACCCTCACCTTGACAGCGCCATCACTCCAGGAGGCAGTTTGGGTAGTTTCATGTTTCCCGAGGCATTTCAGGATTGGTAGAAATGGCTATTGAGGAAATCGATTTGGGCTACTGAGGCAAAGTTATGGCATGGGATGATCAGTGATGATAGATCGGGACCTTCCACACCTCCTCCTGCAGTTTCAGCTTCATCGGGGCCCGCATCCATCACTTATGGCACTTTCTGTGGATTTTTGAGGTCTTTTGAGGACCACGACTTCACCTTGGAGGCACGATTTGGTATATTCATGATTATTTATTGGTTATTGTGCCATGGGGATTGACCAAGGAGGGATAAAATTACCCCTTGGACCCACCATGAGCCTCCTATGATATTTTGTCATCATGATTTGGTGGGACTCCCCTCTCCTAGGGCGACTTTGTCCACTTATGTTATATTTTATGTGTGATCCATGTATTATATTGTTGAGCTCATCTCAACCATTGATTAGACATTTGTATCTTTTAATCTTAACCACTCATTCAAAAAGTGGTTAGGGTTTTGGTGCCTCTCCTTCCTATTTAAAGGAGAGAGCCTCTCATTGTAAAGGGTCTTTGGCTCTTGGATTATTGGTATAGAAAAATATTCTTGTGGAAATTCTTGTGGTCTCCTTTGCATCTGGTGTTCTTAGATGGTGATTGGAAAGTCTATTGCAACCTAGCATTTGGAAATTGTGGTAAGATCTATCTTTTGTTTGGAAATCATTGTTTGTCTACAGGAGGGCGACTTCAACAAGGGCGATTTTGCAAGGCTTCTTCAAATCGACTTTCTTGGCATTCGCTTGTATCAGGGGGTTATCATTAGTATCATTGTGATCTATGCTATCTTTCTGTTACTTCTTTTGTGGCATTAGTCTTATCTCTTGATGCATCAAATCTGATATTGTTGACGTTTGTTGTGCAGGAGAGAGGGCGCATTGGCTTCTTGGACTAAATCGATTTGCATAGAGACTACCTCAAAGCTTCCAAATTGATCGGGATTGCATAGATCATCATCATCAAGGCATCTACAAGGTTATCCAGGTAAGATCCACAGGTTTGTTTCTCTTTCCTTTATCCAATCCATTGACATAATTCATAAATTGTTAAAACCCTAAATACTTCAAAACCCCCATTTTACATTTTGTCAGATCTACTTAGATCTAGTGGGTTGTTGGGCATGATATTGAAAACCCACCTCTATAGCATCCACGGCATCCCGGATCTATAGTTTGGTGTGGATTGGCTTCCGTTTGACCCCTCTCCCAAGCCAACTTAGCTTCTCCCAAGGAAGGCGCACTTCACCATTTGAGCAAGTTGACCTAGATCTGGTTGATGGGTGTTTGAGATTTCACTTGATTTGACATCTACACATCAAATAACATACACCCAGGTTGTCCCTTTCTTGAAATTCACCTTGTGGGTCCCATTCCACATTTTAAGGGATTTAATCCCCATTTTGGACCACTTGGAACACTTAAACTCAGATCTACAAAGATCTAACCGGTGGATTGCCACGAAATTATAGATCCATACCCCTACTTGACTGATCTACCTGGATCTAAAGTTTGGATGCCATCCGACATGATTTGACCCACCTAAACCCCAATTGAAGCCTCCTTGGGTAAAGTCGCACCACCTTGGAGAAGTGAGTTCACTCACTTCGAGGAACTGGGTACTTGAGATTATTGCAGATCCGGAATCAGAATAATTCAAAACCTAGGTCTAGACTGTCACTTCGTCAAATCTTGCCTTGGGGACTGCATTCCTTGTTTTAAGGGATTGTGGTCCACTTGGGTCAAACCTAGATCTAGACATATTTAACCATCAAGGCTTATACTGTCCACTTATCTCATGTTATAGGAGTCCTAAACCATAAAGTCAAACCTACTTTGACTCCACTTCCCAATTCCCAAGGCACTGGTTTATCTCCAAGACAACCCACTCTCCTAGATTGTTGGATTGACTTGTGGTTTGACTTGTGCATGGTGAACTATACCTTTGAAGACATCATGGACCATGGTCAAGATTGTCTCATGTACTAGTTAGCCCCAATCTGACCCCTAAACAACCCTGCATTGGACACGGTTCCCAAGGCAGTGGATCTTTTGACATTGACCTAGTACACTATCCCTAGATCTCACTTTAAAACATTATAAGTCACTTTCACTTCAACTATGAACCAAAGCTATACCTATTAAACCCCTCACTTGGCTTGTGACTTCATTCTTAGGTCTAGGATAAACCATACACCTAACTTCACTTAGAAATACCTTGATTTGGTGTCTTGGTTTTGATCTCTCCTGTCGGGAGTAGATCGGGTCTCCCCCTTTGTTGTCTGGGCTAGATAACATAAAGTGAAGGTTGCCTCGACTGGCGTGACAACCATATATTGGAGGTCGAGGTGATCGTGGTTGCACCTTTTGAGTTGCCCTTCCCTATTGCCATCCATGACTGGATCTATCCATAGGGGTAACTACAGTTTAGGTGATAACAAGTTGCTTCCTTCTTGGTCTCTACTTCCCTTCCATGTCATGAGCTTCTATCCATCCTTGACCACTATGCATGCTTAAGTGTGCACTAGTGTCATCATCATGATCTCATACATAATCATACATTCATTAGTATAAGCTCAATATTATCACAACATTATGATTCTAAGTAATCTTGAATATGTATGGTCATGATCATTCAATACATGGGTATACTAAGATCCTAGCACAAAGTAGGATTCTAACTTGACATAGGAAAACATACCTGGATTAGTATACATGCTTAGTTATGTCTAACATACCTAAACAATATCTTCTTTGTTCTCTTCAATGATTTAGAGACCTTGTGCTAGAACCTGCATATCTCATAAGTTAAGCATAGTAGAACAAAGTCATACATACCTCGTAACTAGATCTTCTATGTGGTCAAAGACTATGGATGAGTCTTTGTCCTTATGTCATCATGGTTATAGAACTTGATTTGTCTTTCTTGATGTACCTGTATCTTGTTAGCATACAACATCATCCTCATACAACACCACAAGTGCATTAGTACAATCATAAGTGTCATAACCTTAATCAATGAATGCCTTCTATCATTCACATGCATTCATTATCAAACAATCATAATTGTACTAACCTCAATAACATGAAGACAATCATATCATAAACTTAATCATGAACAGATTTCAAAACATACCTGTAAACTTTGAATTTCAAACTTCTGAATGGATGGAAAGATGTGGCTTTCTGAGTTGATCAAGCTGGTATAATTCAATTTTGAAAATTGCAAAATTTGACCCCTTCAAAATTGCCTTTGAAACTTTTGGATTCACTAGACAGGAACCTGAACTAGGGTTTGATAAAGCCCACCCTTCTGCCCAACCAAAAGGTTCGATCCAAAGCTCTAAACTTCGATTTTTCTGAGGAGCTTCCAGCCGTGGTCACAGACTTCAAAAATTCCAACTTTTGCACAAGCCATAATTTTCCATCTTTCGGATCAAAATCCCGAACTAGGGTTTGATCAAGCCCGCCCTTCTGGCCAACCAAAAATTTCGATCTTGGTCTCTAAATTTCGATTTTGATGAGGAGCATTCAGCCGTGGACTCCGATTCCAAAAATTCCAACTTTCTCTGAAGCCCTAAATTCTCGTAGCAGAGATAAGCCAAGAATGAAGGTGCTCAGAAAACAATTATGTTTTGACATAAATATGCACTTGATTGTTTCTGGTTCATCTCTGAAATTACGAATTCACAGGGTCTGAAACTTCGGCCTGTGGTAGCCTGACCTGTCATCTTTCCAACCCCACAAGTCTGACCTCAATTGGATTCTCTGAGAGAGAGTTATGCCAAGTGTCGCAACGGGACCTGTTTATGGGATAAAACAGGAGAGCGAACTTGTACGGAGTGCCACATGTCACTGGTTCAGTTTTAGCCTCTGAAAAAGTTACCTGAGAAAGTACAGTCCGTGCCCTACCTGTCACTTTTTACGAAATTTCATTTGGAGCTTCCTAGCCCAAGTTGTGACCTTTTTTCCTAGGTCACTTGTTTATGATTGAGATCTGGAAGAGGCAAAAACCCTAACTTGTACGGATCATAAATCACAAAGTACAGCGAATTAGAGGTTGTTCTTTGGACACAAAGTACATGGGGATGTTATATACGACCTGTAAAGGTTTCAGATCCTGAACGTTTGCAAAAATGGATTTATAGCGAAAGTGCCACGATGACTGGTTTTTGCTATACAAAACCTTAACCTTCAAATTGTCGCAAGTGAAGCAAGTGTCGTAAGTGCCATGCATTGCCTTCCTTCAGGTTAGCTTTGAAACCATGTTAAGATTTAATATGCTAAGACAGAAAATATCAGCATTACATTCCATTTCACAACAATAGCATATACAGGATCACTGAAAGAACAACAAGCACAACATAAACACAAGAGACACAAATTTATCCTAGGAAACCCTCACGGGGTAGAAAACCCAGCAAAGCTTCCTCAATATAGATGACCAGCAAATACAAAGATGTAAACCCTAAACATGAGCTCCTTCTCCTCCATAGCAGATCTCTCCCTCACCTATGTGCTATTCACAAGTGAGTGCAATGTGTGTTAAATGAGGAACACACCTCCTCTATTTATACACAACTCCGACTTGACTTTTACACTAAGTAGGTCAACCCCAACTTTAACCACTGGGTTAAACACCCCATTACAACTGACTCTGGGCCGACCCCACTAGGGAAGTCTAATAACCCAAGTCACCACATTCCGACAGAGGAATAAACATCTCCGGATATACAATAGGGTCTTCACGGAGGAATGAAACATCTCCGGAATAATAAAGTACAAATATAATATTCTTAGAAGTTACAATATTTCAACAAGACCATTGAGAGTGGTCATTACTATTTCATCTTCATCAATACTATCTCCAATTGCTTCTAGTTGTTCTTTGAATTGAGAAACCCTTGTAAAATATTCTTAGATAGATTCACCTTGACTCATCTTTGTACTTTTGAGTTGGGTTTTCAAATTCATCTTTCGATTAATGTTCTTTCCTTCATACATCCTTGATAGGGCATCAAACATTTCTTTAGGTGTTTTCTTGGAGGACACTTGAGGAATCAAGTGATCCTTGATGGAATCTGCTATGATCCTCTTGGCTTTAATCATATCCCTTTTGTGCTTTTCCTTTGCTTCAGCTTCTACGGGTTATGGCACAGCTTCCTTAACAAACTTCACAAGATCATTCTCTTCTAGAATGAGTCCAATTTTGTATTTCCAAGCACGAAAATTTTCTATGCCTTCCAACTTGTCATCAAGCTTAGTGTTTGGAGCCATCTTATCCCAGAGAACGAAAAAGACCAAAAAATTCAAATTTCTCAGAAATGAAAACTGAACTCACCAAAAGATGCGCTTGACTGAGGCGAGTATGCCGGTACAATCAGTTTCTGAAGAATCCAAGATTTAACCCTTGAAACTGGACTTGCGAGATTCTAGACTGCAGTTTCTGGTTTTCTGGGTTTTCTGGTTCCAAGTCAAACTAGGGTTTGACTTTCTGGAAGTTCTAGCCATTGAAAAACTTCGATCTAGGTGCCAAAAGATGCACCTAGGAGGGGCGCACTTCCCTATGTCACTTGCAACCCAAAATTCCTCTTCAGTAGGAAACCCTAATTTTTATGCCTGGAGGAAAAGAGAGATTTACCCTAGTGAAAGCTGCTCTTTTCAGTCTAGCTCTGAAACCATGTTAAGATTATATGCTACTAAAGACTAAATTCTAACTTATGAGCATTTAATACATTTTCATAATAGCAGCATAAAGAGGATCTTTGAAAGACACACAATCACAAGGTACACAACAATATATCCTGGAAACCCTCAAGGGGAAGAAAACCCAGCAAAAACTTCCTCAATATAGATTACTGTTATCACACCATAGTAGCAGGGCTACTATTCTTGTACAGCAGATATCTGCACATTCCAGAGCTTCCTTTATTCCAGAGCGTGGCTATATATTTTGGATCACTCATGATCAGAGCAGTACATTATTCAGATTTTATGACCTTGTGTCAAGGCTGAGCCTTGAGAGTTCAGATTTGATGACTGATGTGACCACTTATCCCATTACAGTTTCAGTTCAGTGCCTAGAGATGTACTTCAGCAGTGTTTCAGATGATGCATGATGATTGCTATTATGATGATGTTGTATGATCTATGGATATGTTCTCACTGACAGTGGATTATTAGCTTGTTTATTTAGTCATGATTATAGCATGTGCTTGGTATATTATTCCTGATGTGGCAAACTATTTATAATGAACTGTAAACCTTAAAATGGACAATTGCTTGCACTTTTAGGTCATCTAACAAAACTTACTGGTATTTCACCTTACATAGACATGGTCTTTCCCGACACCAGTTGTCTGCTAGTGTAGGCTCCATATCCACTTGTCTCCATCCATACATGACCTTCCTGTTTGACTTCAAACCCTGACTTGTCTCATTTGACTTTCTGATACTGAGGACTTCCCTATTTTTCTACCTCTGTGTTTGGACCGCATCCCTGTTTATTCAGTGTCTCGGCTCTGAGTTGGTGACAGAACTTGCCTTTGGTAAGTTGGATTGTAGGCCTAAATCATTCTGGTCGGTTGTCCCGATGTTTGGCATTGGCTCGAACTCCCCCTAGTCACTTGAGATGTTGTTGGCTAAAACTGAAAGCTCATGTTCTACTTGTGGAAACTAAATGAATTCGCCCATGGAAACAAAAAAAAGGGGCAAGAGCAATGAAAAGCTAAAAATACTCCTCGAAGAGTATAAGAAAGGTCCAAAAAGCAATAGTTCTTAAAAGCTATATCTAAACAATTGCTGACCTTGTGAAAATATGAAAAAAAACATGCCCTGGATGCAAGCTGCAACTAGTTGTGCTTCTCAGCACATCTGAAATCCGAAGGGTTATGTAGGCCAAAAAAAGGCTATGGAAATAAATTGAATGATCCTAATGAACTTGGATCAACTTGATGTAGACATGATGCCTAAGTTGAATAAGCACTCTCTAAACAACTTATCCATTTGTGAGGCACAGCCATCCCCCGTGTTCTTTTGTCCAACACAGAGTTTGTAGCTTCCCCCTTTCCCAGTCCAAAGTATTTTTGAGTTAAGTTAGACAAGTCAAACCCTTGGCCCAACCTTGCTACTAGCCTTCATCCTTCACTAGCAGTTTGACCATGTCCAATGGGTGAGTTTGTCATTTGAACTATGGTGCAAGTAATTTTATATAACAACGGAATATGTTAATATAATTAATGCCACTGAATGGAATTTGTACTTTGAGCTTAGCTATGGAATGATTAAAGAAGCATTGTCTTAGTCTACTGATGTGATTTATCCTTGATTATATATATTCTTGGGATCCGTGATGATGTGGACCATGTATGGATGATTATTGATGATGATTTATGGTCCCACATGTTTGATGATGATATCATATGATGGACATATGATACAGATGATGTTTGATCCAGTTCAGCAGGTTATTATCATTACAGATCAGCAGATTATACATTGTCCATATATGGTGGACCCTACAGCTGGCCCATTAGGGCAACCCAGGGTGTATGAGTACTCATTCCTAGTGGATTTGGGTCTTCTGGATCCATTGAGACACCTATATTTCAGTTCCGGGCACTTCTGACAGTGATTGATGCAGTTTTACACTTGTTGACCAGATTTGGGGCTGATTTCCCAGCCTGAGCAGCAGGGGCCCCGAGAGGCCGGTTCACCTAGGGCGCTGATGATGGAGGGGGTGGTCCAGCCACTTGTTATTACCATTTATCCCCCCTCCCGGAGAGCCTGGTGGGATCAGATTGACAGCGCTAGCACCCTAGGAGGCAGTTTTGGCTCTTTCACAGTTCCCGAGGCGGTTAAAAAATGGGATAAAGTGGTCACTGAGGAAATCGATTTGGGCAATTGAGGCAAGGTTTTGGCATTTGGTTTTCACAGAGGTCTTCCAGGGTGATCTCACTATCTTCCAGTCAGTTTTCACCATGTGGGTATCTCCAGATTGATCACAGGAGGACATTTACTGCTCGACTGTCATGGATTCTGAGGACAGTTTTGGTCATTATCATTATATTGGACATATTTTATTATTTTATTGTGCCTTGGGGTGAGCTAGCAAGGATTTATACCTCCTAGCCCCACCATGTGCTTATTTTATCATGTCCTAGTCATCATGAGGTGGATTATTGTACTTTATACCCCTCTTGAGGGATGACATCACCCTCCATTGTACCACTTAGTGAGGGCGCTATTGTTATGTTGAGTGATCCATGTGATATATTGTTATGGATTCATCCTAGCCATTGATTGTATGATGAGATCTTATAATCTCAACCACTCATTTGATGTAGTATTGTAGAGTGGTATAGGGTTTTGGTCTTTATTATCCTATATAAGGAGGAGACCCCCCATTGTAAAGCTCACCTTTGGAGCTCTGGAATATTGGAATAGAAGATTTTTTGTGGAGCACATCTCTCTTGGCTTGTGGATTCTCTTGCATATTGAATATAAAGTATCTCTTCTATGTATCATTGTGGATCTATGTGTTTTTGCTAACCTTTTGACAGGAAAGTCGAATTGGAGAGAGGAGGGCGACTTTTGGAGGGTTATTGTTGGAGGGATCCACATATTCTCTCTTGGGTTGATCTTGTGATAGGGAGTATCATTATTGTATCTTTGTGACATAGTTGATGCTTTCTATTACATCTTTCTACCATTTTCATAATCATCTTGCTTGACTTGTTTCTTTGATCTTGTCTTGTAGGAGGAGGACGATTTGGCTATCTTGGAGAAGGGAGATTTGGTTGGAGCACTTGGATCTCACTCTTGAATATAAACATAGGAGAATGCTATCAACTTGCAAGGTGGCCATAAGCAAATTGAGGTAAGATCTACAAGGTATGTGCCTCTTTCATCCATTCTATCTCCATTGGTCATAAAACCCTAATTAAATCAAAACCCCAATTTTGGTATTTCTTAGATCTACTTAGATCTAGCCCTCATTTTGAAAAGATATTGAAAACCCACCTCTATAGCATCCACCCCTAGTTGGATCTATAGTTTGGTGGTGATTGGCTAAAAATTGACACACTTTTCAATGCAAAAAGCCTTCTTGAACCTAAATCGATTTTCCTAAGAGAAGCTTGTTGGGTTAGATCTAGCACATGGGTAGGTGAGATCCCACTTGATTTGACATCTAGACATTTGATAACCTATACCCATATCGTTACTTTGGTGAAAACTACCTTGTGGACATCTCTCCATGTTTTAAGGGGTTGAAACCCCCTTGTGACCTTCTTGGCATCTTAAAACTTAGATCTACTAAGATCTAGCCATTGGATTCACTTGAAACTTTGAAGGAACATAGATCGGGGTACTAACATCCCGGATCTACATTTTGGTGGCCATTGGACTTGATTTGGTCCACCCAAACCCATTTTTGGACCCTCCTTGAGCAAGTCGCACCCCTTTGGAGTTTTGAGTTGGACCACTTCTAGGAAGTGGGTGTTGGAGATTTTCGTGGATTTGGAATGCCCATGCTTTGAAACCTAGGTCTAGACTGTCCTTTTGTCCCGATCCGCCTTGGGGATTGCATTCCTTGTTTTAAGGGATTGTGGTCCACTTTTGGTCATCACTTAAAAACCTAGATCTAGCAAGATCTAACCATTGGATCTTATCCAACTCACTTGACTTGGCTTCTAGGTGTCCCGATCTACACATTGACATCCTTCTTGACTCCATTAGCCCACCTAACAAGGCACTAGTCCATCACCAAGCAAGTCGCACTCCTTGTGATTTGTGTCAATTCCTTGTTTTAATACATGGGTACTCCTAGAAACAACTCAAACTCATAGATCTAGCTTAGATCTAACCTATAGTACCAACCTCACACCCAACTTCACCTTGTGGGCCTACCTAGACTCATTTCACATTTCCCAAGACACCTAGACCCACTTGTGTAAACACTTGGTACTATACCTAGTCATCATACCCCATCATGTGGCCTAAACCATACATAGGTTGAGACTTTAACAAAACTCTTAAACTTTCCTCAACCATACCTTAACCCATAGGTCCACTTAGCCTTGCATTGGTTTCCGTAACTCATTACTTGCCTACCCTTAGAAACCTTTGTTTGGGCCCAATCAACTGTGATTGGGGTATAGGGTCTCCCCCTTGGTCTAGTTACACCTTGACCTAAAGCGAAGAGTGCCTCGGTTGACGTGACTCCCACCTGCATTGGGAACCGTGGCATCTCTTGGGTCACCTCTTTAGTTGCCTAACTCCTCTACCGTCCCGGATGGGATACTACTAGGGGCAACTACAAGTTGTGTGATAACAATTACCAAAGTACAATGTCCAAAGAACAAGTCTCATAAGAAAGAGAGACTAAACACAAAACACAAGAGCCAAGAACAATCCTCCTCCTTCGCAATCCTTCATCTTCCTCTCTTGCGCAATGCTTGAGTGAGTGAATGGTGCAAATGAGAGAGTGATACTCTCTATTTATACTTTACTTTTCACTTGACTTTTTAACCTAACTGAGCCGACCTCACTATTTTAACTGGGGCAACCTCTCTAGGGAGACTCAAAATAATAATTACATTAAACTCTTTTAGGTACTATTGACCCGACTTACAATGGAGGTTTTACCTCATGAATTTTACATGACCTTTTACATTAATGACATCTCCTGAAGGAGGAATAATAATAATGTAAAGTACAAGTAGAATATTCTTCGAAATTACATTATTTCAACAAAAAACTGAGATTTGGAAGCTTTCGTGACCATCCAGACAACTAGTTTTACCTTCCCTCTTTCTTTCTAGCATTTGTAAACTGTCTTGGTGCCTATTTCATAAAGGACCAACAATATTTCTTCATTTGGGTTGAGCAAAGCAGGCTATTCCAACGCCTACCCCCATCCCCCAGGGGGGATCTGAGTTTTTTGGTTTTTTGCATTTTTATAATTTTTTGCTTAAACTTAGTTTATTTTATGCAAATAGTAATTAGATAACATCACGAGCACACAATTCGTCCAAGGAAGGCTGTATAGATTAGTTTTAATTATTCATGCATTGTTAATTTCCACAATTTTTTTACAAACTTGAAATAAAATTTGAGCCCTTGCTTTCCCAAAGTATTGCACCTTTTGGTGTGTGGAAAAGAGACTCTTGGGGTGTAGACTAGTTAATAAGTCACATTCAAAATCTTAAATAAAATTAACCAAGACTTGGAATCCGAAGTATGCTCTTGACCGCTGCAGCTTAGTCTGAACAGTTTGATTAATCAGAAAAGGACGTAGAGTTGTTAGAGTGTGTACTTAATTCAATATTATCTAGGATCTTTAACTGAAAGAATAACAAGCACAACAAAACACAATAGACACAATAGTTTTCCTCGGGGAAACCATAAAGGAGAAAACCCCGCAACTTCCTCCAAGATAGATTTGTCACTAATACAATATCAAGCCAAAAGTGGAAAACCCAAAATATGTCTTCAACAGCTCTCTCTCTTTCTCCTCCAACGAACTTGTCTTCTCTCCCTTGCTATGCGAACATGTGTGAGTGAGTAGTGCATCCAAATGAGAGAGCAAGGCTCTCTATTTATACTTTACTTTTAACTTAACCTTTTACCTAACTAGGTCGGCCTCACTAAAACTGACTGGGCCGACTTCTCTAGGAAGTCTCAATGACTCTAGGGGATCTATCGCCCCGACTTACAATGGAGGTTTTACCTCAATGACTTTGCATGACCAAACATAATAATGACATCCCCGACCGGAGGAAAAACATCTCCGTCGGAGGTACAAATAAAATACAATAATAATATAAAATACAAGTGAATATCTTTCGAAGTTACATTTACATCAACACTCCCTCTTAACTAGGAAGGTATTCTCTTGCCATAGTCATCATCACCCTGGACACAATTCTGGACAACGTCATCATCGTTGGATCATCTTCAATGCTGGAACATCATCATCAACATTGGATCATCATCGTCATTGCTGCAGCAATCTTCATTCCGTTAATCATTGATTAGTGACATCTCTCGAATCTATCCGTCATAGGAAGTTCTATACAGCCAGCCCTTTTTTCATGTTGGATGTAGGCCTAGCCCTCATGTAGGTCTTCATCATCTCTACGAGCAATCCATCAAGTAGGTACAGCCCAAGACCACACATTACATTGCCACAGCAATCACCTACGTCTCCTACTATCGTCTCATCGTATCCAGATCATCTCATCATCACCCAGAGCATAGCCCAGATGCGCATCTCATGTCCAACAGACCACCTACGTCTCCCACCCAGTGGGTACAGCCCAGGAGCACCCCAGGTGCATTACGTCTCTCAACGGTCAGCCCGCGTCTACCAGCATGGAAGGACAATCAGGAGCACCCCAGGTGCATTATGTCCCAAGGACCACCTACGCCTTCCACCATGCGAGATCCTGCCTAGGTGCACACACAGTGTCTTATGACCGGTGGACCTCTCAATGTCTCCAGTATGGGAGGACAATCAGAAGCATCCTAGATGCATTACGTCCCAAGGACCACCTACGCCTACCACCATACGAGAACCATCCCTTACATCTACCAGCATGGGAGAACAATCAGGAGCATGCCAGATGCATTACGTCCCAAGGACAACCTATGCCTACCACCATGCGAGAACAACTGTAGCGCATCTGTATCTTCCGATCTCATCACTCCCTCTTAGGAGGAACCTTGATCTGGATAACACCAAGCTTCTCTCTGAAGTACTCGAACTTCACTCTGGCTAACGGCCTAGTCAACACATCAACTATCTGCTCGTCTATCACCACATACTGGATCTTCACTGCTCCTCTCTGCACCATATCCCTGATATAGTGGTACTTGATCTCAATGTGCTTCGACTTGTCATGGAACACTGGATTCTCGGACAACTTCACACAACTTTGGTTGTCACAGAAGATACAAGTCGCCTCTAACTGGAGATCAAACAAATATGACAGTAGCTTCCTAAGCCATACTACCTCACAACTAGCCGAACAAGCTGCAACATACTCTGCTTCGATTGTACTTAGTGCCACGCACGACTGCTTCCTGCTAAACCAGGAGATCATACTGGATCCCATACTGAAGCAGCATCCCGAAGTGCTCTTCCTATCTGCGGCACTGCCTACCCAATCCGAATCAACATAACCCTGCAGGTTAATCTTCTGATTCACCTCATACTTGAGCCCATAGTCAACTGTACCCTTCAGGTACCTCAATACATGCTTTGCAGCAATCAAGTGAACATGTCTCGAATCCGTCAGGAACTGGCTCAGGGTGTTCACAGCAAAGCATATGTTTGGTCTCGTGTTCGTCAAATATATCAACGAACCAATCATCTGACGGTACATCGTGGCATCAACTGACTCTGATGAAGCATCACACAGTAGCTTCAAGTTCTATGCCATGGATGTGGCCATAGCCTTGCAGTCCATCATTCCAAACCTCTTAAAAATCTCCATTGCGTACTTTCCTTGTCCAAGGAAGATTCCATCCACACTCTGCCACACCTCCATGCCTAAGAAATAATGCATCATCCCCTGGTCCTTCATCTCGAACTCTGCGACAAGCCCCCTCTTCACATCTGCAATCAGCACATCCTCACCTGTTAGAAACAAGTCATCTACATATAACAGAAGTATCACTGGACTTTCGTCTTCAACCTTAAAGCAAAGGTTGGAATCCGCTTTACTCTTAGTAAATCCCAAGCTCATCGGGAAGCTGTCCATCCTGCCGTACCACATCCTAGGTGCCTGTTTCAATCCGTACAAGGCTTTCTTCAACTTGCACAAATGAATCTGCCTGTCATGTGTCTCAAATCCTAGTGGCTGCTCCACGTACACTTCCTCTTCTACTAGACCATTCAAGAATGTTGTCTTGACGTCCATCTGGTGTACCTTCCATTTCATTACTGCAGCCAATGCCAGTATAGATCTGATAGAAGTGTATCTCACTACAAGTGCAAATGTCTCCTCGTAGTCTATGCCTTCTTTCTGGGAGAAGCCACATGCCACAAATCTTGCCTTGTGTTTCTCAATGCTACCATCTGCAGCATGCTTGATCTTGTAGATCCACTTCGAAGTCACAACAGACTTCCTTTTTGGTCTCAAAACTATCTCCTAGACATCATTCTTCATAATCAATTGGTACTCCTCGATCATGGCATCCTCCCATTCTTTCTTCTCTGTTGCTTCCTCGTAGTTGGAAGGTTCTTTGTCAATGATGTCACACAGCAGGGCCACATAACTGGAGTATGGTCTAGGTCTCTTGCTTTCTCTATGCATCCCATCTGGAGCGCCATACTTCTTTGCATCTTGTATTGCCTCTCGTACCCATGCTGGTCATCTCTAGTGGGAGTTCTTCTCAGGTGGTAGATCTACAAGTTCTTGTGGTTCTGTTATGTCACGGTCTTCATGATCTTCTTGGATTGTCTCCTAAACCGTCGTCACTTGTTCAAGTCTCGTCATTATTCTCTTGTAGGTGATGGTGCACGATCTTTCCTACAAGTCAAATTCAGTTGTATGATTAGAAACATTTCAGAATTTTCAAAACAAATTCTTATGCATAAGGACATAGGTCACACAGTTATGCAACTATCTTAGCCAAGGTTTCAACACAACATTCATCCATATCCCGTATTCATACGGTAACTTTCTAAATGCCCTCCATCTCTACCAGAACATTGTTAAGAGTGTGCACTACTCCCAACATGTCAGCAAAGAGGTTTGATTCTAGATAAGAAACAATGGAATGTTGTACAATACCATAGGCCACTTACCCATCACATGCATATTAGTAGTGTACAGTTCATTGATGCAAACATTCTAATATGCATAATACATATCCTAAATCTAGTAACATAAGTATGTACACCACATTAGATATACAAGGAATGACAATTCAAATACTTATATTTATTTGTTTGTTGGGTAGACTCCCTCTTGATCTTTGCTTCCTTGCTACTGGAGTCTCTGACAGAGTGTTCTTCATTGTCTTGTCTGAATTTCTGGAAGTCCTAAAACTGCTTTGCTTGCAATAGGTAGTGCTCTGTAGTGCACATGTGCAAGCCTTCTGTGCCATAGTTCACTTGGTTCCGTGGAGTCATGAACCAATGCTTGTTCAGGTTGCCCCTTCAACTTGTACAAGCCTCCCTCTTGCTCTCCAATTGTTGTTGCATCATTTATTGTCTTTCCTCTTGGCCACATTAGGACTTGGCCATCGACGAATGCAACCCTCATTCCTTTAGCATCTAGTGCTGATATGGAGAGAAGGTTCTTCTTCAATCCTGGAACATATAGTACATCTTTAATCTTCAGAGATTTGTCGGAGTCTAGCTTGTAGGAAGCTTCTCCACTTCCTTTTATGAGGTATTGGTAATCATCCCAAGTTTCACCTTATGAGGTGACTCATGCTCGGATAGATTGATGAATGATTCTTTGTATCCCATCATGTGCTTGGAAGCTCCACTATCTACAAGCCAATCATTGCTCCCATGTGTGACAATGCCCGTGAGTGCTGAGATCAGGACATATTCTTCGTCACTTGAAGAATAATCTCTTTCTTCTTCTCTGGTTCTTTTCCTTGCAGGTTCATCATCTTCCGCGGTGTGAGCATGATGTCTCTTCTTGTTTGTCTTCTTGGAGGGACCTCTGTTTCTGGGATAATCTATGGAGTAGTGTCCCTTCTTATCACATGTATAACATCTAATGTTGGATAGATCTCTTCTAGGTCTCCTTTGTCTATCGTAGTTATCCCTCTTATTTTGATGGTGGTTCTCCCTCTTGTTGTAATTTCTTCTGGTGTGAATTGTGAGAGCTTGATCATCATTTGCTCCCATCTTCTCTTCTCGTGCCACAAGTCGAGCTTCTTCTTGTGTACATTCTTCGCATAGTCTGCTGAAGGTGATCAACTTCTTCCTGGCACATATCCCTTGAATGAATGAGTCCCATGATCTTGGGAGACCATTCAAGGTGGTCATAACGATCTCTCCTTCTTCTACCTTTTCTTCAACTGCTTCAAGTTGCTCCTTGATCTGTGAGACCCTTGTGAAATAGGATTGAATGGCCTATGAGTTCAGGATCTTTATGTTCTTGAGTTGGTTCCTTAATGTCATCTTCTGATTGATGTTCTTCCCTCCGAATAGCCTTGTCAATGCATCGAACATCTCCTTGGGTGTCTTCAAGGATGACACATGTGGGATGAGATGATCTTTAATGGAGTCTGCAATAATTCTCTTGGCCTTAACCAAGTTCTTCTTGTGAATATCCTTAGCTTCATCTCCCTCTGGTGCTGAAACCTCTTCATTAACATATTTGTCCAAATCATTTTCTTCAAGGACAAGAGCAATCCTATACTTCCATGCTCGGAAGTTATCAACTCCCTCAAGCTTATCCTCAAGCTTGGTGTGGTGAGACATATTGAATGAGAACCTCAAATGGAAATAGCAAAGATTTAGGTCTTACCAATTTGAGATGCCCAACCTGGTTCTGGAGCTGGTTGGCCTAGGGTTTGTTAGAGAAACCCTAATTTTCCAAAGTTGGAATCTTGAACTTCTGATTGGACGGGAATATGCACCTCCTCAAGGCGAGTTGTCCAATGTACTCCTTTTTCCAAATCTGTGGACATAATCCCAAAATAACTGATGCCCTAGTTTTCTTCTGGCAGTAGTAACGAGGCCAAAAATGAAAATTCTCAGATTTGAATTCTGCTTCCACAGGAAAATGTGCACTCCTAGGGCGAGTTGGAATAACCTCCTTTTCAAACTGATCTGTGGAGGAAAGTGCCCAGAACAGGAAGCCCTAGTTTCTCCGGGTCCTAGTGACAGGGTCAAAAATCAAACTTCTCAGAACTGGGTTTTGCTTCCTCCAAAAGATGCGCCCTCCTAGGGCGAGTTAGCCTAGCCCTCTTTTTCTAATGATATGTGGAGAGAAGACCTCAAACTAGGAAACCCTAGTTCCCCACTGCTGCACAATGTCTTATTTTCAGGTAAAATCTGATACCATGTTAGAGTTTGTACTTTAATTCAATATTATCTAGGATCTTTAACTAAAAGAATAACAAGCACAGCAAAACACAATAGGCACAATAGTTTTCATCAGGGAAACCATAAAGGAGAAAACCCCGCAACTTCCTCAAAGATAGATTTGTCACTAATACAATATCAAGCCAAAAGTGGAAAACCCAAAATATGTCTTATGCGGCTCTCTCTTTCTCCTCCAGCGAACTTGTCTTCTCTCCCTTGCTATGCGAACTTGTGTGAGTGAGTAGTGTGTCCAAATGAGAGAGCAAGGCTCTCTATTTATACTTTACTTTTAACTTGACCTTTTACCTAACTAGGTCGGCCTCACTAAAACTAACTGGGCGGACTTCTCTAGGAAGACTCAATAATCCTTTTACATTTGACTCTAGGCGATCTATCGCCCCGACTTACAATGGAGGTTTTACCTCAATGACTTTGCATGACCAAACATAATAATGACATCCCCGACCGAAGGAAAAACATCTTCGTCGAAGGTATAAATAAAATACAATAATAATATAAAATACAAGTGAATATCTTCCGAAGTTACATTTACATCAACAAGAGTGACTAGTATTAATAGGACAATCCTTCAACGTTTCACTCTTGAGAACTAGGGAGGTCGAGTGAGACTAACTATAGAGCCAGCAGGCTTCCGTAAGAAGGTCCATCCTCGCCTGGTTGGACACTTGGTATAGCTGTCACAACACCCAGTTCAAAGGAGCGATTCAGAGTTGGGCCAAACCAACAATCAACCCACTCCTTTAATACTCATTAATAATTTAAAACAAACAATGAGACTTTGCAATACTTTCACGACACAACACAGCAACAATCACACTTACACTATCGGCACTAGTCATCGTATATCTTTTTTGCTTAAGCTAAATCCATAAATGTCGTATATATCTTTCAATATCATGTGTTGTGGTACTTAAAATTAATTGCAATTGTTTCTTGTTTCAGTTTTTCCATTTCATCATTAACTCCTAAGAATGGTTTGCTTCATTTCATAGTGTAGAAAACTTAGATTTATTTTCAATAGGGACCACCCCCCTTGGCTTCACTAGGAGTAGCCTAGATGGACGAGTCGAGTAATCAACTGACAACACTTGACTCTGACTTTCCCCCGAGGACATACCGAGCGGCTTGAAGGTTTCCTGCCGCGTTCCCCCCAGGTGTGTACTAGGCGGCAACACTCCCTACTCGAAAACATGTGTGAAGTATGCATGCTGCATACTATGTAGACTGATTAATACATTAAACTTTCCTACAAGATATTGCTTCCCCAATTTCTGATATGGGTTTCTAAATCCTCAATTTGCAATCACTTTTAACCTTTTGGATTTTGACCTGCATGCTATGAAGGCTCTTCCCTTATGATATGTGTAAAGAAAATAGTGTGAAATGGTAAGCAGTGTTATTCATATTAATTGTAGAAATACCATTTTTTTAACAAACAATAGCCATGAACAATTGGGCACTGTATATTACATCCATGTCATTCCATCTTTGAGAATCCTCAACCAATACAAAACATGCAAGTCCATATTCATCTTAAAAATTCAATAGAATAAAGTTCACCTCAAGTTGTTCATGCAGCCGTTTTTGAACTTCCATCTGCATCTGTAAAGCTTCTGCAATATGGGTTCCCCTGTAGACAAAAGAAGGTAAAAAGATGAAACAAAAAACATGTTTCTAAAATACTCTGTGCAAAGAGTTCATATTTCGTAATAAACTCGCGCAACATAAAAATTGGGGCATTGCTAAAAATACACACTGCCTACTGCCAATCTATGCATGATATAAAATTGATTAGTGCTCATAGATAAAGAGATCATGAGGTATGGTAACAAGTCCACTGATGGCCATAGATGGCCAATGGGACCACAGAAAGTATAAATATGAGTAAGCATTGGGAGTGCTAAGTATCTCCACAGATTGTAAAAGAAATAAATGAGTAGAACGAGAAATGCCAAAACTAATACCATCAAACCCTAGAGAACCCAATAGAAAACATGGGCAAAGATTCGAAGGACATCAAGGAAGACTCCTAAAACCAAAAAAGCAGTCAACTATCATCTCTTCTTATTTCCAAGCCTGAGAAGATGTTTGTGATAAAACTCCTGCCATCCACTGGTTGTGTGTCCTGAAGTCTAAGCCACTTGGCTGACCTCGTATTGGAGTTTACTAACCCAGTATTGGAGTTTTTCTCGTGATGCATATTGTGATTTGAATTATGAAATAATGAAACGTTTATCCAAATAGTCCAGCTACATTATTTTGCATGTGACTACCATACTTTGTCATGCCCAATAACTCCAAATCTTTATTGCTTGAGTACTGCATATCTGTCTGTTTTCTCCTTCATCCTTGTCATGTTCTTTGAACATATCTTAAATCCACTGTCACTCTCATTGAACCCAGATATGATACAAAGTACTTGTACATTTTCTCTGTTGTTGATTATTTCTGTGTCATAATTTGCTGTCTCTTTAAACTGGTTTTTCCTGCAACTAAGGTTGTAAATGCAGTCTGTTAACCCCCATTTTGTCATGAGTGTCCACATGTGATTTTATCACAATTTCAGCAAGGGGTTACAGGTTGATGGAGATACGGATGGCCTAGCCTTGTCTTGGTTGATGATGATGTTTCACTTGTATGTCACTTGCTCATGCTTGGCTTGTTCACTTGTTTGATGGTGTTTGGAGGCTCTTCCATGAGAGCGCCCTAGCCTTTTGAGGTTAATATGGTATCTTGATGACATAAGCTATCAAGATTAATGGATCGCTCTTGCTCAGATGGTGTATTTCATGCTTGAGGGTGCCTTGCTGTTGACTTTCCATGGAACACCCCCATTCTAGTACATGTTTGGCAGTGCATAGCACATGTTGTATTGGAGTGTTCTTGGTCTTTAGGACTTGATTGCCAGCTTGATATGCATATCTATCATTACTTGTTGAACACCCTCCTTATTTCTCTCTCTTGGCATGTATGAGAGGCATGTCATATCTTGTAGGCGGGCTTATCACCTTCATCATGGTGTTGGTTGGCTATTGTGGACACTTGTTCTTGATTTGGATGTTCTATGCCTTGATGAGTGGTCTCCTTAGTACGTGGATCTAGTCCTTGCACATTGGAGATTGGGTTTTGGTTGTTATGTGGACATCATTGCACATGCTTTCAGGATTTGACCCTTGATGTGGTCAAATAAAGGAAAACATCCACCTTTTGGAGCCTCATTACTCATTCACTTGTCATTATTTGTGGAGCAATCACTTGGGACAGCCACCTTGACTCATTCCTTATCCATTATGATGGAACACTCTACTTGGAGGCTGGATTGCACACTTATCTATGCTATTTTGGTGGGACATTTTTGGGTGAGGAGCCGTTATTACACATCATTTCATGTTTTATGGAGAGTTCCACTGTTTGAGGTTGCTTGTGCACTTATTGATGGTCTTTGATGGGATGATCCACTATTGGAGGATGTTTTGACCCATTCTATGCCATATTTGGAGGGGGAATTCATATTTTTGAGCTCATTCATGGAGAGCATTCACCTTTGGAGGAGTCCTACACATCTTTTATGCCATCTTTTGAGCCTGCACTCACTCTTAGAACCTATTTTCATTGGACCATTCCACTTTGGAGGTGTCTTACTTACCACTCCATGACATTTTTTAGGAAGCATTCCACTTTGGAGGGGTCTGTTGCTCATTTACTGGAGGTCCTTGGTCATTGGAGGAGATCTAGGGCATTCCAAACCTTAGATCTAGGGTTATTCATTGCTTGTTGGACAATTTCTCTTTGAGCATTACACTTAGAGGGCCTTTGGAGGCCATTCATTGGGGTTCGTCTTGACTTTTGTTCTCATTTGATGGAAGCGCCCCTCATTCATCTTGGAGATTGTATAAATGTGGTTTTGACCACCTTATTTAATGTATTTTGTTGGAGTAGTGGAGTTTTTTGTATTTTATACTCCACCTTAGGCTAGATCTACGATTTTATCATTATTTTATTGTAGAAGGAAGAGGAGCTTAGAGCTATATAAGGATTTGCTCTCTCCTTCATTTGTCATGGTTGGATTTTGGGAGTTTTCCCTCTTTGGGGCTTGATGGACATATCTTTTCTTGGTGCATATTAAAGTTTAACGGTTTCTTCTCCTATTATGTGTGGCTTATGTTCCTACTTCAAATGTTGTTAGTGATTTGTAGAATTGCTAGAACTTGTTTGATTAGAGCCATATGGTAAGGGTATAATTAACTCATTGGAAGACTTTATGTGAGAAGTATTTCCTCTATTTCCCTTTGATGTCTTATGCATGAATATGTTAATTTTCTCTTATCATCTTCATAGAGTTGTTTCTCTTTAATATTTCACTGTATAAGACAACCCTTATTAACAATGTTTTGATGTGGCACTGTAAGGGCCCTCCTAATTTATCTCTACATTCATTTTTCAGCATGCCAAGGTACCTTGTGGCATGTGTATGCAGCACTTGTTGTCATAACCACTCATGAATTCGCCCTCTTAGACTAGCCCCTTGACACCATTTCCCTTGTTGGATTGGCATTAGTCTCTTGCTCCTTCCATCATCCTTTATTTTCCAATACCACAAAATGACCCAAAACTTTTTGTTAAAGCTATCCCTTCATATCACCTTGTGTCTCATTGTCTAAGCTTTAGTAATCCTATCCTAGGGAATCCCCCCTTTTGTTGGAGAAGAGCCAACCTAAAGTGTAGAGAGGGAGTTGTTGAGGTGACAGTGGGTAACCCCTCTAGGTTTCCATTGGGCTAGCATTGTTTTTTGGGGCTTTAATCACACGTGCTAGTTCAGGAAGTAACACACTCCATTATCTTGATGATCTCAAAAAAGTAAACTTTAGTGCCTCGCGCTTTTCTTGATCACATCTTCATGTATCTTTAGGGCTTGAATATCTTCTTATGCTTGAAGGTCTTGTTGTTGTCTAGGACTTTGATTTGTATAATTTCATTCTCAAATGCATTTTGGCCACAAAGAGCCTACAATCTATTAGCCTTATGTTGTACCTTCACTACCACAAATCTATACTCAATCGGACCTCTCCCTTTACTTCATGCCAAACAGGATTGTTATCACATCCATAGTAGCCGGGCTACCATGATTGCAGAGCAGTTCATTGTATATTTTTGAGCTTGGCCTTTACACAGTTTTGGTGAGATTAGCCTATGATGAGCAGTATTGTTGATGATCACTCACACATCAAAGCAGCCCCATATCAGACATGTAGTGAACCTTATGCCAAGACTGAGACTCTTGACCTCAGATTTGATGACCGAGATGACCTTTTATCCCATGCAGAGCAGTGCAGTGCCCAGAGTTTCGGCAATAGTGTTTTCAGTGGTTCCAGATGATCCAGATAGCAGGTACAGGTATATGACCCAGCAAGTATATGGTGTGCATTGGTTTTGATTATTTGCTCTTTTGGTCATTTTGATAGCTTGACTTAGTATATAGTAATCATGATCTGGCAGTATATATGTATGAAATGAATATGGTTATTATTGATTATCTAAATGGTCTTATTGCTCATAATTTGAAGCTCTTGTTTTATACTCATTGGTTTTACCCTCTTAGGACTGTGGACATGACCATTCCCACCTTTATGGCTTGCTAGCTTAGGCATCACCTTCACTTTCACCATCCATCCGTTATCTCTCCCTTGTTGGTTTTTACCTATTATCACATTTATAGTAGTCGGGGCTACCATATCTTCAGATCAGATTCCAATCCTTTTTCAGCTAGTCCTTTACATTGAGATGCTTGAGATCAGGATCTGATGAGCATTCATTCCAGGATCACTCATTTTTTCAGAGCAGCCCCTGAGCAGATAGTACAACCTTATGCCATGACCGAGCTTCATGACCTCAGATTTGATGACCGATGTAGCCATTTTACCATACAAAGCAGTATGCAATGCCCAGATATGATGCAGCAGTGTTCCAGTTGACAGTTGATGGTTCAGATGGTTGGTACAGGTATATTGATGTGCATTGGTTACGATTTTTTGCTCCTTTACTCATTATGGTAGCTTGACTTGGTATCTTGTAGTTATGATCTGGCAGTATATATATGTTACATAGATATGTTTGTTTCAATGATTATCTAAAATGGTCTAATTTACTCTGAATGTGAAATTCTTGTTTATACTCATTGGTTTCACCCTCCTTAGGAGAATGGACGTGATCATTCCACCATTCATGGCTTGCTAGTTTTGGCACCACCTTTCGCTTTCCCCATCCATCCATTCTCTTCCACTTCTCGTTTTTACCCTGACTTACACCTTAGTCTGTGATATGGAGGACTTCCCCACTTTTGTCTCTTTGTTGGATAGCATCCCTATTAGTCTGTGTCTCGGCTCTGAGTTGTTGCTTGAGTTGTGTTGGCTAAAACCTGAAACAAATAGTACTACCATCATTACATGCATATGGAAACTATTGTAAATCTCTTGTGCAAGCCCATTGAAATAAACTAAACCTGTGTTTCTCAACACAATGAAAGAGGGCTATGAAATTGAATGAAATGTAAATACCCTGGATAAAAATCTGCAATTAGTTGTGCTTATAAACAGACAAGAAATCCAAGGGGTCATAAGGCCTAAGAAAGCAGTGGTTAAATGCATGCTAAATCCAAAGACTGTTGGCCATGAAATCAAATGTAATGATTAAATTCCTCACGGAACCTACGGGTTGTGATGTAAGATGGAGTAAGGGGCAGTTAATTCTAAGTGTCCCCTAGAACCTCAAATTACGATTAGCCAGGCACCCAGTCATGGCGGTTCTAGAAAAGATCCTCACGGAGCTGTTTCAGCTTGGATGTGAGCAGTAGACATTTGCCAAGGTGGAATAAGCACCTCTCTAAATAACTTATTCCATTTGTGAGACACTGCCATCCCCTGTGTATTTTTTATCCAACATAAGCTTAAGTGTGTATTCCATTTTCCCTTATCCAAAGTATCACAGTGTTGAGTCAGTACAGTCATCCCCTTAGCCTAGCCTTGCATTTTTCACTCTCACCCAATCCTAGCAAAATGATCACGACCATGAAGTGAGTATTTTCTTGAAGTTCTATTTTGAGTAGTTGATTATTTTAACTTATATTGGATGTTATTATTGCTTAAACCGCCAGTGATATGCTACTTTATACTTTGAGTTTTGTTATTGGAATGATTAAAAGGAGCATGCTTTAACCATTTGCATTTGCAGCAGCAGGCAGTTTAAGCTTGGGTCACATTTTGGTCAGTTTTGACCTGGTTAAACTTAGTTTGACCAAGTCAACCGGAGGACCTGAGTTGAGTTGGACCAGTGAAGTATGAGATTGATGATTTATGGTCCTTATATACCCGTTTGATGGTTCCATGCAGCAGACACAGTTTTCAGATGATGGTTTGATGGTTTCTATGGTTATTATTATTATTACAGACCATTTATTTTTATTTGTCCAAGCATGGTCATGGTTACAGATGATTATACAAATAGCCACAGGGTGTATGGATACTCATCTCTAGTACATTTGGACCTTCTGAGTCCATTGGGATACTCAGTTCTCAGTTTCAGGCACTTCCAGATGAGATTTTGCTCATATTATCACTTTATTGCAGATTTTCCATTTAAAATGGCATGGCAGCACAGTTTTACTTTTTATTTGATTCACCTAGGGCGCTACAGAGGGAGCAGTATAGCCACTTGTTATTACCATATTAGCATGCTCCCATACATTTTGGTGCAGTCAGTTTTGGCCCCGGGGTACCAGGCAGTGAGCTAAAGGCATTTTATTCTTTCATAGGTGATTTTTCTGAGGATAAAAGATGGTAAAAATGGTTAAAGAGGAATTCGATTTGGGCTATTGAGGCAAGGAAATGGCATGAGGTTGGTTTAGATGATTTGTGTGATGCTTCCCACACCTTCCACAGCAGGTTGCAGCATTCAGTGGGGCCCTCACACTCTTCGGGCTTTTATATTATGATTTTATTATGTCATTGAGGAGGCACGATTTGGCCATGTGGTCACAGTATTGTATCATGATGATGTTATTGTATGTTATTGTGCCATGGGGACATGCTAGAGAAGGATGAGTACACCTCCTAGCCCCACCATGTGCTCATGTTATGACTTTAGTCACTTTTATGTGGTGTGTCCCCCTTAGGGCGACTTAGCTAGTGCGCGCCCTTCTATTTTTGAGTTGATCCATGTACTTTATATTTGGGCTCATCATAGCAATTGATTATCACTTATGTATCTTTTGATCTCAACCACTCGTTAAAAAGGTGGTTAGGGTTTTGGTCTCCATTCCTATTTAAAGGAGAGACCCCCTTCATTGTAAAGGGACTTTTGGCTCTTGGCTACTGGAATAGAAAAATATTTTGCAAATCTCTTGTGATCTGGTTCTGGGTGTTGGATATGTCAATTGAAATTGCTTTTCCATTGCATTGAATATATTGGTGATTATTTTGCACATCTTTCAATCCACGTTTTTTATCTGCAAAGTGAAGAAGGTGACTTGGAGGAGGGACGCATTGGCTGAGGAGACTCACCTTGTCTCTCTCTCTTCATTTGGTTTGGTTAAGGGAGTGATACTGTCTTTGTACATCTCATTCTTTGTGATCATTTTCATAATTTTCATTTACCTTCATTGTTGCTTACTAATTGAGTTTATCTCCTTGGTTTTGCAGGAAGAGAGGGGCGCATCAGTGGAACTGGGCAAATTCATAGAGGTAAGATAAAGCATCAAATCTTCACTTGATCTTTGCAGGAGTAGTCCTTGGCATACTATCATCAATTTCCATGATCCAGGTAGGCTTTAAAGGTATGTAATCTACTCTTTTATCTTACCCATCTGTCATTTACATTCAAACCCTAACTCTAAATCATTTGGAAAATTCTCTGGGTTTTATTTCTTAGTTTACTGGCAAACCATTTCTGGGTTTTTATCTTACGGCCAAACCCCAAGTGGGTTTTCAAGGGCGTCATGCTATGAGGACTCCATCTGCCCCTTTTTCCTAGGCACATGTTTTTACCCTTGTGCCCTCCTTGGTTAGTTTGTTTTTCGGGTTGTATAACCCTTACTTGTTGAGCTTATGTAACTTGATATTGTCAAATCTCTCTTTCAAGTTGTGCTAGAAAGCCTACACTTTCAGATCTAATCCTTGGGACCATTTTCCCTGTTTTAAGGGTCACGTTTCCCAAGGCAGCTAAATTTGATCATTTGTCCTAGCACTTGAATCCTGGAATCATACTTAAATATCAAGTCACTGTGTCTAAGCACTCAAAGTCCAATCTTATCTCTCTTTAGCCTCCATAGTGACCTTTTTCCTTAAATCTAGGGTTCTCCACCCTTCACCTTACGTACCCTATTTCATAGCTTGAGCTGGTGATTGGGTTAGATCTCTCCTGTTGGGAGCAGATCAGGGTCTCCCCCTTTACTATATGTGGCTTTGATAGTATAAAGTGAAGAGTGCCTCGATTGACGTGACAACCAATCCATATTGGGGATCAAGGCCCTCTTGTGTCACCTCTTTGGTTGCCCATCCCCTCTGTTGTCCTGTATAGGATTACCTTTAGGGGCAACTACGAGTTGTGTGATAACATTACCCTGACTTACACCTCATCCTGTGATATGGAGGACTTCCCCACTTTTGCCTCTGTGTTGGATAGCACCCCTGTTAGTTTGTGTCTTGGCTCTGAGTTGGCAACAGAACTTCCCAATGCCTTGATCCTTCTAGGACAGGAGTACCCGCTGGTGTTGGTTCCTGAGCTTAGTTGAGTTGGATTTGATACCTTGATCACTCTAGTCGGTTGCCCCGATGTTTGGTCTTGATTGTAGAGAGTCCCCCTAGTTGCTTAAGTTGTGTTGGCTAAAACCTAAAGCAAATTGTACTACCATCATTACATATGGAAACTATTGTTATATCTCTTATGAAAGCCCATGGAAATACTTTAAAAATTGTGCTTCTCAGCACAATAAAAGAGGGTTGTGAAATTGAATGGAAACTGAAATGAAAAGCACCCTGAATGCAAGCTGCGATTAGTAGTGCTTCTAAGCGCATACAAAATCCCCAAAAGGGTCATAAATGCCTAAAAAGCAGTGGTTAAATATATGTTAAATCCAAAGATTGTTGGCCAGGAAATTAAATGTAATGATTAATTCCTCACGGAGCCTACGGGTTGTGATGTGAGATGGAGTAAGGGGCAACTAATTCTAAGTGTCTCCTAGAACCTCAAGTTACGGTTAGTTAGGCACCCAACCATAGCAGTTCTAGAAAAGATCCTCACGGAGCTATTTCAGCTTGGATGTGAGTTGTAGCCATTTGCCAAGGTTGAATAAGCACTCCTCTGAACAACTTATTCCATTTGTGAGACACTGCCATTCCCTGTGTGTTTATTATCCGACATATGCTTAAGTGTGTATTTCCCTTTTCCCATATCCAAAGTATCATGGTGTTGAGTCAGTCAAGTCATCCCCTTATCCTAGCCTTGCATTCTTCACCCTCACCCTTTGCTAGCAAAATGTTCATGTCTACAAAATGAGTATATTCCTAAGGTTCTATTGTAAGTAAATGATTATTTAAACTTGTATTTGGTATAATTATCTATTAACTGCCAGTGAAATGATGCTTAATACTTTAAGCCTTGCTATGAGAATGATTAACAGAGCATGCTTTAACCATTTGCACTTGCAGCATCAGGATTTTCTAGCCTAGGTCATATTTTGATCAGTCTTGACCTGGTCAAACCTAGTTTGACCAAGTCAACCTTGGGATCCCTGATGAGTTGGACCAATGATGTTATATGATGATGATTTATGGTTCTATGATGCACCTTTGATGATTCCATACAGTGGACACAGGTTTCAGATGATGGTTGATGTATTTTTTTATGATTATTATTATTGTCCAAAGCATTATTTTATTATTGTCCGTGTATGGATGAGGCTACAGATGATCTTACAGGTTGCCACAGGGTGTATGGGTACTCATCTCTAGTGGATTTGGACCTTTTGGGTCCATTGAGACACTCAGTTATCAGTTTCAGGCACTCTCAGTGATGATATGATTAGATTTCCACTTTTGTTTGGTTTTGCCATGCAAAAATGGCATGTCCAGCAGTTGCATTGAGCTAGCACATTTCCCTAGGGCGCTACAGAGGAGATGAGTGGTCCAGCCACTTGTTATTACCATATTACCCCATCTCCAAACATGATGGTACAATCAGATTTTGTGCCTAGGCATCAACAGTGAGTTACAGGCATTTTGATGGTTTTTCAGGTGGAATAAAAATGGGATAAAAAGGTCATTGAAGAAATCGATTTGGGCTATTGAGGCAAGGTTTTGGCATGAGGTTTGTTCAGAGGTCATCTGTGATGTATCCCACTTCTTCTAGATCAGCTTGCAGCATTCAGTGGGGTCCACACACTCTCCGGGTTGTGATTTGATATATTTTTCTCTCATTGAGGGGGGCACGATTTGGTCATTTGGTCACTTGGACATGTTATTGAGTCATATTTTATATCATTGTGCCATGGGGTGATGCTAGTGAAGGATAATAAAACCTCCTAGCCCCACCATGTGCTCCTAGTTGCTTGTCCTAGTCATTTTATGTGGTACGCACTTGTCTTAGTCATTTTTATGTGGTGCACACCCCCCCTAGGGCCTCTTTTATTGAGTGCGCACCCCTCTTAGTGATTTGATCCGTGTTATATTGTTCCGGTTCATCTTAACCGTTGATTATATTGTATCTATCTTTTGATCTCCACCACTCATTCATAAAGTGGTCTAGGGTTTTGGTCTCTCTCATTCCTATTTAAGGAAGAGACCCCCCCCTATTGTAAAGGGACCTTTTGGGCTCTTGAACTCTTGGAATAAAATACTACTTTTGCAGATCTACTTCTCTAGCTTTGATGGATACTTTTGCAAGTTGAATATACAATCTTTTCTCTATGTTATCATTGTGGATCTTGCGATTCAAACGTTTTCTCTGCAGGGAGACCGTGTGGGTGAAGAGGAGGACGATTTGAGGGGACGCTATTGTGGGGAAACCCCATATCTTACCTTTGGATTATTCTTTGTCTCGGGGAATATCATTATTGTATCTTCGTGACATATTTGATGCTTTTTGTTTCATCTCTTCTTCCGTATAGCTTCTTCCATGTTTGATTGATTCTCATTATAGATCGTTTTAGACAGGGAAGGGCACATTGGACAACTTGGAAGGATAGCAATTTCACTTGGAGCACTTGGATCTCACTCTTGATTGCCTCACTTGGGAAAGATTATCGAATTGCAAGACGGCCGCAAGTTTTTGAGGTAGGTTCTACAAGGTATGTATCTAGTTTCATGCATTTTACCCATTGGTCACTTCAAACCCTCATATCTTAAAACCCTAGAATTTTAGATCTGGTGATAATTTGGGCTTAATAATTAAAACCCACCTCAAGAATAATTAATAAACCTTTGAGGCCAAATTTGGTGGGCATCTGACTCCATTTACCCCCTGATCTAAGGCATTTGCTTCATTTTATGACCCAGTGTCAACTGAAATTTACAAATTCATGGTGCTAAGCCTTTGCATAGCAATTTTAGAAGCCACATCGAGAATCATGAATTTCATAATTATTAACAATTCAGAAAAAACTAGATGCTCAAATATTATACTATATAGGCCAAAAGCTTCATATCATTGCTGCAATACTAAGGAGAAGAAATAGACTGTAACCCCAGTTCCGTAGTCACAAAACAACAGTAATGCCAACGGGCAAAAGACTTAAATTTGCTGCTAGAAAAAAATTCTGAAATAAATCAGCAGGAAACCCTGATGCAGGGCACTCCAATATTGTGCAAGTAAACCCATAAAACAGGTTTAAAAAGCTTTAAATAAGGTGCCCTACTCAAGTCAATGAAATCACCATGAAAAAACAACTCAATATTCCTTAAAATAACCAAAAAGTAGCCTCTCCCAACATAATCTGCAATCCACTTCAGCTGTAAAAACAAGGACACTGTCCTCACTTAAAATAACCAAAAAGTAGCCTCTCCCAACATAATCTACAATTCACTTCAGCTGTAAAAACAAGGACACTGTCCTCAGAAGAGGGTTTAAAGTTTAAACCCAAAAAAACTTTAGGGAAACCCAAGGAGGAGTGTTGTCCTTAAAGAAGAATCCCTGCAAAACTCTAGGAGGACACCATTGAATATAGAAAGGGAGGTTCACACCCACTCTGATACAATGTTGAGATCACAAGAGAGAGAGAGAGAGAGAGAGTATTGAATAGAACCACCAGAAATCCCTAAATCTGCTCAAAGAGAAGATAAACCAGCACTATGGAAAAAGATAAATCAGTACTAGTGCCCAATAGAAAGAAACCTTAAAGAGAAAACACCAAAGAACAATTAAACACAGCACTAGAGAGAAAACCCATGAATGATGACCACACCATGAAGAGAGTGCAATGCTAGATATGGTGCGTGTAGCTAGTCATCTGTATTAGAATTCCACTGGATCAAGATGATGTTACAACTCACAACTGAGAGTTGGATATGTATTTGTACACAACTCAAGCGGAGGGTGCCACCCCAAGAGGGGTTATCAGCCCACTATGACTAGGCCAGTATTACACTGTGACTAGGCCAGTATTAGCCACCTAGAATTAAAATAAATGAGAGTTGACTAGGTCAGTTTTAAGGAAAACCTAAGAATACTATATAATAATGATTACAATAGGGTTGGCCATGGCCGGAAGTGAAGCTTACACCATTCTCAACAGCTTAGGTGATTTCATGATACATGCTAAAGAAATCAAACAAAACATAATATAATGGTATAAAGCTTTCAAGTGTGTATGTACTTACGATGTCGCTTCCAAATTTGAAACTATCTCATTCTCCTTTTTCTTATCAGATTTTCCTCCTGTTATGCCACAAACGAAAAGATCCACCCACTACTAAGGACAGTCACAAGGGCATTTAAACAAGAAAAAATTATTCCATGTAAAATAATCCTCAACAAACAAGCCATATGAACAGTATTTACCTTCTGATGACTCAGGAATGTACTTTGCCAGTCGATATTTCTGAGAATCAGAACTAATTTTAGATAATCAAAAGAGCATAAATAGTAAAGCTATGCATGCATATATGCAAATACACAAAGCTACTCCATGCTATTTAAAAAATCAAAAACTAAATGTACCAACCTGCAAATGGCTTTTCACGTGATAAATGGTAAGTCCTTGAACACCCATCACCTTAAGTACTCCCTTCGGTGTAGCCCCTAAAAAATGTAACAGTACATGAGAGAGACTTTTGCTTAAACACAAAAACTCCTTTCAAAATAGAACTCTTCCTAAGTCCACAAAAATCAATGTAATGCATTCAATTTAGTCGATGTCCATTGTTACGTGACTAAGCAGCAAGCATAATTACTATGAGACTATGTAAAAGTAAGAAAGGATAAACTATATAAATAAAAAGCACATGATGTGCATATCAATAATTGTTCATAAAAGAAAATATTGTTTGAATAAGTTAGCATGTGTCATTAAACAACATAATGAAAAGATGCGGTTGTTAAAGTAGAACTTAGCATTATAAAATGGTCAATTAGATATTAGACTTGGGCTTTAATAAAGTCACTTCCGACTTTATATTATTTTGTGCTTTTATGTTTTATATCACTTTATTGTATTTCTCGATCTATCCCACATTCATAAAGTGGATTGACTCAACCTCAGTGTAACCCTATATAAGAAAGTTTTCATTTTCTCATCTAAGTAAAATACATTACGATAACTCTTCTGAGTAATTTCTTGGTTTCTTTATGTGCTTGATTTCCATGATATGGTATCAGACCTCAGTGTGAGCCTTGTTGCCGCCGGATACGCACCTCGGGGAAAAGGGGGTTAGCGTGGCAGAAATCTTCAACCACATGCCATTCCTGATGATGCTATCAAGAAGCTTCCAACTTTTCAAGGGAACAACGCTGTCACAGCTAAGTCTCATTTGCAGAAGTTCTCAAGACTCTTGGTCAGTTGGTGTAATGCACCTGCTCACAATCATGATGATGTCAAAATGAAGTTATTTTCCCTTTCCCTGGAAGATGATGCATCAGATTCGTACTTGGATTTAAATGATAACTCATACAAAACTCTTGATGAATTTCTAACTGGATTTAAAGAAAAATGGGGAGAGAAGAAAGAACCAAGATATCAGCTAGCAGCTCTCCACACCATTAAAAAGAATGTGAAATAGTAGAAGAATTCAACAAGAAGTTTAGGGACTTAATTTCAAATCTTCATAAGGATATTAAGCCTTCTGATGCCTCAATCCTCATCTATTACATCGAAGCATTCAATGGTGATATGAGGTATCAGCTAAGAGATAAAGAGCCTGCTTCTCTAAAAATTGCTCAGGACATGGCTATCAAGATTGAGAAAAATATGCAGAATGCAGGAGAGTGCAATATACCAGGATTTACAAGAGGGACTTCATCATACAACAAACATCAAGAGTCAAAGGGTAAAGCTGTAGATTCAAAAGAGAAAGAGTCATCCAAAGATTCCATGAAAGAAATGTCTGAAATGATAAAAACCTTGGTAACTAATCAGAATCAACAAATGGCCAATCATGCTTCTCAACTAAATCACATTCAGAATAGGTTGGTTATGATGGAAAGAAACCAGGTTAACCATGCTCCTCAAGCACCAAGGAATTTTCAACATAAGCCAAATCAAGTGTATCAGAAGAAAGCACCCTTTCATGAGCCAAGAGTTCCAAATCAATTAGAATCAGCCAACATGGTAGATGATCCCCTTCCATACTACAGGCCATGTGATTAGTTTCATCAGGAATCCACTTGTTATGTAGCTAGCCAAGTTATGGAACAAGCAGTTCCTGAGACCAGTTATCAAGATGCAAAATCAGGCGAGCCTGAATTTATTAATTTGGTAGACCAAACCTACCTGTTATCACACAACTTGTAGTTGTCCCTAGTGGTATCCCATCCGGGATGGTAGAGGAGACGGACAACTAAAGAGGTGACCCAAGAGATGCCACAGTTCCCAATGCAAGATGGGAGTCACATCAACCGAGGCACTCTTCACTTTAGATCAAGATAAATCAAGACCTAGGGGGAGACCCTATAACCAATCAAAGATGATTGGACCCAAACAAAGGTTCCTAGGGATATGTAAAAGACAAGTTACGGAAACCAATGCAAGGTTAGGTGGACCTAGAAGTTAAAGTATGGTTGAAGGAGGCTTAGGAAATGGTTAGTGTTTCAACCAATGTATGATTTAGGCCACATGATAAGATAAGATGACAAGATCTAGTACCATGAAATACACATGTGGGACCCACTTCCTTGGGATATGGAAATGGCTCAAATGGGACCCACAAGGTGAAATTAGGGGTGCAAATGGTACCAAGGGGTATGCAAAGTGTAGATCTAAGGATCTAAGGTAAAACTAGAGATACCCACATATGGGATCTAAGACTTGACACAACTCCCAAGGAGTGTGAATTGCCCTAGGTGGACTAGTGCCTTGATGGATGGCTTAATGGAGTCAAAAGAGATGTCAACTTGTAGATCAGAACATCAAGTGGGCTAATTAAGGTGTGATGGTTGGATCTTACTAGATCTAATGTTTCATGATGTGACCCAAGTGGACAACAATCCCCTAAAACAAGGAATGCTACCCCCAAGGTAGATCTTCACAAAATGAGACACTAGATATAGGTTTCAAGGTATGCTCTTTCCAAATCCAATGGAATCTCAACTACCCAGGTTCTAGAAGTGGGCAAACTAAATCACCCAAGGAGGGCTAAAAGCATGGCAAGGTGTGTCAAATCAAGTCCAATGGCCACCAAACTGTAGATCCAAGTAGTTTAGGCATGTATCAATGTGGATCTTGAAAATCAAGGGCATCCAATGGCTAGATCTCCATAGATCTGAGATTTAAAATGCCTCACCAAATTGACCCTAGTGGGGCACAACCCTCAAAAATGAGGAATGGGGCCCACAAGGCATAAATCAACAAGGTGAAGCACTAAGGGTAGGTTATCAAGTGAGGAGAGTGTGAATCAAGTGGGATCTCACCTACCCATGTGCTAGATCTAACCAAACTAGCTTCTCCCAAGGGGTGCGATTTGCCTCAAGAGGGCTATTTTGCCTTGAAAAGTGTGTCAAATGAAATCCAATCACCACCAAACTATTGATCCAAATTGCCGTGGATACTATAGAGGTGGGTTTTTAATATCTTTTCAAAAGCAAGGCTAGATCCAAGTAGATCTAAGAAAAACAAAAAATGAGGGTTTTGATTTTAATGTAATTTTGACCAATGGGGTGGATAGCAAGCGAAATCAATACGTACCTTGTAGATCTTACCTCAAAAGCTTGGGGCCTCTTAGCATATGGAGAATTCTTTGCCCTAGTTGCAATTCCAAGCTTGATCCAAGTGTCTTCAACCAATAGCATCCAAACCCTAGGAGGAAATATGTCTCATGAAAACCTGCTAATCAAACTACATCAAATTAGATTTGATCTACAAATCCATAAGATCTAAGCATATCATATCAAGAAAGTAATCAATGGACAAAGCACAATTGAAAAACTCCCTCTCTATGAAGTCGATTTTCCCATGGGGGATGTGAGCAACCCCTACAATCTTCCCACAAAGCAAAAACGATGAGCTAGCTTGAGCAATTCGGCCTCCCTCTCTTGAAGTCGATTTCACCTGAAAAGCAAACAATGTCTAGAAGCAAGATAACCAAGAACATATGCAAGAGCAACCCAATCAAAGCCAAGAAGTAGATCTCCAAAGTATTATTTTCATTCGAAGTTTTCCAGAGCCCAAAGGTGAGCTATACAATAGGGGGTCTCCTCCTTATATAGGATAATAAAGACCAAAACCCTATACCACTTTACAATACAATATAAAATGATTGGTTGAGATTAAAAGATCTCAATATAAAATCAATGGCTAAGATGAACCATATAACATAACACATCGATCACTCAAATAATGATGACATCATAGCTAAAAGGTACTCATGGAGGGTGACGTCATCCACTAGAGGGGGTAAAAGTACATAAGCCCACCTCATATGACTAGGACATGACACATGGAACTCATGGTGGGGCTAGGAGGCATCAATCCTTACAAACTCATCCCCAAGGAACAATAAAATAATATAATATGTCCAAGATAAATATAAATGATCAAATCTGTCCTCAAAATCTGTGACAGACAAGCAGTAAAAGACCTCCTGTAATCTCTGTGGGCCCATCCAAGTGGTGAAAACTGGCTGGAAGATAGTGGGTTCACCCTGGAAGACCTTTATGAAAACCAAGTGCCAAAACCTTGCCTCAATTTCCCAAATTGAATTCCTCAGTGACCCTTTTATCCCATTTATGGACTGCCTCGGTAATTGTGAAAGTGTTGAAACTGCCTCCTAGGGAGACTGTGCCATCAATTTGAGCCCACCAACCTCTCCAAAAGGGGGGGTAAATGGTAATAACAAGTGGCTGGACAACCCCCTCCTCATACAACGCCCTAGGTGAACTGGCCTCTCATGGCCCCTGCTGCTCAGGCTGGGAAATCAACCCCAAATCTGGTCAACAAATGTAAAATTGCATCTATCACTGTCAGAAATGCCCGAAACTGATAGATTAGTGTCTCATTGGATCCAGAAGACCCAAATCCACTAGGATTGTGTACTCATACACCATGGGTTGCCCTGATGGGCGAGCTGTAGGGTTTGTTCTCCGCCAGATTGCACACCAGTAGCGGAAATCTTTCGAAAGTTGTCTCTTCACTACAAGTGAGAGAGGTGTGGCCTTGGGGGCAAGCAATGAGCCAAGTACTGTCACCTGAATCCCAGCTCCTCCGTTTGGGCAAACTCCTAACGAAGCCAAGGGGGGTAATCCTTACAAAAGAGTTGTCTAAGGCTCTTGTGTGTTTAAAATGTTTTTTAGTGTTGAAATGCGGATTGGTGTTGTTTAGGAGTTTTTTGAAGGTGAGAGACACAATAATACTTTAAATAAAACCAAGATAACGCAATCCACGTTGCAAGAGAAGATAAAAGATACATTGAATCAGATATAAATCACTCTTTATACGAAAATTAAAACAAGTACTCCAAATTGATAATAAGCAAATAAAATATGTGATTAAGGACCAGTGCCTTATGGAGTCAAAAAATGTCTGAGTGATTGAAATTGTTTGATACAAGTGTTTCGAGAGAAATGTTCGTGAGATCGTTTTGCAGCTTATCTTGGTAAATTTAAGATTTTAGTGGTCTTGATTATTATGGCTAAGAACAAGGATATTCAAGAAGTGGAACCTTAACCGAGAAAAACACTGGCAACCTTTAGATGATAGGTAGGGAGCACCCAGATTCAGAGAACAAGTGTTCTTACGGCTTGACCGCCCTCGAGTCTGACAGTGGATTCCCGGCACCACCTGTTTTTAGGAAGTACTCAGTGATTTTGTCTTGGTTGGAGTTTTGGGTAAAGTTTTAATTAATGTTATCACTTATGAAATTAACAAGTCTTCCACCTTTCTGAGTACTAGCCCAACCGTTTCCAGTTGGCAGAGCATACGGGTGTAGGACACAAGACCAAGATAAATTAATTAAAAAGGAAGTATGGGTTGAAATGTTTTATTATTAGAGCACTTGTTCGACTCTCCGACAGAGAGCGCTCTTGACTTGATCTTATAACCACAGTTCAAGAGACTTGCTAATTAAAAAATGCCTAATGCAGGGAACAATGCAAGACTAATAATGCTCTCCGATAGAGAGTGCTCTTGACTTGGATTTGACCAATTTCAAGAGACTCTCTATCGGAGAGCATTATTAGTCTTGCATTGTTCCCTGCATTAGGCATTTTTTAATTAGCAAGTCTCTTGAACTGTGGTCATAAGATCAAGTCAAGAGCGCTCTCTGTCGGAGAGTCGAACAAGTGCTCTAATAATAAAACATTTCAACCCATACTTCCTTTTTAATTAATTTATCTTGGTCTTGTGTCCTACACCCATATGCTCTGCCAACTGGAAACGGTTGGGCTAGTACTCAGAAAGGTGGAAGACTTGTTAATTTCATAAGTGATAACATTAATTAAAACTTTACCCAAAACCCCAACCAAGACAAAATCACTGAGTACTTCCTAAAAACAGGTGGTGCCGGGAATCCACTGTCAGACTCGAGAGTAGTCAAGCCGTAAGAACACTTGTTCTCTGAATCTGGGTGCTCCCTGTTATCAACTGATTTGTACAATAGTTGAAACCTTATTGAGCCGCCAGTGTTGGAACACATCAGTGTTCACTTCCAGAGTATCTGGGTTTCATTATATTTGGGTCTAGCCAGTTTTGGCTAGCCGGTTTTGTTTTTGAGTCGACATGACCATGGCCCCATGGGGGTTTGTATCAAAGTGTGCTAGTAGGGTCTGAGTGGCTCGGTCTCCCATGACTGGATTAAACAACTAAGGTATTCCAGGGAGTTTTTTCACCGTCAGATTATACTTTGCTTCAGGCGAAATATAATCTCTTGGTTTTTCTCCCGCTTCCTCCAAAGCTGGAATGCCCGATTTTGGAAATTTGGCCATGGGGGGTTATTAGGGTCCAACTATAATGTATAAACCTACTAGACACTATTAGAATAGGTTTTGGTCATGTCCTAGGTCTCTAGGACCCCCAGAAAAAATTTCGAAAAAATTTTACCGGACGCGTCGAAATTAGGGTTTTTAATTTTTTAATTATTTTTTAAATTTTAATTAAATTTCTCTATAGTTTAAATAGAGAAATTTGAGTATGTAATATGTCAGTCATCCGGGGTCCGATTTCAATGTTTGATGGCTCGTTTCATAAGCCAAAAATCACACATGACCCATGGAGCAGCTAAACCCAACTTTCGGATGTCAATTCCGCCCCGTAATTAATATTTTCTCTGAAAAGTCATTTACAGAGAAATTATTAATTAAAATAATAAAATTGATTATTTTGGAGATAATCCAAATCTCTCCAAAATTAATCAATTTGATTAAAATAAAGGGCTAAATGACATGGCAATGAGCATTTAGGAAGATTCCAATCAACTCCAAGCCCATCTAGTCACCCATCCAGTCACCAGCAAAGAATCTCCTCAAGCTAATTCGCCCTCCTTCATGGGAAAATCGATTTGGTGATGTGTCAGTCATTGTTTGGGTTGGTGGTTTGCATTTAAGACATGAGGTGGGCGCCCTCATGACTCACCCCATCCACCATAGCTTGGCTCCTTCTATGATTCGAGTTCTATCTACCCACTTCCACGTGTTCCCTCACAACCAACTCGCAATCCCTACCTTCCTCACGTCAATCTTCATCAAAGTCGAGTTTTGGCTTTGTTGGAGTTTGTTGGTTGGTTGGTGATGATTCCCATGAAATCACGAGTGGTATTGGCTCCTTCCAAAATCGAGTTAGCACCCACTACTCTCCACGTGTCTCCATCATACCCCATTCGCTCCTCCACATTGGCTCACGTTTTCCTCACCCTAACTCGCCTTTGCCTTGATGTAATTCTTCCATTGGTTAGAGCCCTCACCTCCCACCTACCTCAAGTCGAGTTTGCCACATGGTGCCATTCACATCTACCTCAAACTCGACTTTGGCCATGTCTCTTGCTCCAAGCCACCTCTTGATTGGAATTCGACTTCATTGCTCACCACCAATTCGATTTAGGGTTTTAGTGTTTAGTTTTAGTATAAAGAGAGGCCCATTTGGGCTATTATCTCATGGAGAATTTGAGGCAAACTTACTCTGCCAAAATTGTATATGTGTTATAGCATTTGCTATTTGAAATAAAGTGGCTTTGGAGGTCCATATGGTGTGTTGATCTTGTTCATGGAAAGTGCTTCAATCTAATCAAGGTGATATTGTGTTATGTTTTTTACTTACATGTTCCAAGTTTTGATCAAATTATTTAAGCTTAGAAGACTTTTCCAAGTCCATAGGGTGGGCATTTGGGTTCAATTTGTCCATTGATGTTGGTTTGTTTGTGATTGGGAAGTAGTGGATTGTAGTCGGAAATACTAACACTCTTCTTGTCCCATTCAACTTGGCATACTATATTTGATCAATCTTGTTTGTAAGTGATACATTTTGCAGATCTAAAAAGTTTATGAAGAGGAGTTGGAACTAGGTTGTCTCCTCCATCTCTTCAAAGAATATTTTTTCCATTTAACATTCATACATTGCAGGATCTCCTAAAGTCGATCTCACAACACCAAGATGGTGGCATAAAGGGTTTGATTTCAAAGATCCATCTCTCATATTCAAATATTGTTCATTGGTTACAATTAGGCTTCCCTTCTTCAACCCTTCTCATTTGCTCTTTGAAGCTTTTTATTTGCATGCTAAGCCACTTCTAGCCCCTCTCGCCTTGATCCAAGATTGCCTTGTCTTCAAGCCATAGTTTAGAAATCCATAAGGTTGAAGTTCCTTCAACCTTGGGGAATAACTTGGGATTTGCTCCCTTGTGCTCTCTTCAACACTCGCTGTCGGCGTATCACCGGTTAACCGGAGGATTTCCAAGGCGGTGTTCTATTACCTCAAGTGTTATACTTGTAGCCCTTTGCCCTTGTCTTGCTTTTTCATCCTCTTTTGCCCTAGTTTCATCCAAACTCCTTTAGCTCCTCTCGTCCACCCTCTTATTTCTCCCTTTTTGCTTTCGTTTTGCCCTACTTAGCCCTCCCTTTGCCTCTCCATCTTTGCCTTTAGATTTGCCTTTTCTCCCCCTTTCGTCCATCTTCCCAAGTGCCCTAAAATCCACCATAAACACAAAAATTGTTAAAAACGTTAGCATTTGTCTTTTTGCATAAGCTTGTTATATTTTAGTGTTAGTCTTTAGGCATTTGTTAGATCATCATACTTACATTTACATAGTTAGTCTTACTTGCATTTCATTTTGTAAGTTTAAATCTCATTGTGGATCCCATTTTATTGAGCTTAGGCTTGCATTTTGAGTCATCTTTCCTAGTTTTATAGTTTCATTTTGAAAGATAGAATATTTTGCATAAAAATATTTCAAAATTTTAAGTCTTAGATCTCATTTCTAGCATATTTAGAGCAACTTTTGTTCGCTGGTCCGTTTCACCATAGTTAACATTTTATGATAAATTTTTATGCATTCCACATTTTAGAGTTAAAATTCCAAATTTAGACATAAATAGTTGCAAGTTTTGGCTTTGTATTTTGCTAACAGTTAACGGGTGCCTTGCTTAGATTTTTGGGACTTGTGTAGATCATTTGAGGAAGAGATATATTTGAGAAAGATCTTGAAACGAAGAAGCAACTCAAAACAAAGTGAAGGATCCATGAGGATGACTTAGCTTTGAGATACTTATCCTTTTGTAATAGCAAGTAAAACTTGCTTCTTCAATATTTTTCAAGTATTTCCATTCTCGAAAGACCTTGCAAGGTTTTAAACCCAAGGCATTTGTAACTGCTTAATAAAAAGTTTCAAGTGGAGAGGCCTCCACTGTTTGGGTCTTCTTCCCCATTTGGGGAAGGGTGTTGGGTCTTGTGGTTGGTTTTAGCTTAGATTTACTTTCTCATGCTCTTAGATTAGTTTCCATTTCGCTAAAGTATCTTGTTTGTTTATCTTTTATTTCTACTTACCCCCATGCTTTCCCGAGTAGGGTCTTGAACCTGAAAGAGATTCTTGGGTAGTTTAGTTCAATTTTTATCATTATCCTGTTTCTCTTCCAATCCTTGACCAGAGAATAGCTAACTTTGGGATCGTATCCCAAAGGCCACATAGTTTTGTGGTAGCTTCTCGCTCCCCCATCAACTTCTTGTGGACATCCAGCTAGCTGGAAGGTTTCCAGGATTGGTGGCTTCTAGTGGTCGATCTTGTTCGGAGATCAACCCCACCTGGTAGATTAGAACTTGTATGGTAGAACACTAGATTTGTTTATCTTGCAAGTTTTATTTGCTAGTAGTAGTTTTTATCTTGCTGATCAACACTGTGGTTTAAATTTGTTTCAAGTGAAAATATACTGCTGTTGCTTTTATTTGTTTTCTTAAATTAAACCAAAGTCTCTTGAACTTGGCCAAATCCAAGTCAAGAGCACCCTCTATCGGAGGGCATTTTAGTCTTTGCATCATCCCTGCATTAGGCATTTTAATTTTAGCAAGTCTCTTGAACTGTGGTCATAAGACCGAGTCAAGAGCGCTCTCTGTCGGAGAGTTGAACAAGGTTCTTTTAATAAAAAAGTTTTCCACTCACACACCCCTAATTAATTTATCTTGGTTTGTCCTACACCCGTATGCTTTGCCAACCGAAAACGGTTGGGCTAGTACTCAGAAAGGTGTAAGACTTGGTAATTACGATCGATAAACTTAATTAAAACTTTTACCCAAAACCCCAACCAAGGCAAAATACTGTTCTTCCCACGAGAGGTGACGCCGGATTCCCACTGTCAGACTCAGGGGCAGTTTAAACATTGGACACCAATCCTTATCGAATCTGGGTGCTTCCGACAGGTCACTTAGGGTTGCCAGTATCTTTCTTGGGTAGGGTTCTACCATCTTTTGATACCTTTGGTCTTAGCCCTAATAATCAAGACAATTAAAATTTTCAATTTACCAAGATAAGCTGCACAACGTTCTCACAAACTTTCCAATTCAAGCACTTGTATCAAGTTTTCACTTTCACTTTTATTTTTTGACTCCATAAGGCACTGGTCCTTCATCATATATCTTTGTATGCTTAAATATCTATACTGGAGTATTCAGCTTAATCTGTGTGAAAAGTGATTCATTTATTTGTTCAAGTGCATCCTTTATTTTCTGTTGCAACGTGGATTGCGCTATCTTGTGTCATATTAAAAGTTTTATATTGTCTCTCATTTCACAAAAACTCCTAAAAAACACCCATCCGCATCACAACACCTAAAAACACTATAAATACAAAGAGCCTTAGACAACTCTTTTTTAGGGACTACCCCCCTTGGCTTCGTTAGGAGTTTTTCCTAAACGGAGGAGCTGGGATTCAGGTGACAGTACCTGGCTCATTGCTTGCCCCCAAGGCCACACCTCTCTCACTTGTAGTGAAGAGATAGCTTTCGAAAGATTTCCGCTGCTGGTGTGCATATTGGCGGACAACACTCCCGACCTATCATCTAAAGGTTGCCAGTGTTTTTCTCGGTTAAGGTTCCACTTCTTAAATATCCTTGTTCTTAGAGATAATAATCAAGACCACTAAAATCTTAAATTTACCAAGATAAGCTGCAAAACGATCTCACGAACATTTCTCTCAAAACATTTGTATCAAACAATTTCAATCACTCAGACATTTTTTGACTCCATAAGGCACTGGTCCTTAATCACATATTTTATTTGCTTATTATCAATTTGTAGTACCTGTTTTAATTTTCGTATAAAGAGTGATTTATATCTAATTCAATGTATCTTTTATCTTCTCTTGCAACGTGGATTGCGTTATCTTGGTTTTATTTAAAGTATTATTGTGTCTCTCACCTTCAAAAAACTCCTAAACAACACCCATCCGCATTTCAACACTAAAAAACATTTTAAACACACAAGAGCCTTAGACAACTCTTTTGTAGGGACTACCCCCCTTGGCTTCGTTAGGAATTTGCCTAAACGGAGGAGATGGGATTCAGGTGACAGTACCTGGCTCATTGCTTGCCCCCAAGGCCACACCTCTCTCACTTGTAGTGAAGAGACAGCTTTCGAAAGATTTCCGCTGCTGGTGTGCAATCTGGCGGACAACATCTTTGGCGCCGTTGCCAGGGACAAATCTTTTTGTTCCTAGACGACCTTAGTTTTTTCTAGTTTGTTTTACCTTTTTTGATAGATTTCATATCTATCTGGCGACTCCACTGCCCTTTTTAGTTTTCCTTTTTGGTAGATTTTTAGTTTAATCACTCTCTGAAATTAGACTTGGATCCACCTGGCGACTCCACTATCAGTTAACACATCAAGGTATTCAACTAGAAGAAACTCTGAAGGTTTGCTTAGTTTTATCCCGGAGCCTGAAAAGGTTTATAGGAGAAGACTAAACAAACTTGCTTCTCGTAAAATCCTTGAAAATCTTAGATCTGAGTCTATTTTAGACATCCATTCTTTGTTTCAAGAAAATCAAGTAAACTCTGAAAACAATAATTGTTTCCTTTCCACAATGGGTAAGTTCTTCACTCAACTCAATTTTACTCAGATACCAGGGCAACCCCACGACATTCCTGAGAAGGCTGTCGACAAACTCACCAGTTTCAGTGGCACTGATGCCTCCATATCTACTGAACAACATATCTGAAACTTCACTAAGTTGTGTAGCGCTTATATCAGGGGAGCTGATAAACATGAGGATGTTTATATGACTCTTTTTGCCCTATCTTTAGAAGGAAAGGCAGGGAACTGGTACGACAATTTACCAAACAACTCTTTCGCCACTTTGGCAGCTTTCAAGACAGCTTTCCTCAACAAGTTTGGTTGCAAAAAAGAACCTAGACACCTAGTAGCATCCCTAACCAGCATGAAGAAGACAGCGAATGAAACTATGGATGAATTTAACACTAAATTCATGGAGTTGTCTAATTCCATCCCTGATACCTATGCGCCTCCTGCGGCTTCTTTATTGGATTACTACATAGAAGCGTTAAGTGGCAAGGTCCAATACCAAATAAGAGATAAAGAACCAGCTACCTTGCTTGATGCTCAAAATTTGGCCATTAAGATTGACAAGAACATGAAGTCTTCCAGAGAGTCAAATATCCAGGGATATTCTAGATCTCAACTTCCCTCAAAACCAATTGAGCACAAAGAAAAAGATCCTATGAAAGACTCTTATGAAAAGAAAATGATGGACATGTGTGAAAGAATGGAGAAAGCCGAACAGAAACATGTGAGCCAAATGAAAGAGTTACAAAACAAAATCATAAACATGGAAAGAACACAAGTTCAGCAAATTCAACACACACAACCAACTCCTAGGAATTTCCCTGCTAAACCTACTTGGCAAAGGAAACCTCCTAACCATGAACAGAGGCCTCCTCATCAGCTAGAGGCTGCTAACATGGTTGAGTATGTTAAACCATTTTGTAGAGCATGCAAAGATTTCCATGAGGAATCTGGTTGCCATTATGCCTGTTTTGTTCAAGAGCATGCTTATCCTGAAGGATGTGGCCCTAGTACTTTATCAGACGAGCCTGTTTTTATCAACCATGTGGGAAATGAATATGAAAACCTTGATGTGACTCAAGCCAACCAGGGTTATCAGCAGATTGATTATATGACTCAACTTTACGGTGAGATGCCACCTAGTATCAACAACAGCCAAAGATTCAAAGGAAACACATATCAAAAGAAACCAAAGGAGGGACCTTCTATTCAAAACACTCCTAAGGTAACAGTTCCTCACATTACTCAAAGAATTAATATTTAAAAGGAGCCTGTTGATTCAAATTTTGATTTAAGTAGTTGGTTGGCCAACACTAAGGTTCCTGTCCCGGTACTTGAGCTATGCAAACTCCCTGGTCAGAGGGAGAAACTTTTGAAACTGTTAAAGCCTCATACAGATAATACTCCTCCTCATACTAGTAAGCCTATAGTTTCTGAAAAGCCCCCTGCTTTTCCTAAACCCATTGCATCTAAAAAGCCTCTTCCACCTGCAAAGTACCCTATCCCTAAAAAGGTAACTTTCTCAGAAAATAAGGAGCAACCTTCAACAAGTTGTATGAATGATTTTGGAGACCCCCCTATAGTCTTACATACCAGGGAAACAAGAAAAGAAGCTCACCCGCCTTTCTACATATCATTGATGATAGGTGACCTTCTTCTACATAACTGTATGTTGGATTCGGGATCTGGTGCCAGCCTGATGACCAAAAAAGTCATGCAACAACTTAATCTAAAAACTACCAAACCTTATGGAAATGTATGTGCCAAGGATTCTAGACCTATCGAAGTTGAGGGTATGATTCAAAATCAGACCGTCAGATTAGCCAAGTACCCAGACATCCATGTCACCATGGACATCCTTGTCATAGATGTGCCTGATAAATGGGGCATGCCTCTTTCTAGAAAGTGGGGTGCTTCTTTGGGTGGATCACTACAATTAGACTTATCCTATGCAACTGTTCCAGCTTCCGAAGATACTCATGTCAAATTGCACTTGGAAAAAGAAAGAAGGTACCATGTTGAAAATCCCCAGAAACCATCAAATGAATACATCTACAATACGGATGAAATGGGAACCCACCAGATAAATTCCACCTTCTTAGATCCCGTTCATAAGGAAATGAAAGATAAAAAAGTTGATGGATTGTGGAAAATGGAATTTGACGGTGCTTTTTCTAGAGCTGGCAAAGGTGCTGGTATAGTCTTAATATCACCTGAAGATAAAGTCTTCAACTTTGCTTTTAGACTTGAATTTGAAGCCACAAACAATGTTGCAAAATATGAAGCACTTTTACTAGGCATAGAAATCGCTAAAGACATGAAAATCAAAATGCTTAGTATCAAAGGAGATTCTGACTTAGTTGTGCAACAGATCAAGGGTAATTTTGCATGCCATTGTAAAAGACTTAAGAGGTATAGGAATGCAGTATGGGACACCATGGAGTACTTTGATGCATTAAACATAAAAGCAGTCCATAGGGAAGAGAACAGTATAGCAGATAGGTTGGCAGTTGCGGCATCTACCCTCCATCCTTCAAAAGAAATGTTGAACGGAGACTGTACCCTTGAAATAAATTATAGGCCATTGGTCCCAGACAATATGAACCATTGGCAGGTTTTCAAAGATGATGAACAGATTCTGAGATTCATAAATAACTTAGATGAGTTTGCCAATTTCAACATAAATGAACAGGAAGAAGGTAAGCAGTATAAAGAAGAAAGCCAACCTATGAACCCAATTTCACGTGGCTACACTAAGTTAGAAAACATCTTTAACAGACATGACGGGAAGAAAAACAACATCGACCAGATGAAGCCAAGAGATTACATTGAGATCAACATTGGAACGGAAACAGATCCGAAAATCATAAAAATTGGAAAAGGAACATCCGAAAAGGAAAGAAATGCATTAATAAGCCTAGTCAAAGAGTATAGAGATATATTTGCCTTTACTTATGATGAATTAAAGGCCTATAGGGAAGATGTGTTCCAACACACCATTCCTCTAAAACCAGAAATGCAAAATGCCAAACCTTTCCTTTTGTTTTTCTTAGATCTACTTGGATCTAGCATACCTTTTGAAAAGATATTAAAAACCCACCTCTATAGCATCCACGCCAATTCAGATCTATAGTTTGGTGGTGATTGGGTTCCATTTAACACACTTTTCAAGGCAAATTAGCCCTCTTGAGGCAAATCGCACCCTTTGGAGAAGCTAGTTGGGTTAGATCTAGCACATGGGTAGGTGAGATCCCACTTGATTCACACTCTCCTCACTTGATAACCTACCCCTAGTGTTTCACCTTGTTGATTTCTGCCTTGTGGGCCCCATTCCTCATTTTGAGGGTTGTGCCCCACTTGGGTCAATTTGGTGATGCATTTTCAATCTCAGATCTATGGAGATCTAGCCATTGGATGCCCTTGATTTTCAAGATCCATATTGATATTTGCCTAAACTACTTGGATCTACAATTTGGTGGCCATTGGACTTGATTTGACACACCTTGCCATGCTTTTAGCCCTCCTTGGGCAAAGTCGCACTCCTTGGGTGATTTAGTTTGCCCACTTCTAGAACCTAGGTAGTTGAGATTCCATTGGATTCGGAAAGAGCATACCTTGAAACCTACATTTAGTGTCTCATTTTGTGAAGATCTGCCTTGGGGGTAGCATTCCTTGTTTTAAGGGATTGTTGTCCACTTGGGTCACATCATGAAACATTAGATCTAGTAAGATCCAACCATCATATCTCAATTAGCCCACTTGATTTGCATCCTAGGTGCCCCGATCTACAAGTTGACCTCTCTTTTGACTCCATTAACCCATCCAACAAGGCACTAGTCCACCTAGGGCAATTCGCACTCCTTGGGAATTGTGTCAAGTCTTAGATCCCATATGTGGGTATCTCTAATTTTACCCTAGATCCTCAGATCTACTCTTTGCATACCCCTTGGTACCATTTGCACCCCTAATTTCACCTTGTGGGTCCCATTTGAACCATTTCCTTATCCCAAGGAAGTGGGTCCCACATGTGTACTTCATGGTACTAGATCTTGTCATCCTACTTCATCATGTGGCCTAAATCATTCATTGGTTGAAATACTAATTACTCCTTAAGACTCCTTCAACCATACTTTAACTTCTAGGTCCACTCAACCTTGCATTGGTTTCCGTAACATGTCATTTATTTATCCCTAGGAACCTTTGTTTGGGCTCAATCATCCTTGATTGATCATAGGGTCTCCCCCTAGGTCTTGATTTATCTTGATCTAAAGTGAAGAGTGCCACAGTTGACATGACTCCCACCTTGTATTGGGAACCATGGCATCTCTTGGGTCACCTCTTTAGTTGTCCATCTCCTCTACCATCCCGGATGGGATACCACTAGGGACAACTACAAGTTGTGTGATAACATATCCTTTTCCCAACATGGAGAACTTGTTGTAAAGTGTGACTGGTGCTGGTGTGTTGTCTCTACTTGATGGTTTTTTTGGGTATAACCAAGTCCAAATCAAAAAGGAAGACCTTGGAAAGACAACTTTCACTACCCCTTGGGGAACATATGAATTTATAAGGATGCCATTCGGTCTCTTAAATGAAAGATCAACCTTTCAAAGGGCAATGGACCATGCATTTGAAGGCTTAATTGGCAAAATTATTGTGATTTATCAAGATGATCTAACTGTATTCTCTAGAGAAAGGGGTGACCATGTAAAGCATTTGAAGAGAATTTTTGAAAGATGTCGAAAGTTTGGAATCTCTCTGAATCCTAAAAAATCTACTTTTGGTGTCAATGAAGGGAAATTGCTAGGTCACATTGTTTCTAGAGAGGGCATTAGAATTGACCCGGAAAGAGTGCAAGGAATTCAAGCCATAGCCCCTCCCAAAGATGTTAGTTCTTTACGGTCATTTTTCGAAAAGATAAATTTTGTAAGAAGGTTCATTCCCAATTTGGTTGAGTTAGCCAGGCCTTTAAATGCCTTGTTAAAAAAAGATGTAAAATTTGTTTGGCATAAGAAATGTGATGCCTCCTTTGAATCTCTAAAGAAAGCTATCTCCTCTGCCCCAGTCTTAGTACGTCCTGATTATAACAAGGAGTTTCTGATTTACTCATATGCATCTGAGGACACTATAGCTGGTGTTTTGTTGCAAAAGAACGAAAACAACCATGAACAACCAATTGCTTTCATGAGCAAAAACCTTAGAGACGCGGAATTAAATTATACAACCACCGAAAAACAAGCCTATGCTTTAGTAAAGTCCTTAAAGCATTTTAGGACATACATTGGTTATTCGAAGAGTTTAGCTTATGTCCCATATCAAGCAGTCAAAGATGTTTTGTCTCAGCATGATGTCATAGGGGCTAGAGGAAATTGGATTTCTAGGATTCAAGAGTATGACATTGAAATTAAGCCAATCAAGATAGTAAAAGGTCAAGGGTTAGCCCAACTTTTAACTGATTCCAAAATACAGCCAAGTCATGAGGATGTAAGTTCTCAAAATGTTATGGTGCTCTATATTGATGAAGACCATGAGTAGTACAAAGACATCATTTTCTACCTTAAACATATGTCTTGCCCTGATCATCTTTTAGATCACAAGAGGAGAGCTTTGAGATTGAAAGCATCTAAATATGTGTTAACAGAAGATGGATTGGGATGGAAGAATCTAAATGGAATTGTACTAAAATGTGTGAAACATGATGATTCTGAAAGAAAACGAGATGCACTCTGGATTATGTGGAGTACATTATGCTCCTAGAGCCACAGACACTAATATCATGCGAGCTGGATATTACTGGCCATCTTTATTCAAAGATGTGCATGTTTTTGTTAGAACTTGCCAAGAATGTCAATTTTATTCAGGAAAGCCTAGATTGCCCGCCCTACCTTTGACCCCGCCCTACCTTTGACCCCGCCCTATGTTTTATGCGAGCTGGATATTACTGGCCATCTTTATTCAAAGATGTGCATGTTTTTGTTAGAACTTGCCAAGAATGTCAATTTTATTCAGGAAAGCCTAGATTGCCCGCCCTACCTTTGACCCCAGTCATTGTAGAGGCACCTTTCCAGCAATGGGGAATGGATTTTGTAGGACCAATAGATCCTAGTTCTTCTGGTGGATATAAATACATCCTAACTTGCACAAACTATTTCACTCGCTAAGTAGAGGCTATCCCTACTAAAAGGGCTACTGCGGAAGTTGTGGTTAAATTCTTGGAAGAGAACATAGTCTCTAGATATGGTTTCCCTTTTAAAATTACAACTGATAATGCAAAAGTTTTTAGCAAAGAAGAGATGTCCACCTTTTGCTCGGATCATGGAATCACTTTATCTCATTCCTCCAACTATTACCCGCAGGGAAATGGCTTGGCAAAATCAAGTAATAAGAATATGATAAAGCTTTTAAAACGAATGATTGGCAAAAATAAAAGAAGTTGGGACATCAAGCTTAAATATGTTCTTTGGACAGATAGAACTACCATTAAAAGAATAACAGGTAGGGATCCTTTTGAAATTGTATATGGCCAAAATTGTAGGTTGCCCACAAACCTTCAAATCCCTGTGTATGAGCTTTTGCAACAGTGTTCCTCAGATCAAGAAGCCTTGCAAGCAAGAATTGATAAATTAGTAGAATTGGATGAAGCCAGAAGAGAAGCATGGAACAAAATGGTTCTTGAGCAAGAAAGGGTAAAAGGAACATTTGATCAACGAAGTAGAAATATAAGTTTTGGAGTAGGTGACATAGTTCTTCTATGGGACAAAAATAAAGAAAAAACAAGAAATCATGGCAAGTTTGAAAAATTGTGGATGGGTCCTTATCGAGTAAACAGATTAGCAAGTAAAAACACTTTTTGGTTGGAAACGTTAGATGGGGATGAATTAGAGTTACCGGTAAATGGGGTATTATTGAAACATTACTACCCCCTTGTCCCTCTGGGGTAGGGACTCTGCTTGCCTGTTTATAGTAGTTAGGTCTTTGAATAAGCTCATTTGAGCAGTAGGATTTGTGTGCTTTTTACTTTTTTGTATGCTGAGTATTGCGATTTTTCTTTTTCTTTTTGAGGACTTTCTGTTGAGTTGTCTGCTTGAGCTGAGTCATGCTCCTTACTAATTTTTTCTCATCTCCTGCATGCATTTAATAAAACTTGAAGTGGTTAAGTTCTTCTTGAGTTTTTATTATTCTTCTGTGTCAAGTGAGTTGAGTATGCCTTCTTGAAAAAGCCTTCCTCCTGCACAGTAAAATTAATCAAATTTGCATGTTAAATTAGTTTAATATTTCCCTTTATGCATTTCAGTTTTTGCTATAAAATAGATTTCATTTTCAGCATTTATTTTATATTTTTCCCATACATGCTTCATGAGGTATTCTATGGCCATGAGTGGTTCTTGATAGGAAAATTTTTTGTTTTGGTTGAATAGTATATTTGGCATTTAATTGCTTTGGTTCGCTTAGCTTTTCCAAAAGCAAGCAAAAGATCCTAAGGAAAGTAGTTTTCTAGCTCACTTTCCTTAGTCATTTGACTCATTTTTTGTAGTAGTTAAGTTAGAAAAAATTTGACCTTTTTTGCGTCTAAACCGAACATACTCTTGAAATGTGTTTTGATCGATTCTAGAAACGTTTTGTTCGCAGCGGTGTTTTCTTTAAGGTTTCATATTGTAACTCAAAAAAATAAAAAGAGCATAGCAGGCAATTCCAGCACCTGGCCCCAATCCCCTCAGGGGGGATTCACACTTTTTTCATTTTTTTTACTTTTTTTCTTTTTTTTTTCTAATTTTTCGATTTAGATTAGTTTTATTTGAGCAGTAGTAATTAAACAACTCCATCAAGCACACAAAGCGTCCTCAAAGGACTTACAATCAATCGTTCAATCATTTTACTTTTGTGCTACAAACAACTATTATTGTTCTTATAATCTGATTTTAAAATTAACCCCTTGCTCTACCAAAGTACTCCATCACTTTGTGGTGCGAGGAAAAGATATTCTTGGGTTGTAGCTTAGTTAATCATCCACTCACACATTTTAATAAAACGAACCAACACCCCAAACCCAAAGTATGCTCTTGACAGCTGCAGCTTAGTCGGAACAGTTGGATCAATCAGAAACAAGTATAAGGTACATAGTTTTAATAGGACAATCCAATCTCATCTTTCTTAGCGGATTCAGGAGGTCGCATGGGTGTATACCGTAGAGTAAGCAGGCTACTTTAAGAAGGTTCATCCTCGCCTGGTTGGACACTCGGTGAAACCGCTAAAGCACTCAGTCCAAAGAGCTAGATTTGATTGGGCCAAACCAACAATTTTACCCACACCTCTAATACTCATTTAATAATCTTAAAATAAACCAACAAGCCTCTTGCAATACTTTCACAACCCTACACAGCAACAATCGCACGCATTTATTTTTTGGCACTGGTTTTTTGTTTTATCAATTTTATATGATGTCGTGAATGTATCTGGAATCAAATCATGTGTAGTGTTGATTAAATCTTTGCAATGATGTATTGTTGATCTATTTTCCATTTCATCATCATAATTAACTCCTAGAATAGACTTTTACTTTTGTTAATAGATTAAAAGCCTTAGTTTTATTTTCATAGGGACCACCCCCCTTAGCTTCGCTAGGAGTAAGCCTAGATGGAGGAGTCGAGTAATCAGGTGGCAGCACTTGACTCTCACTTGTCCCCAAGGACACACCGAGCGGCTTGAAGGTTTCATGTCGCGTTCCCCCCAGGTGTGTATTAGACGGCAACATTTTGGCATCATTGCCGAGGATAAACCTTTCTATTCCCGTGTCACGACTTTTTGTTTTCTCATTTTTTGTTTTTGCTTTGTTTGATGATTGTTTAAAGTAGACCTTTATTCTTTCATCTGGCGACTCCACTAACCTTTTTTTCCTTTTATAAAATTTCAAACTAAAACAAACAAAAAAATTGTCAGAGTTTTTAATGTATATATTTTTTCTCACATGGCGACTCCATTGAAGGGATAAAACCCTTGTATCTCATAGATTTGTTGAGACTGTTTGTGTGTAGATGAGCCCATGCGACACAATAAACTTAAAAGCTCATCATTCTGACAACTCCTCTGATTCAGTACAAGATGTCCTCCATGGTTATTTCAGACTAATGCTTTTGATACCAATATGGATGATGAAGAGTTTCGTGCTCAAATTGCTAGTTCATATCCTCCCCTCAATTTTTCATACATCCCAGGTTTTCCTAACTATCACTATGGTGAGGAGGATATATCAAGTTATTTGTCGATGTTTTATGGAAATGGTGATCCAGTCATCCAACACATCATGTCTTTCCTTAAGGTTCTGGCTGACTACAATGTTTTGTATGAAGATAATATGATGCAGATGTTTGCGGGTACTCTGGAAGGAGAGGCTTATTATTGGTTTATTGAGGACCTTCCTAGCAAATGTATTACCTCCCTTTCATGCTTCCTTAGAATTTTCATAAAGCAGTGGCAGTATGATGATGACAATGTGGATAGATTCCTTGAAAAATCCTTGGCTTACTTCTTACCCGAGATAAAATATCACATGGAAGACCCTGAGCCTCCTCGTGTCGTCATGATAGAGAACATTGAATATGTGGAGGTTCCTGTTATCACACATATAGTAGCCGGGCTACCACACATTATTTTTCAGATTCCAAAGCACATTTCAACCAGTTCCTTTACATTGAGATGATGAGATGAGCATCTATCTATGGATCACTATCAGATTTTGGACAGCGTATATAGTCCCCATGCCATGACTGAGTCTCAGGACACTCAGAGAGATGACCGATGTAGCCATTATCCCATTTATACAGAGCAGTCAGTAGTGACCAGAGTTACATTTGCAATTTCAGAGGACAGATGATGGTTCAGAGGATGAGCATTCAGGTATATGACTCAGCAGGTATATAATGGTGTTGTGGTTATATTGCTTTTATATTCATTCTTATGGCATGTCTTAACATTTAGTGTCATGATCTGGCAATCATATAGATATGTGGACCTGGTTGATCCTATTATATATATTCTACCGTCCTTACTCAAACTTAGAAGTTCACTATTCATACTCATTGGTTTTACCCTCCCTAGGGAGAATAGAGGTGATCATTCCACCATACCTTGGCTTGCTAGTGTTGGCTCCATTATTCAATGTCTTCATCCATCCATTGCCTACCTTTTAGTTTATCACCCTGACTTACTACTTGACTAATGGCATGGAGGATCTTTCCCCACTGTAGCCTCTGTATTGGATGAGCTTCCTTGTTTATTGTGTCTCGGCTCTAAGTTGGTGACAAAACTTACCTCTGGTGTGTTGGATTGTAGGCCTAAATCATTCTGGTCGGTTGTCCCGATGTTTGGCATTGGCTCGAACTCCCCCTAGTCACTTGAGATGTTGTTGGCTAAAACTAAAAGCTCATGTACTACTTATGAAAACTTATAAATTCGCCCATGGAAACTAAAAAGGGCAAGAGCAATGAACTGCTAAAAATACTCCTCGAAGAGTATAAGAAAGGTCCAAAAAGCAATGACTCTTAAAAGCTATATCTAAACAATTGCTGAACTTATATATGTATGAAAACATACCCTGGATGCAAGCTGCAACTAGTTGTGCTTATCAGCACACCTGAGATCCGAAGGGTTATGTAGGCCAAAAAGGCCATGAAATGAAATTGAATGATCCTAATGAACCTGGATCAACTTGATGTAGACATGATGCCTAAGTTGAATAAGCACTCTCTAAACAACTTATCCATTTGTGAGACACCGCCATTCCCTGTGTTGTTGCTCATTCAATATATACTATGGTGTGTATTCCCTTTCCCATATCCAAAGTGTCACAATGTTAAGTCAGTCAGTCACCCTTTAGCCTAGCCATCTTATTTTTAGCCTTCACCCTTCACTTGCAAATTGATCACAACTATGAAGTGAGTATGGTCTTGAAAGTCTAGTCTGAGTCATATAAATAATTAATAACACTATATATTTGGATTTAGATCGCCAGTAATGATTACTGTGTTATAATTGCTATTTGAATGAGTTGTAGAGCATGCATTAACCTTTGACACTTTGCAGCAGCTTCTGATGGTAGCCTGAGTTATATTTGGTCAATATTGACCAGGTCAAACTTAGTTTGACCAAGGTCAATCGCAGGACATGAGATTATTGGACCTAATGATGACACAGACAGATGATATATGGTCTATGTACATGTACATGATGGTTCTATGCATCAGATACAGCTTTATGATGATGATTTATGGTTTTCAGCATTATTTGCTCATTTACAGATTATTATTATTTCACCTGTTCCGGTATATTGGATATATTATATGATCATGCAGAGATCCATATGGTGTATGAGTACACATCTTGGATACTTTTGGACCTTCTGAGTCCAATGGGACAGTCCGTTTTCAGTTTTGGAAGTTATAGTGATGATTGAGACTCAGTAGGCTGTCCTATTGCAGTTTTGGTCTATCGGAGACCCTATTAGAGCAGAGTTGAATTTTATTTGGTTCACCTAGGGCGCTGATGATGGAGGGGGTGGTCCAGCCACTTGTTTTTACCATATTAACCCCCTCCCGGACACACTAATTCCCTCACCTTGACAGCGCAGGCACTCCAGGAGGCAGTTTGGGGCAGGTACACGCTTTCCAAGGTAATTTTCAATTGGTAGAAATGGCTATAGAGGAAATTGATTTGGGCTACTGAGGCAAAGTTTTGGCATGGGATGATCAGTGATGATGAGTGGGATGTCTTCCGCACCTTCTCCAGCAGTTTCAGCTTCATCGGGGCCCACATCCATCACTTATGGCATTTTCTGATGATTTCTGAGGCCTCCTAAGGCTCACGATTTGTCCATAGAGGCATGATTTGGTACTTTGATGACTATTTTATTATTATGTGCTATGGGGATTGACCAAGGATGGCTAAAATTACCCCATGGACCCACCATAAGCTTATTGTTATATTTTGTCATCATGATTTGGTGGGATCCCCTCTCCTAGGGCGATTTTGTCCACTTATGGTTATATTTTATGGTTGATCCATGTATTTTATTATTGAGCTCATCTCAACCATTGATTAGATCTTTTGATCTTTTAATCTTAGCCACTCATGTAAAAAGTGGTTAGGACTATGGTCTCTCTCCATCCTATTTAAGGAGAGAGCCTCTCATTGTAAAATCATCTCGAGATTTTTGGCTCTTGGCACTTGGAATAAAAATTTCTATCTTTTGGAGTACATGCTTGGGTTGGAGTGGATGTTGGTTGTTTTGATTGTAAATGCTCTTCTCCATTGCACTGGAGGATCTATTGTAGCTATCTTGCATATTTGCCATATCTTTGTTCAGGTGGAGAAGACTTCTTCAACAAGTGCGAATTGGTGGGGAGGTTTGCCCTTCAAGCTTGGAGGAGGACGTTTTGGGTTAAACAGGGAGTGGTTTTGTCTTTGCACCAACTATTCTTTGCTTATCTCTTTCTTGCTTGTATCTACCTTCAACATGTTAAACTGATTGATGCTTTGCTCCATGATTTTGACAGGTTAGAGGGACACATATGTGGCTTGGAAAAATCGATTTGGCAAGAGGGCTTCAAAAATTCTCCATTTGATCTTTGGCAAAAGTAATCCTCATCTCAACTACCATTCATCTCTTCATCTAGGTATGCTCCAAAGGTATGATCTTCTTCTTCTTTGAATCATCCATAATTTCTAGATCATAAAAACCCTAATTAATCAAAACCCTCATTTTGGTTTTTCTTAGATCTACTTAAATCTAGCCTTGCTTTTGAAGAGATATTAAAAACCCACCTCTATAGCATCCACCCTAGTTGGATCTATAGTTTGGTGGTGATTGGGTTAAAATTGACACACTTTTCAAGGCAATATAGCCCTCTTAAGGCAAATTGCACTTCCTTGGGAGAGGCTTGTTTGGTTAGATCTAACATGTGGGTAGGTGAGATCCCACTTGATTTGCAATCTACATATTTGATAACCTACCCCTAGACTCTTACTTTGGTGATTTCTACCTTGTGGGCATCATTCCACATTTTAAGGGATTAAAACCCCCTTTTGAACTACTTGGCATCTTAAAACTCAGATCTAGTAAGATCTAACTCTTGGATTGACTTGATTTTCAAGATCCATATAGATCATTGCATAAACCACTTGGATCTATAATTTGGTGGCCATTGGGCTTGATTTGACACACCTTATCCACCTTTTAGTCCCCCTTGAGCAAGGTCGCACTTCCTTGGGTGACTAAGTTTGCCCACTTCTAGGACCTGGGTAGTTGAGATTTCAGTGGATTTGGAACGGGCATACCTTCAAACCTATATCTAGAGTATCATTTTGTGACGATCTACCTTGTGGGTAGCATTCCTTGTTTTAAGGGATTATGGTCCACTTGGGTCATTTCATGAAACCCTAGATCTAGTCTAATCCAACCACTCTATCCCAATTAGCCCACTTGATTTGACTTCTAGGTGTCCCGATCTACACTTTGACATATCATTTGACTCCATTAACCCATACAACAAGGCACTAGTCTTCCTTAAGCAAGTTGCACTCCTTGGGAGTTGTCTCAAACCTTAGATCCCGTAAGTGGGTATTCCTAATTTCAACTTAGATCCATAGATCTACTCGTTATATGCCCCTTAGTACCAATTTCATCTCTTAAAGTCCACCTTGTGGGTCCCATTTCAGTCATTCACATATCCCAAGAGAGTGGGTCCTGTTATCACACAACTTGTAGTTGCCCCTAGAGGTATCCCATCCGGGACGGTAGAGGAGTTAGGCAACTAAAGAGGTGACCTAAGAGATGCCACGGTTTCCAATGCAATGTGGGAGTCACGTCAACCGAGGCACTCTTCGCTTTAGGTCAAGGTATAACTAGACCAAGGGGGAGACCCTATACCCCAATCACAGTTAATTGGACCCAAACAAAGGTTTCTAAGGGTAGGTAAATGACGAGTTACGGAAACCAATGCAAGGCTAAGTGGACCTAAGGGTTAAGGAATGGTTGGAGGTGGTGTAATGGATAATAAGTGTTTCAACCTATGTATGGTTTAGGCCACATGATGGGGTATGATTACTAGGTGTAGTACCATGTGTTTACACAAGTGGGTCTTGTTGTCTTGGGAAGTGTGAAATGGTTCAAGGTGGACCCACAAGGTGAAGTTAGGTGTGAGGATGGTACTATAGGTTAGATCTAGGCTAGATCTATAAGTTGGAGTTGGTTCTAGGATTACCCATGTACTAGATCTAGGGTTTGACGCTAATCCCAAGGAGTGCGCTTTGCTTGGAGAAGGACTAGTGCCTTGTTGGATGGGCTAATCGGGTCAAAAAGTATGTCAAATTGTAGATCGGGACAACTAGAAGCCAAGTCAAGTGGATTGGATGAGATCCAATGGTTGGATCTTACTAGATCTAGGTTTTTAAAAGATGACCAAAAGTGGACCACAATCCCTTAAAACAAGGAATGCAATCCCCAAGGCGGATCTTGACAAAAGGATAGTATAGACCTAGGTTTCAAGGCATGGGCATTCCAAATCCATGAAAATCTCCAACACCCACTTCCTAGAAGTGGACCAACTCAAAAAATCAAGGGGGTGCGATTTGCTCAAGGAGGGTCCAAAAATGGGTTTTGGTGGACCAAATCAAGTCCAATGGCCACCAAAATGTAGATCCGGGATGTTAGTATCCCGATCTATGTTCCTTCAAAGTTTCAAGTGAATCCAATGGCTAGATCTTAGTAGATCTAAGTTTTAAGATGCCAAGAAAGTCAAAAGGGGGTTTCAACCCCTTAAAACATGGAGAGATGTCCACAAGGTAGTTTTCACCAAAGTAAAGATATGGGTATGGGTTATCAAGTGTCTAGATGTCAAATCAAGTGGGATCTCACCTAACCATGTGCTAGATCTAACCCAACAAGCTTCTCTTAGGAAAATCGATTTAGGTTCAAGAAGGCTTTTTGCATTGAAAAGTGTGTCAATTTTTAGCCAATCACCACCAAACTATAGATCCAACTAGGGGTGGATCCTATAGAGGTGGGTTTTTAATATCTTTTCAATTGCAAGGCTAGATCTAAGTAGATCTAAAAAAATACAAAAAAACAAGGGTTTTAATTTGATTAGGGTTTTTGTGATCTAGAAATTATGGAAGATTCAAGGAAGAGAAGATCATACCTCTTGGAACATACCTGGATGAAGAGATGAATGCTAATTGAGACGAGGATTACTTTGCCAAAGATCAAATGGAGAATTGTTGAAGCCCTCTTGCCAAATCGATTTTTCCAAGCCACATGTGATTCCTTCTAACCTGTCAAGCCAAGGAGCGAAGCATCAATCAGTTTAACAAATTGAAGGTAGATACAAGCAAGAGAGAGAAAAACATAGAATAGTTGACACAAAGGCAAAACTACTCCCTGTCAAACCCAAAATGACTTCTTCCAAGCTTGAAGGGTAAGCCTCCCCACCAATTCGCACTTGTCAAAGTCGCCCTCTCAACCTGCAAATAAAGTATGGCAAATATGCAAGATAGCTACAATAGATCCTCCAGTGCAATGGACAATAGCATTTACAATCGAAACAACCAACAATCACTCCAATCCAAGCATGTACTCCAAAAGATAGAAATTTTATTCCAAGAGCCAAGAGCCAAAAATCTCTAGATGAATTTTACAATGAGAGGCTCCCTCCTTAAATAGGATGGGGAGAGAGTACAATCCTAACCACTTTTTACATGAGTGGCTAAGATTAAAAGATCTCAAGATCTAATCAATGGCTAACAATAAATCATAACCATATATCACATGGATCACGCATATAATGATAGCGCCCCCACTAAAAAGGTACAATAAGGGGTGACATCATCCACAAGAGAAAATATAAGCATCAAAATCCACCTCATGGTGACTAGGACATAACAATATAAGCTCATGGTGGGGCTAGGAGGTTTTAATCCTTACTAGCTCATCCCCAAGGCACAATAAAAATAATAAAATATGTCCAATATAATATAAATGATCAAAACTGTCCTCAGAATCCATGACAGTCAAGCAGTAAATGTCCTCCTGTGATCAATCCGGGCATACCCACATGGTGAAAACTAACTGGAAGGTAGTGATGCCGCCCTGGAAGACCTCTGTGAAAACCAAATGCCAAAACCTTGCCTCAATTGCCCAAATCGATTTCCTCAGTGACCACCTTTTCCCATTTTTTAATTGCCTCGGGAACTGTGAAAGTGCCAAAACTGCCTCCTAGGGTGCTAGCGCTGTCAATCTGAGCCCACCAGGCTCTCCGGAAGGGGGGATAAATGGTAATAACAAGTGGCTGGACCACCCCCTTTATCATCAGCGCCCTAGGTGAACTGGCCTCTCGGGGCCCCTGCTGCTCAGGCTGGGAAATCAGCCCCAAATCTGGTCAACAAGTGTAAAACTGCATCAATCACTATCAGAAGTGCCCGGAACTGAAAGATAAGTGTCTCAATGGATCCAGAAGACCCAAATCCACTAGGAATGAGTACTCATACATCATGGGTTGCCCTAATGGGCCAGCTGTAGGGTCCACCATATATGGACAATGTATAATCTGTTGATCTGAAATAATAATAAACCTGCTGAACTGGATCAAACATCATCTGCATCATATGTCCATCATATGATATCATCATCAAACATGTGGGACCATAAATCATCATCAATAATCATCCATACATGGTCCACATCATCACGGATCCCAAGAATATATAATCAAGGATAAATCACATCAGTAGACTAAGACAATGTTTCTCTAATCACTTCCACACCTAAGCTCAAAGTATAAATTCCATTCAGTGGCATTAATCAAGTTAACATATTCCGTGGTTATATAAAATTACTTGCACAATAGTTCAAATGACAAACTCACCCATTGGACATGGTCAAGCTGCTAGTGAAGGATGAAGGCTAGGAGCAAGGTTGGGCCGAGGGTTTGACTTGTCTAACTTAATTCAAAAATACTTTGGACTGGGAAAAAGGGGGAAGCTACAAACTCTGTGCTGGACAAAAGAACACGGGGGATGGCTGTGCCTCACAAATGGATAAGTTGTTTAGAGAGTGCTTATTCAACTTAGGCATCATGTCTACATCAAGTTGATCCAGGTTCATTAGGATCATTCAATTTCAATTCCATGGCCTTTTGGCCTACATAACCCTTCGGATTTCAGATGTGCTGAGAAGCACAACTAGTTGCAGCTTGCATCCAGGGCATGTTTTTCACATATTTATAAGGTCAGCAATTGTTTAAATATAGCTTTTAAGAACCATTGCTTTTTGGACCTTTCTTATACTCTTCGAGGAGTATTTTTAGCTTTTCATTGCTCTTGCCCTTTTTTGTTTCCATGGGCGAATTTATTAAGTTTCCATAGGTAGAACATGAGCTTTCAGTTTTAGCCAACAACATCTCAAGTGACTAGGGGGAGTTCGAGCCAATGCCAAACATCGGGACAACCGACCAGAATGATTTAGGCCTACAATCCAACTCACCACAGGCAAGTTCTGTCACCAACTCAGAGTCGAGACACTGAATAAACAGGGATGCGGTCCAAACACAGAGGTAGAAAAATGGGGAAGTCCTCAGTATCAGAAAGTCAAATGAGACATGTCAGGGTTTAAAGTCAAACGGGAAGGTCATGTATGGATGGAGACAAGTGAATATGGAGCCTACACTAGCAGACAACTGGTGTCGGGGAAAGACCATGTCTATGTAAGGTGAAATACCAGTAAGTTTTGTTAAATGACCTAAAAGTGCAAGCAATTGTCCATTTTATGATTTACAGTTTATTTTAAATAGTTTGCCACATCAGGAATAATATACCAAGCACATGCTACGATCATGACTAAATCAACAAGATAATAATCCACAGTCAGTGAGAACATATCCATAGATCATATAACATCATCATAATAATAATCATCATGCATCATCTGAAACACTGCTGAAATACATCTCCAGGCACTGAACTGAAACTGTAATGGGATAAGTGGTCACATCAGTCATCAAATCTGAACTCTCAAGGCTCAGCCTTGACACAAGGTCATAAAATCTGAATAATGTACTGCTCTGATCATGAGTGATCCAAAATATATAGCCATGCTCTGAAAAAAATGTAGGCTCTGGAATGTGCAGATATCTGCTGTACAAGAATAGTAGCCCTGCTACTATGGTGTGATAACATCTGGCTCCAGCTGGGACAAGTGCTCTAAGGGAGAGAGCGCTTGAGAACCTCAGGATCTCTGGTCTCGAACTGCTCTGCATCAATCTTCAATCCAGCACTGCACCATCCTTGCTTTCAGCTTTTATCTTGCACCTGTTCCTGCTCTCACAAACACTAGAATACCATCATGGAGCATGTATGGGAAAAATATAAAATAAAACTGAAAACTAATCTAAAGCATAAACTGAAATGCGTCAAAATATAGATATAAACTAACATGGCATATATTATTCTCATTTTTATTTACTGTGCAGGAGGAAAAGAATACTTCTTAAATCAGGCAAATCTCAACTTGCACAGGCAGCCAACAATGTAAATGCTAACTATAATTTCTTAAAAATGTATGCAGGAGAAGAGACAAGCTTAGGAAGGAGCAAGACTCAACTCAGGCAGAAACAAGAAAACGGGACAATACTCGGCACACAGAAAAAGAAAAATCACACAAATCCTACTGCTCAAGTGAGCTTATTCAGAGGCTACCTACTCTAAACCGGCAAGGCAAGGTAAGGAAGGTCAGGGATGATAATCCCTTAGCTCCCTTTGATTGATAGGGAGTAAAATGCGTTGGCCAGTCCCAGTGATGAGAAAACACATCTCATCAATGCAGCGCTCAACAATAAGTGGTCCAACCCAAAAGTCACCTGATCCCCTAGATCGTATATAAAATATATCATTAGGTATTACAACCTTATCACCAATTTCGAACCTTTGGCGATTTACAGATTGAGGGATGACTTCAATAACATGTTCCGGGAAAGGTTGGATATCGGAAGTACACTGAGGCTGAGGTGTAACTATACTTGAATTCCTATTAGGAGGAATTTCATCAAATCTAGGAGGTCCACCGTCTAAAGGTACAACTATGCTACCAATCAAGACTTCTCCTACAGATCCCCTAGGAGGACTTTCTTCTAGTGGGTGAATGATATTCTTTGGTGTTTCCCCTATGGTCAACAAGTCAGTATCAACATCCTCATTTACTTCAGCTTGGGTTAAGGGTGGAGGGCTTTGATTTTCACTACTTCTGCTACTACCCTCTCCTGATGGGATAGGAATGGTCACGTTCTCTAAAAATGCCACATGGTCATCAGAGATGGGACTATGAACTGTGCTAGGTGTGCTTTGATTCCTCATATCCAAAGATGTTGGTGAAGAATAAAGTGTGTCTGTGGAATTAACCTCCTCTTCACCACTAGGTAACTCGCTAGGCAAAAGGAAGCTAGGGTAAGAAGGAGGTAAATGTGAGTCAGTGGGTTCTTCTTGAAAAATGGCTAGATTATTCAAAGAAAAGTCTTCCCCGGGGGCATCATGGATCAAGGCATGTTCTTGCCAACTCATAGAGTTATCATTCACCTGCCTTAAAACCCCATCCTCTAAGGACAAATGGGACAAGTGATCAGGCACATCCGAAAAGTGATAATCAACTAGTTCTTCATCATTCCCCTCAGGTGAGGGCAGGTGTATTCCTTCATTGTTATTTGTCCAAGGAGTGATGTGAGGTAAGCCTTGTCTTCCTCTTTCTGTGTTAAGGTCAACTAGGAAAAGCCACTCATGTATTGTCCTAGGTATATACTCACCCCTTCTAATTTGATCAAAGTTATCTTCCGAAGTGTTTAGCTGAGTAGGATGTGTAGGTTGGTCAATGTTTGGCCCTACACTACTGGGTTGGTTCGAGGTCCTAAGGTTTTCTGATACTACACCCCGAATGGACTGAGGGTCAACCTCGATAATTCTTTCTTCTTCCATGCTAGGATCATCATCATGACCACCCATGACCATAAAGATACCCTCAGGTAATAACTCACCCTCACCAAAAGTGTTTCTCACACCATCCTCATAATTCTCAAGATGTCCATCATAAAATGGCTCCCGATACACCCTAACCAAAGACCCATCAGAGTTGGGGATGGTAGCATATGATAAGTCCATCTGAAGATGTCCCCCTAGCCCAGCGGACCACTTCCTACAAAGGAGCATGCCATAGGCTGGAGGGAGATCTATAACTACTATGTCCATAAGCATAGATATGTCGGGGCATGAAAACAGGTCAGCTCTCAGGTTTTTGATCAAGCCAAAGACTTTAACTGGTTTAGAGTCAATCCCACAAACGTTCCCATAAGGTCTAGTTATTTTTAGTCCCATAGCTTCCATGACTTGTAAAGGCATCACATTCATGGAGGCACCAGAATCCAACATACAGTTATGAAGAAGGATATCACCTATGCGTAGTGTAAGGTAAAATGGTTGATGACCCCCATTCTTCCTCTCATATAGGGCAGTTTGGATGTTAATGGGAGGGTCATCCTCTTCATCAACCACATCACAAGGTGCTGGGTTTTGAGAAGATGAATCCTCACCACTAGTTGTGGCTGTCTCAGGGATACTCTCGAAAAACTCTACTACTTGCTCCTTTATTGAAGGGATTTTCATTAACTCAGTGAGTGGAATGTTATGCATAACTTTGTCTAACTCTCTTTTGATGTTGATATCGAAGTCATACTCAGGCAAAGGGACTGGCTCACTCACTGGATTAGGCAAATCTTTGTTTTTCTTTTGACTAAAAGGGATAGGCTTTGGGCCATCCTTTCTTCGTTGATAAGTTTTATAAGGAGCTTGGTCATTGTTAACTTGTTCAGTAGCATAGATGGGACCACTAGGGTTGGTTTCTTCTATGGTGTTTTCTTCATGATCAATCAGGATTCTTCCGAAGTCTTTGTCAAACTTTAAGTCATCAACCCAATTAATGTTCTTTGGAGAATCTGGAGTATCATCACCATGGGTGATATACTCAGGATCTTCCAAATTTTGCTCTTCAGACCAATTTATGATGGGAGGTTCTTGGTTCATAGGGTTTCTTCTATCACCTTCATTAGGTTTCTTTTGTTGATTCCAATAAGGTTTAGGACCATAGGGCTGCCTATATCTATCCCCCTCTCTATTCTTAGCTAGGTCCCTAGTCAGGAGGGTCAAGTTTTTCATCATTTCATTGGGATCTTTGCTAGGTTCCTTACCTTTTTTAAACTTAGGCTCAGATCTGGAGGAAGAAGGTCCGTTAATTAGGTCAAAGAAGTTTTGTTTTCCCATGGAGGCAGCATTTGCCTCAGCTTTCTTGGCATTGTCTTGGGCTTCCTTCAAACTATTAGGGTCTTTGTCTTTTAGGTGGTAACCCAGGTAACCTTCATAAGCATTAAGGTAATGGATCAAGATGGCTTGGTCAAGGGGCCTTATGTTACTTGGGATGTTGGCAACAGTCTTATCAAAGCGTTGGTTAAACTCATGGACAAACTCATTCTCTTTCTTTTTGATGTCAAAAAGTTGGTGTAAAAGGAAACGCCCATCTAACTTGACTGACCACTCTTGCTTGAGTTTATCGGTGAATACATCATACCCATTGATTGATGATGCAGGCAAGCGGTCAAACCATTTGCGAGCATCACCCTCCAAGGATGCAAAGAGACCCCTAATAAACACATCCTCTTTTTCAGCCCCATAGGCTTCCATATGAGCCCAAACATTGTCTATGTGGTCCTCAATAGAGGTGGCACAGTTGCCATTGAATTTTGAGATCTTTTCAAAGTACTTGTCTGGCATACTATGTGGAGCGCCCAAGATCTGAGAAAAGTCTAAGGGAGAGGCTCTAGCCTTATAACCAAAAGCCCGAGCAACAGGAGGGTTGTTTTGGTTGTTGATACCAGAGTTTGACTGACCTTGTCCTGCCATTGGATTGATTGGGCTTGAACTAGAGTTGTGATTAGGTGATAAAGGAGGAACCGGATTGAACAAAGGGGATCCTGAGTTAACAAGTTTCCACAAGAAATTAGTTGATTGGGTTTTAGGATCTCTTTTGTGATATGTGAGTGGGGTTCCTTCCAAATGATTTGATTTACTTCGTGTGTTGTAAGTATGACTATGAGCTCGCTCCTCAGCGGAGTCACGATTAGGAGTCGCCAGGTAGATTTTTAGGCTCTACTACCAAGAGATATGTCGTTTAAAGTGCAGAGAGATAGTGAGACACAAAGGTGTGTTGAACCAAGGTAGGCCCCTACCTCCCCGGCAACGGCGCCAAAAATGTTATCACACAACTTGTAGTTGCCCCTAGAGGTATCCCATCCGGGACGGTAGAGGAGTTAGGCAACTAAAGAGGTGACCTAAGAGATGCCACGGTTCCCAATGCAATGTGGGAGTCACGTCAACCGAGGCACTCTTCGCTTTAGGTCAAGGTATAACTAGACCAAGGGGGAGACCTGTTATCACACAACTTGTAGTTGCCCCTAGAGGTATCCCATCCGGGACGGTAGAGGAGATAGGCAACTAAAGAGGTGACCCAAGAGATGCCACGGTTCCCAATGCAATATGGGAGTCACGTCAACCGAGGCACTCTTCACTTTAGGTCAAGGTGTAATTAGACCAAGGGGGAGATCCTATACCCCAATCACAGTTGATTGGACCCAAACAAAGGTTTCTAAGGGTAGGTAAATGACGAGTTACGGAAACCAATGCAAGGCTAAGTGGACCTAAGGGTTAAGGAATGGTTGGAGGTGGTGTAATGGATAATAAGTGTTTCAACCTATGTATGGTTTAGGCCACATGATGGGGTATGATTACTAGGTGTAGTACCATGTGTTTACACAAGTGGGTCTTGTTGTCTTGGGAAGTGTGAAATGGTTCTAGGTGGACCCACAAGGTGAAGTTAGGTGTGAGGATGGTACTATAGGTTAGATCTAGGCTAGATCTATAAGTTGGAGTTGGTTCTAGGATTACCCATGTACTAGATCTAGGGTTTGACACTAATCCCAAGAAGTGCGCCTTGCTTGGAGAAGGACTAGTGCCTTGTTGGATGGGCTAATGGGGTCAAAAAGTATGTCAATTGTAGATCGGGACAACTAGAAGCCAAGTCAAGTGGATTGGATGAGATCCAATGGTTGGATCTTACTAGATCTAGGTTTTTAAAAGATGACCAAAAGTGGACCACAATCCCTTAAAACAAGGAATGCAATCCCCAAGGCAGATCTTGACGAAAGGACAGTATAGACCTAGGTTTCAAGGTATGGGCATTCCAAATCCACGAAAATCTCCAACACCCACTTCCTAGAAGTGGACCAACTCAAAACATCAAGGGGGTGCGACTTGCTCAAGGAGGGTCCAAAAACGGGTTTTGGTGGACCAAATCAAGTCCAATGGCCACCAAAATGTAGATCCGGGATGTTAGTACCCCGATCTATGTTCCTTCAAAGTTTCAAGTGAATCCAATGGCTAGATCTTAGTAGATCTAAGTTTTAAGATGCCAAGAAGGTCAAAAGGGGGTTTCAACCCCTTAAAACGTGGAGAGATGTCCACAAGGTAGTTTTCACCAAAGTAAAGATATGGGTATAGGTTATCAAGTGTCTAGATGTCAAATCAAGTGGGATCTCACCTACCCATGTGCTAGATCTAACCCAACAAGCTTCTCTTAGGAAAATCGATTTAGGTTCAAGAAGGCTTTTTGCATTGAAAAGTGTGTCAATTTTTAGCCAATCACCACCAAACTATAGATCCAACTAGGGGTGGATCCTATAGAGGTGGGTTTTTAATATCTTTTCAATTGCAAGGCTAGATCTAAGTAGATCTAAAAAAATACCAAAAACAAGGGTTTTAATTTGATTAGGGTTTTTTGTGATCTAGAAATTATGCAAGATTCAAGGAAGAGAAGATCATACCTCTTGGAACATACCTGGATGAAGAGATGAATGCTAATTGAGACGAGGATTACTTTGCCAAAGATCAAATGGAGAATTGTTGAAGCCCTCTTGCCAAATCAATTTTTCCAAGCCACATGTGATTCCTTCTAACCTGTCAAGCCAAGGAGCAAAGCATCAATTAGTTTAACATATCGAAGGTAGATGCAAGCAAGAGAGAGAGAGAAACATAGAATAGTTGACACAAAGGCAAAACTACTCCCTGTCAAACCAAAACGACTTCTTCCAAGATTGAAGGGCAAGCCTCCCCACCAATTCGCCCTTGTCCAAAATCGCCCTCTTCACCTGCAAATAAAGTATGGAAAAATATGCAAGATAGCTACAATAGATCCTCCAGTGCAATGGACAATAGCATTTACAATCGAAACAACCAACATCCACTCCAATCCAAGCATGTACTCCAAAAGATAGAAATTTTATTCCAAGAGCCAAGAGCCAAAAATCTCTAGATGAATTTTACAATGAGAGGCTCCCTCCTTAAATAGGATGGGGAGAGAGTACAATCATAACCACTTTTTTACATGAGTGGCTAAGATTAAAAGATCTCAAGATCTAATCAATGGCTAACAATAAATCATAACCATATATCACATGGATCACCCATATAATGATAGCGCCCCCACTAAAAGGGTACAATAAGGGGTGACGTCATCCACAAGAGAAAATATAAGCATCAAAATCCACCTCATGGTGACTAGGACATAACAATATAAGCTCATGGTGGGGCTAGGAGGTTTTAATCCTTACTAGCTCATCCCCAAGGCACAATAAAAATAATAAAATATGTCCAATAAATAAAAATGACCAAAACTGTCCTCAGAATCCATGACAGTCAAGCAGTAAATGTCCTCCTGTGATCAATCCGGGCATACCCACATGGTGAAAACTGACTGGAAGGTAGTGATGCCATCCTGGCAGACCTCTGTGAAAACCAAATGCCAAAACCTTGCCTCAATTGCCCAAATCGATTTCTTCAGTGACCACTTTATCCCATTTTTTAACTGCCTCGGGAACTGTGAAAGTGCCAAAACTGCCTCCTAGGGTGCTAGCGCTGTCCATCTGAGCCCACCAGGCTCTCCGGAAGGGGGGATAAATGGTAATAACAAGTGGCTGGACCACCCCCTCCATCATCAGCGCCCTAAGTGAACTGGCCTCTCGGGGCCCCTGCTGCTCAGGCTGGGAAATCAGCCCCAAATCTGGTCAACAAGTGTAAAACTGCATCAATCACTGTCAGAAGTGCCCGGAACTGAAAGATAAGTGTCTCAATGGATCCAGAAGACCCAAATCCACTAGGAATGAGTACTCATACACCCTGGGTTGCCCTAATGGGCCAGCTGTAGGGTCCACCATATATGGACAATGTATAATCTGCTGATCTGAAATAATAATAAACCTGCTGAACTGGATCAAACATCATCTGCATCATATGTCCATCATATGATATCATCATCAAACATGTGGGACCATAAATCATCATCAATAATCATCCATACATGGTCCACATCATCACGGATCCCAAGAATATATAATCAAGGATAAATCACATCAGTAGACTAGGACAATGTTTCTCTAATCATTCCCATAGCTAAGCTCAAAGTATAAAATTCCATTCAGTGGCATTAATCATGTTAACATATTCCGTGGTTATATAAATTACTTGCACAATAGTTCAAATGACAAACTCACCCATTGGACATGGTCAAACTGCTAGTGAAGGATAAAGGCTAGGAGCAAGGTTGGGCCAAAGGTTTGACTTGTCTAACTTAACTCAAAAATACTTTGGACTGGGAGAAGGGGGAAGCTACAAACTCTGTGCTGGACAAAAGAACACGGGGGATGGCTGTGCCTCACAAATGGATAAGTTGTTTAGAGAGTGCTTATTCAACTTAGGCATCATGTCTACATCAAGTTGATCCAGGTTCATTAGGATCATACAATTTCATTTCCATGGCCTTTTTGGCCTACATAACCCTTCGGATTTCAGATGTGCTGAGAAGCACAACTAGTTGCAGCTTGCATCCAGGGCATGTTTTTCACATATTTATAAGGTCAGCAATTGTTTAGATATAGCTTTTAAGAACTATTGCTTTTTGGACCTTTCTTATACTCTTCGAGGAGTATTTTTAGCTCTTGCCCTTTTTTGTTTCAATGGGCGAATTTTTCAAGTTTCCATAGGTAGAACATGAGCTTTCAGTTTTAGCCAACAACATCTCAAGTGACTAGGGGGAGTTCGAGCCAATGCCAAACATCGGGACAACCGACCAGAATGATTTAGGCCTACAATCCAACTCACCAAGGGCAAGTTCTGTCACCAACTCAGAGCCGAGACACTGAATAACAGGGATGCGGTCCAAACACAGAGGTAGAAAAATGGGGAAGTCCTCAGTATTAGAAAGTCAAATGAGACAAGTCAGGGTTTAAAGTCAAACAGGAAGGTCATGTATGGATGGAGACAAGTGAATATGGAGCCTACACTAGCAGACAACTGGTGTCGGGGAAAGACCATGTCTATGTGAGGTGAAATACCAGTAAGTTTTGTTAAATGACCTAAAAGTGCAAGCAATTGTCCATTTTATGATTTACAGTTCATTTTAAATAGTTTGCCACATCAGGAATAATATACCAAGCACATGCCATGATCATGACTAAATCAACAAGATAATAATCCACAGTCAGTGAGAACATATCCATAGATCATACAACATCATCATAATAATCATCAAGTATCATCTGAACACTGCTGTAGTACATCTCTAGGCACTGAACTGAAACTGTAATGGGCTAAGTGGTCACATCAGTCATCAAATCTGAACTCTCAAGGCTCAGCCTTGACACAAGGTCATATACAAAATCTGAATAATGTACTGCTCTGATCATGAGTGATCCATCATGTATAGCCATGCTCTGGAAAAATGTAGGCTCTGGAATGTGCAGATATCTGCTGTACAAGAATAGTAGCCCTGCTACTATGGTGTGATAACAAGACCCTATACCCCAATCACAGTTAATTGGACCCAAACAAAGGTTTCTAAGGTTAGGTAAATGACGAGTTACGGAAACCAATGCAAGGCTAAGTGGACCTAAGGGTTAAGGAATGGTTGGAGGTGGTGTAATGGATAATAAGTGTTTCAACCTATGTATGGTTTAGGCCACATGATGGGGTATGATTACTAGGTGTAGTACCATGTGTTTACACAAGTGGGTCTTGTTGTCTTGGGAAGTGTGAAATGGTTCTAGGTGGACCCACAAGGTGAAGTTAGGTGTGAGGATGGTACTATAGGTTAGATTTAGGCTAGATCTATAAGTTGGAGTTGGTTCTAGGATTACCCATGTACTAGATCTAGGGTTTGACGCTTGTTATCAACTGATTTGTACAATAGTTGAAACCTTATTGAGCCGCCAGTGTTGGAACACATCAGTGTTCACTTCCAGAGTATCTGGGTTTCATTGTATTTGGGTCTAGCCAGTTTTGTTTTTGAGTCAACATGACCATGGCCCCATGGGGGTTTGTATCAGTGTGCTAGTAGGGTCTGAGTGGCTCGGTCTCCCATGACTGGATTAAACAACTAAGGTATTCCAGGGAGTTTTTTCACCGTCAGATTATACTTTGCTTCAGGCGAAATATAATCTCTTGGTTTTTCTCCCGCTTCCTCCAAAGCTGGAATGCCCGATTTTGGAAATTTGGCCATGGGGGGTTATTAGGGTCCAACTATAATGTATAAACCTACTAGACACTATTAGAATAGGTTTTGGTCATGTCCTAGGTCTCTAGGACCCCCAGAAAAAATTTCGAAAAAATTTTACCGGACGCGTCGAAATTGGGGTTTTTAATTATTTAATTATTTTTAATTTTTAATTAAATTTCTCTATAGTTTAAATAGAGAAATTTGAGTCTGTAATATGTCAGTCATCCGGGGTCCGTTTTCAGTGTTTGATGGCTCGTTTCATAAGCCAAAAATCACACATGACCCATGGAGCAGCTAAACCCAACTTTCGGATGTCAATTCCGCCCCGTAATTAATATTTTCTCTGAAAAGTCATTTACAGAGAAATTATTAATTAAAATAATAAAATTGATTATTTTGGAGATAATCCAAATCTCTCCAAAATTAATCAATTTGATTAAAATAAAAGGCTAAATGACATGGCAATGAGCATTTAGGAAGATTCCAATCAACTCCAAGCCCATCCAGTCACTCATCCAGTCACCAGCAAAGAATCTCCTCAAGTAAATTCGCCCTCCACATGCAATTTTCGATTTGATGAAGTGTCAGCTGATAGATGGGTTGGTGGTTAGCATTATGATTAGAGAGGGGCGCCCTCATGACTCACCAATCATTCATGGCTTGGCTCCCTTTGCTAATTCGTGCCTACACCTACCAATCTACGTGTTTCTCCACAAAGCTAAAATCGTATCTCCCTCAAAACCCTCACGCTATTTCTATTGGCTCGTGTTTCCTTGATGGAATTCGTGGATTAATTGATTTGCAATCAGCTCCTTTCATGGATTCGAGTTACATCTACCTATCCACTACGTGTTACCCTCACACCCACTCGCCCTAGCCTATTCCTCATGCCAATCCCTATTAGATCCACGCCATTCCATTATTGATTCGTGATTGGTTGGGCTCCCTCGAGTTCTGCCTACCTCTACCACGTGCCATCCACTAAACTAACTTCAAACTACCACATCCAAGCTCGCCCTCCCACATGGCTCGCGCTTTGCTCACCCTAGCTCACGTCAGTCTCATTTGCTAGCTCGTTTTTCCCTGTTGTAGCTTGGCTATTGGTTAACGCCCTCACTTCACACCTACCTAAAGTCGAGCTTTGCCACATAGTGCCTTTCACCAACCAATAACTCGACTTTGATTGTTAATCACCTCTCCAAGCCACCGCTTGATTGGAATTCGACCTTCTCCATTGCCAAATTCGACCTATGGTTTTGGCACTTAGTTTTAGTATAAAGAGAGGCCCATTTGGGTTGTTATCTCATGGAGAATTTGAGGCAAACTTACTCTGCCAAAATTGTATATGTGTTATAGCATTTGCTAATTGAAATAAAGTGGCTTTGGAGGTCCATATGGTGTGTTGATCTTGTTCATGGAAAGTTCTTCAATCTAATCAAGGTGATATTGTGTTATGTTTTTTTTACTTACATGCTCCAAGTTTTGATCAAATTATCTAAGCTTAGAAGACTTTTCCAAGTCCATAGGGTGGGCATTTGGGTTCAATTTTTCCATTGATGTTGGGTTGTTTTGTGATTGGGAAGTAGTGAATTGTAGTCGGAAATACTAACACTCTTCTTATCCCTTTCAACTTGGCATACTATATTTGATCAATCTTGTTTGTAAGTGATACATTTTGCAGATCTATAAAGTTATGAAGAGAAGTTAGAACTAAGTTGTCTCCTCCATATCTTCAAAGAACAAATCTTTCCATTAACATTCATACATTGCAGGATCTCCCAAAGTCGATCTCACAACACCAAGATGGTGGCATAAAGGGGTTTGATTTCAAAGATCCATCTCTCATATTCAAATATTGTTCATTGGTTACATTAGGCTTCCCTTCTTCAAGCCTTCTCATTTGCTCTTTGAAGCTTTTATTTTTGCATGCTAAGCCACTTCTAGCCCCTCTAGCCTTGATCCAAGTTTTTCCTTGTCTTCAAGCCATAGATTAGAAATCCATAAGGTTGAAGTTCCTTCAACCTTGGGGAATAACTTGGGATTTGCTCCCTTGTGCTCTCTTCAACACTCGCTGTCGGCGTATCACCGGTTAACCGGAGGATTTCCAAGGCGGTGTTCTAATACCCCAAGTGTTCCACTTGAAGTCCTTGCCCTAGATCTACTTCTCCTTGGTTTTCTCTTCTCCTAGTTTCGCCCTGCCTCCCATTTCCCATTTGCCTTTCACTCCTAGCTTTCGTTTTTCCCTCCTTTAGCCCCTCTCATCCATCCTCTTACTTCTCCCTCTTTGCTTTCGTTTTGCCCTTTTTCTCCCTTTTCGTCCATCTTCCCAAGTGCCCTAAAATCCACCATAAACACAAAAATTGTTAAAAACGTTAGCATTTGTCTTTTTGCATAAGCTTGTTATATTTTAGTGTTAGTCTTTAGGCATTTGTTAGATCATCATACTTACATCTACATAGTTAGCCTTACTTGCATTTCATTTTGTAAATTTTAAATCTCATTGTGGATCCCATTTTATTGAGTTTAGGCTTGCATTTTGAGTCATCTTTCCTAGTTTTATAATTTCATTTCGAAAGATAGAAAATTTTGCATAAAAATATTTCAAAAATTTTAAGTCTTAGATCTCATTTCTAGCATGTTTAGAGCAACTTTTGTTCGCTGGTCCGTTTCACCATAGTTAACATTTTATGATAAATTTTTATGCATTCCACATTTTAGAGTTAAAATTTCAACTCTAGACTTAATTAGTTGTAATTTTTGTCTTTTGCTAACAGTTAACGGGTGCCTTGCTTAGATTCTTTGGACTTGTGTAGATCATTTGAGGAAGAGATACATTTTATAAATATCTTGAAACGAAGAAGTAACGCAAAACAAAGTGAAGGATCCATGAGGATGACTTAACCATTGAGATACTTATCCTTTTGTAATAGCAAGTGAAACTTGCTTCTTCTTCAATATCTTTCAAGTATTTCCGTTCTCAAAAGACCTTGCAAGGTTTTAAAACCAAGGCATTTGTAACTGCTTAATAAAAAGTTTCAAGTGGAGGGGGTTCCACTTTTTGTCTGCTTCCCCATTTGAGGAAGAGTGTTGGGTCTTGGATTAACTTAGTTTATGTTTCCATGCTCTTAGATTAGTTTCTATTTCGCTTAGTAGCTTAGTTTAATTTTTATCATTATATTGTTTCTCTTCCAATCCTTGACCAGAGAATAGCTAACTTTGGGATCGTATCCCAAAGGCCACATAGTTTTGTGGTAGCTTCTCGCTCCCCCATCAACTTCTTGTGGACATCCAGCTAGCTGGAAGGTTTCCAGGATTGGTGGTTTCTAGTGGTTGATCTTGTTCGGAGATCAATCCCACCTAGTAGATTAAAGTTTGTGTGGTAGAACACTAAATTTATTTATCTCGCAAGTATTTCGTGTTAAGCATTAAGTTATATCTTTCAAGTTTATCAAGTGGTTTCATTTTTTAAAGTTATTTTACTGCTTTCACAACACAAATACTTTTGCTTTCCTTAAAATAAACCAAAGTCTCTTGAACTTGGCCAAATCCAAGTCAAAAGCACCCTCTATCAAAGGGCATTTTTAGTATTGCATTATCCCTGCATTAGGCATTTTAATTTTAGCAAGTCTCTTGAACTGTGGTCATAAGACCGAGTCAAGAGCGCTCTCTGTCGGAGAGTTGAACAAGGTTCTTTTAATAATAAAATTTTCCACTTACACACCCCTAATTAATTTATCTTGGTTTGTCCTACACCCGTATGCTCTGCCAACCGGAAACGGTTGGGCTAGTACTCAGAAAGGTGGAAGACTTGATAATAACGATCGATAAATTTAACTAAAATTTTTACCCACAACCTCAACCAAGGCAAAATACTGTTCTTCCCGCAAGGGGTGGCGCCGGATTCCCACTGTCAGACTCAGGGGCGGTTCAAACATTGGACACCAATCCTTATCGAATCTGGGTGCTTCCGACATGTCATTCAGGGTTGCCAGTATCTTTCTTGGGTAGGGTTCTACCATCTCTTTGAACATCCTTGGTTTTAGCCCTAATAATCAAGACAATTAAAATTTTGAATTTACCAAGATAAGCTGCATAACGTTCTCACGAATTTTCCATTTCAAGCACTTGTATCAAGTTTTCACTTTCACTTTTATTTTTGACTCCATAAGGCACTGGTCCTTCATTATATATTTTGCTTGCTTAAGTAAAAAACATTGGAGTTTTTGCTTATATTTACGTGAAGTGATTTGTTTACTGCCCAAGTGCATCTTTCATCTTATATTTGCAACGTGGATTGCGTTATCTTGTCTTATTTTTAACTTTTACAATTGTCTCTCATTCAAAAACTCCTAAAAAACACCCATCCTTATCACAACACCTAAAAACACATAAATACACAAAGAGCCTTAGTAAAACTCTCTTTTAGGGTCTACCCCCCTTGGCTTCGTTAGGAGTTTGCCTAAACGGAGGAGCTGGGATTCAGGTGACAGTACCTGGCGCATTGCTTGCCCCCAAGGCCACACCTCTCTCACTTGTAGTGAAGAGACAGCTTTCGAAAGATTTCCGCTGCTGGTGTGCATATTGGCGGACAACATCTTTGGCGCCGTTGCCGGGGACAAATCTTTTTGTTCCTGGACGACCTTAGTTTTTTCTAGTTTGTTTACCTTTTGATAGATTCTCAAATCTGTCTGGCGACTCCACTGCCCCTTTTTCTTTTTGGTAGTTTTTTAGTTCAATCACTCTCAGAAATTTGACTTGAAACCACCTGGCAACTCCACTGTCGATTAACACCTCAAGGTATTCAACCAGAAGAAACTCTGAAGGCTTGCTTAGTTTTATCCCAGAACCTGAAAAGGTTTATAGGAGGAGACTAAACAAGCTTGTTTCTCGAAAAATCCTTGAAGAACTTAGGTCTTAGTCTATTTCTGACATCCATAGTCTCTTTCAAGAAGATAACTTAGATAATTTTGAAAATTTTGAAAACAGTAATAATTGTTTTTCCGATACAATGGGTGATTTTTTCGCCCCCCTCAACATTACTCAGATTGCAGGTCAACCACATGATCTTCCAGATAAAGCCATCGACAAACTTCCAACCTTTACCGGCACTGATACTGTTACTGCCGCACAACACCTCACTGCTTTCTCAAGAATAAAAAGTGGATATGTCAGAGAACCTGTTCATAGGCATGAAGATGTGTATATGAAGTTGTTTGCTTTATCTTTAGAAGGAGATGCTGGTGACTGGTTCATCGGCTTGCCAGCCAATTCCTTTGCCACCTTAGCTGAGTTTTCAACTGCTTTCACCAACAAGTATGGTGAGAAAAAAGAGCCACGTCATCAACTTGCTGCTCTAACAAACATTAGAAGAAGTGAAATGGAAACCATGGAAGATTTCAACAAAAAGTTCATGGATTTATACAATGCAATCCCTACAGACTACAAGCCAACACCACATACTATACTGGTTTACTACATTGAAGCTTTAAGTGGAGAGATGCAGTATCAACTTTTAGGGATAAAGAACCCACTACTTTGTTAGAAGCACAAACGATGGCAACTAAGATTGATAGGAACATGCAGTCATCTGGGAAGTCAAACCTACCCGGTTATTCAAGAGCCCAAACTCCTTTGAAAACAACTGAGCCTAAAGGTAAGGATCCTTTGGATGCTTTGAAAGAATCATATGAGAAAAAGATGATGGACATGTGTGAAAGAATGGAAAGAGCTGAGCAGAAACATGTGGCCCAAATGAAGGAAGTTCAAAACAAAATAATAAACATGGAAAGGGCACAAGTCCAACGAGTTCAACAAGTTCAACAAACTCAACCTGGTCAGAGAAATTACCCTCCCAAAAATAACTGGCAAAAGAAAGCTCACGATAATGAAAAGAGGCCTCCCACTCAGATAGAGGCTGCCAACGCAAATGAGGTATATATCCCATTTTGCAGAGCTTGCAAGGATTTCCATGAGGAATTCGCTTGCTATTTTGCGAACTATGTACAAGAGCATGGTTATCCTGAAGGGGAGGGTACCAGTGATCCAACATCAAGCAAGCCTGAATACATAAATGTTGTAGGTGACATCCGCAATATTCCCAAAGAAAACTGGAAACATGCTGAGAATGAACCAGACAATATGACAAGAAACTTTGGAGGAAGACCATCAAATGAACAGCTACAAAATATGCAAAGATTTAAAGGGGTCGGATATCAAAGAAGATCAAATCCTGCACCTGCTATACAACCTCCCAAGGTAATCATCCCAAATGATTCAACAGATTCTAGCAAGTTAAATTTTGATTGGAATAATTGGTTCAATACTACTAAGGTACCTATACCTATAAATGAACTCTATAAGATTCCTGGTCAAAAGGAAAAATTGTTGAAAACATTAGAGGCACCTCTCCCTGCATGTATCACCAAGCCTTTAGAAGCACCTATTCCTGCGTGTATTACCAAGCCTAGTCCACCCACTTCTCTCACTCCTCAGACTCCTAAGAAGGTCACTTTTTCGGACAATGTGGAAGAACCTTCAACCAGCTATGAACCAACTCCGGAGGACCCTCCTATAATCCTGCATACTAGGGATACAAGAAAAGAAGCTCACCCTCCTTTTTACATATCATTTATGATAGGTGACTTTCTTCTACACAATTGTATGCTGGATTCAGGATCCGGTGCGAACTTAATGACCAAAAGGGTTATGCAACAACTCAACTTAAGAACCACCAGGCCCTACCAGAATGTATGTGCCATGGATTCTAGGCCCGTCAAGGTTGAAGGTATGATAGAGAATGTTCCTGTAAGGTTGGCCAAGTACCCCGGATATCCATATTTCCATGGATATCCTTGTCATAGATGTACCGGATAGATGGGGTATGTTACTTTCTAGAAAGTGGGGTGCAACCTTGGGTGGTTCTATACAGATGGATTGGTCTTATGCAACAGTTCCTGCTTCCGAAGACTCTCTTGTAAAGTTACACACTGAAAAGGAAAGGAGATACCATGTGGAAAATCCTGATAGACCTTCAAATGAGTTTGTTTGCCATGTCGGTGAGATGGGAGATATCCAAATCAATTCCACCTTCTTAGATCCTGTTCATAGGGAAATGAAAGACAAAGAGGTTGATGGATTGTGGAAGATGACTTTTGATGGTGCCTTTTCTAAATCTGGCAAAGGTGCTGGTATAGTCCTAATATCACCTGAGGATAAAATCTTTTACTTTGCCTTTAGACTCGAGTTTGAAGCTACCAACAATGTTGCGGAGTATGAAGCACTCTTATTAGGCATAGAAATTGCTAAAGACATGAAGATCAAAATGCTTAGTATTAAGGGGGACTCTGATTTAGTGGTACAACAGATCAAGGGGAACTTTGCATGCCATTGCAAAAGGCTTAAAAGATATAGAAATGCGGTATGGGATACCATGGAATACTTTGATGCTCTAAACATACAAGCAGTCCATAGGGAGGAAAACAGTATGGCAGATAGGTTAGCCATTGCAGCATCTACCCTCCAGCCGTCAGACGAAATGTTGAAAGGAGACTGTACCCTTGAAGTAAATTATAGGCCATCTGTCCCAGACAACATGAACCATTGGCAGGTTTTCAAAGATGATGAACAAATTCTAAGATTCATAAATAACTTAGATGAGTTTGCCAATTTCAATGTTAATGAACAGGAAGAAGGCAAGCAGTATAAAGACGAAAGCCAGCCCATGAACCCAATTTCACGTGGTTTCACTAAGTTAGAGAACATCTTTGATAGGCATGATGGGAAGAAGAACAGCATTGACCAAATGAAGCCAGGGGATTACATTGAGGTTAACATCGGAACAGAAACGGATCCAAAAATCATAAAAATTGGAAAATGAACGTCAGAAAAAGAAAGAAATGCGCTAATAAACCTTGTCAGAGAGTTTAGAGATATATTTGCCTTTACTTATGACGAGTTAAAGGCCTATAGGGAAGATGTATTCCAACATACCATTCCCCTTAAACCTGAAATGCAAAATGCTAAGCCTTTTCGTCAGAAATTAAGGCAAATAAATCCTAAGTTGGCTCCAATCATCAAAAGAGAGCTAGAGAAGATGTTAGCAGCAGGCATTATAGCTCCTACCCGACACACTTCATGGTGCTCCAACCTAGTTGTCGTAAGAAAGAAGAATGGAAGTATCAGAATATGCAGACTTCAGAAACCTAAACATGGCGTGCCAGAAAGACAACTACCCACTTCCCAACATGGAGACCCTCCTCCAACGGGTCACTGGATCTAATATGATGTCCATGCTTGATGGATTTTCAGGATACAACCAAGTTGTTATCAAAGAGGAAGATAAACATAAAACTGCTTTTACAACACCTTGGGGGACCTTTGAGTATCTGAGAATGCCCTTTGGCCTTACAAATGCAGGAGCCACTTTCCAAAGGGCCATGGATTATGCTTTCAAGGAATTAATAGGAAAAATCATCGAAATTTACCAGGATGATTTAACCGTCTTTTCAAAGGAAAGATCCAGCCATGTTGATCACTTGAGAAAAGTTTTTGAGCGATGTAGAGAATATGGTATTTCCCTAAATCCGGCAAAGTCTGTCTTAGGATTGAAGAAGGAAAACTCTTAGGGCATATTATAAACAAGGATGGGGTCAAGATTGACCCTGAAAGAGTAGAAGCCATTAAGAAGATACCTCTTCCCAAAAATGTGAAGGGTCTTCAATCTTTCAATGGACACATAAATTTTATCAGAAGGTTTATTCCAAACCTTGCAGAGTTGATGAAACCCATGCAGCGGTTGCTTAAAAAAGATGCTAAGTTTGTGTGGACTGATGATGGAAAAGAAGCCTTCAACACTATTAAAGATGCCATTACTAGGTCACCTGTGTTGGTCAGTCCGGATTATACCAAAGATTTCATGATTTTCTCTTTTGCTTCCGAGGATACTATAGCTGGGGTTTTGCTCCAAAAGAACTTCGAAGGGTTCGAGCAACCAATTGCGTTCATGAGCAGAGCTTTACAAAATTCAGAATTAAAGTATACAATAATGGAAAAACAGGCCTATGCTTTGGTCAAATCTTTAAAACATTTCAGAACATACATTGGTTACAACAACGTTATAGGTTATGTCCCCCATGCTGCAGTAAAAGACATCCTATCCCAACAGGATTGCTTAGGAACAAGAGGCACATGGGTCTCCAAGATCCAGGAATATGACTTGGAAATAAAACCTACAAAACTTATCAAAGGACAGGGCCTAGCCAAAATGTTGACCCAGAAGAATGAGGAAGCCATTAACATAAACTGTACAGATCAACCTGATTGTCCACGAATGACACCTGCCTTGCGGGAGTTAGATATCCATTGGTATTCTGATGTTATATACTTCCTCTTGCATCTGACTTGCCCTGATCACCTTAAAGGATACAGACGAAGGGCATTAAGACTAAAAGCTGCTAGGTATTGTCTTACTCAAGAAGGCTTGGGTTGGAGAAGCCCTGATGGGGTTATCCTTAGATGTGTCCATGAACAAGACTCCAAAAAGATCTTGATTGACCTTCACTCAGGATTTTGTGGAGGACACTACGCAGCAAATGCAACTGCTCACAAAATCCTTAGAGCTGGATACTATTGGCCCACCATATTTTCAGATGTGTACAAACATGTCAAGTTTTGCCAGGAATGCCAACTATTCACAGGAAAGCCTAAACTGGCCGCCTTACCCCTCAACCCGGTTGTGGTCATTGCCCCTTTCCAACAATGGGGTTTGGATTTCATTGGTAAATTTAAAGATAACTCTAGCAATGGTTTTTGCTGGATTCTGACGGCAACTGATTATTTCACTAAATGGGTGGAGGCCATTCCTACCAAGACAGCTACTGAGAAGGTTGTTATGGATTTTATTGAAGATAAAATCATCACTCGATTTGGCACCCCTCTGAAGATAACTACTGACAATGCCAAAGCTTTCAGTTCAACAGAAATGACTGATTTCTGTTTCAAGTATGGCATTGTTCTATCTCATTCTTCTGACTATTATCCACAGGGTAATGGCCTTGCTGAATCCTCAAACAAGAACCTGATGACTATCCTTAAGAAAACTGTTGGTGACAACAAAAGATCCTGGGATAGCAAGATCAAATATGCCCTTTGGGCGGACAGAATTACAAAGAAAAACTCCACCGGAAAGTCCCCCTTTGAACTTGTTTATGGCATCACAGCAATACTACCTCTTAGCATGCAGATCCCCATCTTCAGAATGCTAACTGATTATGACTCTGAGAAGTTAGAGTTGGAAGATAGGGCTAACCAAATCATCGAGCTTGATGAAAACAGAAGAAATTCCTTGGACAAAATGTTAAGACAAAAGGAGAGTATGAAAGCCACATTTGATAAGTCAGCCAAGCCAAGAGCCTTTCAAGAAGGAGACACTGTTCTATTATGGGACAAAAGAAGGGAAAAACCTGGGAAGCATGGGAAGTTCGACAGCCTTTGGAAAGGCCCCTTTATTATACGTTGCACAGTTGGAGATAATTCTTTCGGCCTCAACACTATGGAAGGAGAAATATTGCCTCTTCCTATAAATGGGCAACATTTGAAGCCCTTTTATCGGAACAACATACAAGATGACCAAGAGGCCATCTCAGGATCTCCCTAAACTCTTATCTTTGTACTTTATGTATCATTATTTTTGTATCATAGTGTATTTTTGTACTATAGTTCATATTTATGCTAAAAAAGAAAAAAAGAAAAATTTCTATTTCTGTACTTTTTGTACTTTGAATTTGAAAAGAAAAAGCAAAAAATAGTTTCATAGTTGTTATTTCATTTTGGCATTATTTATCATGTACATGGGAAACTAAGACACTTCTCTTTCTGTGCAGGAAAATGATATTCTGGGATTCTCGAACACCTTCTTTGACTCCTAGATCAAGCAAGTGTCCGTCCCGCAGTTGGAGCCAGATGTTATCAACTGATTTGTACAATAGTTGAAACCTTATTGAGCCGCCAGTGTTGGAACACATCAGTGTTCACTTCCAGAGTATCTGGGTTTCATTGTATTTGGGTCTAGCCAGTTTTGTTTTTGAGTCGACATGACCATGGCCCCATGGGGGTTTGTATCAGTGTGCTAGTAGGGTCTGAGTGGCTCGGTCTCCCATGACTGGATTAAACAACTAAGGTATTCCAGGGAGTTTTTTCACCGTCAGATTATACTTTGCTTCAGGCGAAATATAATCTCTTGGTTTTTCTCCCGCTTCCTCCAAAGCTGGAATCCCCGATTTTGGAAATTTGGCCATGGGGGGTTATTAGGGTCCAACTATAATGTATAAACCTACTAGACACTATTAGAATAGGTTTTGGTCATGTCCTAGGTCTCTAGGACCCCCAGAAAAAATTTCGAAAACATTTTACCGGACGCGTCGAAATTGGGGTTTTTAATTATTTAATTATTTTTAATTTTTAATTAAATTTCTCTATAGTTTAAATAGAGAAATTTGAGTCTGTAATATGTCAGTCATCCGGGGTCCGTTTTCAGTGTTTGATGGCTCGTTTCATAAGCCAAAAATCACACATGACCCATGGAGCAGCTAAACCCAACTTTCGGATGTCAATTCCGCCCCGTAATTAATATTTTCTCTGAAAAGTCATTTACAGAGAAATTATTAATTAAAATAATAAAATTGATTATTTTGGAGATAATCCAAATCTCTCCAAAATTAATCAATTTGATTAAAATAAAGGGCTAAATGACATGGCAATGAGCATTTAGGAAGATTCCAATCAACTCCAAGCCCATCCAGTCACTCATCCAGTCACCAGCAAAGAATCTCCTCAAGTAAATTCGCCCTCCACATGCAATTTTCGATTTGATGAAGTGTCAGCTGATAGATGGGTTGGTGGTTAGCATTATGATTAGAGAGGGGCGCCCTCATGACTCACCAATCATTCATGGCTTGGCTCCCTTTGCTAATTCGTGCCTACACCTACCAATCTACGTGTTTCTCCACAAAGCTAAAATCGTATCTCCCTCAAAACCCTCACGCTATTTCTATTGGCTCGTGTTTCCTTGATGGAATTCGTGGATTAATTGATTTGCAATCAGCTCCTTTCATGGATTCGAGTTACATCTACCTATCCACTACGTGTTACCCTCACACCCACTCGCCCTAGCCTATTCCTCACGCCAATCCCTATTAGATCCACGCCATTCCATTGTTGATTCGTGATTGGTTGGGCTCCCTCGAGTTCTGCCTACCTCTACCACGTGCCATCCACTAAACTAACTTCAAACTACCACATCCAAGCTCGCCCTCCCACATGGCTCGCGCTTTGCTCACCCTAGCTCACGTCAGTCTCATTTGCTAGCTCGTTTTTCCCTGTTGTAGCTTGGCTATTGGTTAACGCCCTCACTTCACACCTACCTAAAGTCGAGCTTTGCCACATAGTGCCTTTCACCAACCAATAACTCGACTTTGATTGTTAATCACCTCTCCAAGCCACCTCTTGATTGGAATTCGACCTTCTCCATTGCCAAATTCGACCTAGGGTTTTGGCACTTAGTTTTAGTATAAAGAGAGGCCCATTTGGGTTGTTATCTCATGGAGAATTTGAGGCAAACTTACTATGCCAAAATTGTATATGTGTTATAGCATTTGCTAATTGAAATAAAGTGGCTTTGGAGGTCCATATGGTGTGTTGATCTTGTTCATGGAAAGTTCTTCAATCTAATCAAGGTGATATTGTGTTATGTTTTTTTTACTTACATGCTCCAAGTTTTGATCAAATTATCTAAGCTTAGAAGACTTTTCCAAGTCCATAGGGTGGGCATTTGGGTTCAATTTGTCCATTGATGTTGGGTTGTTTTGTGATTGGGAAGTAGTGAATTGTAGTCGGAAATACTAACACTCTTCTTATCCCTTTCAACTTGGCATACTATATTTGATCAATCTTGTTTGTAAGTGATACATTTTGCAGATCTATAAAGTTATGAAGAGAAGTTAGAACTAGGTTGTCTCCTCCATCTCTTCAAAGAACAAATCTTTCCATTAACATTCATACATTGCAGGATCTCCCAAAGTCGATCTCACAACACCAAGATGGTGGCATAAAGGGGTTTGATTTCAAAGATCCATCTCTCATATTCAAATATTGTTCATTGGTTACATTAGGCTTCCCTTCTTCAAGCCTTCTCATTTGCTCTTTGAAGCTTTTATTTTTGCATGCTAAGCCACTTCTAGCCCCTCTAGCCTTGATCCAAGTTTTTCCTTGTCTTCAAGCCATAGATTAGAAATCCATAAGGTTGAAGTTCCTTCAACCTTGGGGAATAACTTGGGATTTGCTCCCTTGTGCTCTCTTCAACACTCGCTGTCGGCGTATCACCGGTTAACCGGAGGATTTCCAAGGCGGTGTTCTAATACCCCAAGTGTTCCACTTGAAGTCCTTGCCCTAGATCTACTTCTCCTTGGTTTTCTCTTCTCCTAGTTTCGCCCTGCCTCCCATTTCCCATTTGCCTTTCACTCCTAGCTTTCGTTTTTCCCTCCTTTAGCCCTGTTACCAACTGAGTTGCACTACAGTTGGACTTCAGTGAGCCGCCAGTATTGCACATTTACTTGTGCCTTTTTCAGAGTTCAGAAGTTCCAAGTTTGGCCTTTTCAGGGCCCATTTGTCAGTTTTTTGTAGTACATGACTGTGCCCCACGGGGTTTGTAATAAGCGTACTAGCATGGTGGTCTTTGAGTGACTCGGTTCCCTAGGACTTGGCAACCAAAGAAGGTATTCCAAGGAGTTTTTTCCCTTGTCGATTATGCCTTGCCTTTAGCCGAGTATAATCGATGAGGTTTTCTCCTGCTCCTCCAAAGCTGGAATGCCCAAAGTGGGGGTTAGGCCTTAGGGGATTATTAGAGCCCATTTTGTAACATGTATAAACATGCTAGGCGCTAGAATTCCATCGTTTTGTCATGTACTAGGTTCCCCTGAAGTTTCAGTCGATTCCGAGAAAAAATATTTTTCCGCATTTTTAAGCCATTTTTTAATGGTTTAATTAAAAATTTTCAAAAGGTGATAAAAGTCTTATCCGGAGTCGGAATTTGACGCAGGGATGCTCATTTTCAAGCTCAGAGCATCCTCTTTACCCCGGTACCCAGTTTTCCTACATTTCGGGTGACCGAGAACCCCCGTAGAGCAGTTTTGCCTATCAGAGCTACAAAGTGGCACTTTAATGCCAAAAATGCAACAAATTGCACTTTGGTCAAAAGTCAAAATGATTAAAAAATGGAATAAGTCACATGTCAAATGACATGGCACTCATTCACTTAAGATAAAGCGACTATGCTAAAATGGATTAATAAGTTATATGGTGGAGAAATGAAGTCAAACGTTGAAGTCTTGAAACCAAGGAAACGCCCATTCTTCACGTGGGCACCAAGTGACTTGGCATCGTTTTTTTGATGGACGATTGAGGTTAATATTAGAACCTTATGTTATAATTCAAGGTGGGAAATTTTATTAAAGAATCAAAGCTTGTGAAGGTCGAATTAAAAGGTTTAACCTTTTGCATTATAAAATCGTACGGCTTCCTTTCTCACGTGGGCCCTCATTCATCCACGGTTGAGCCAATTAACGTGGCATGTCATTAGAATTGAGATCATATCATATGGTTTAAGGCATGTGTATTAAATCATCTTATAAAGGTTTTGAGCAAGTTAGAAAATCCGTATGATATCCTCACGTGGGGCCAACTTCCATTCATGACACGGCCGTACGATCTGTTTCAAGGCTGAGTTCTTTTGTGTGGTTTCCTACCATTGTGAGGTGGCTTTTCCATGTGGACGAACTTCAAATCAAAGCTCCAGCTGAACCCCACCATCCAACGTGGGAGAGAAACTTCAAGTCCGCCATCCACCTTCACGTGGGCCAGCATCTCCTCACGGCTGTGTTTGCGTTTTGATAAGTGGTAAGTCAAAGGTTAAGTGCCTACCTTAATGAGGTGGCACAACATATTTGGTGCAACTTCTTTTTTAAAACAACCAATCACTCATCCATCCAACGCAGCAGCAAACTAAAGCATGGAAACATCAACTCCATTCGACCTCTCTCCTTCATGTGGGTTGTTTCATCAATTCAGCAGTTTCTTCTTTGAGTGTTTTTTGTCCAAGTTGGATGGTGCATTGCTCATTGGCCATTGAGTTTACTTGCTCTACAATCTAGGAGGTTGCCCTCCTTAGGGTTTTGCGCCCTAGATGCATGCCATTTGCTATATATTGAGGAGCTTGGCTCCATTGTAATGATCTGGAAGGTGGAACCTCTGCACATTTCTATTTGTAATATTTTTATTTTTGAGTTAATAAAGAGAAGGCTTTGGAGGCTAATCTGATTTGGTGATTGTCTTGGATTGGATCTACATGCATGAATGAGGTAAACTGTACTTATGTTCCATTGATTAATATTGTTGGGATTGCATTTCTTGGGTAAAGAAGTTATCTTCTTATAGATCTGTAAGTAACTCTTTATAGGCTGCTTACATATGTAAATGATATCATGATGCAAAGAATGATGGTGTTTCTTGCTTGAAATTCATTTTTCTATTGTTTTATGGTTTATTGTTATACAAATGCTCTTAATCCCCTTGTTAGTTCTTGGTAGCTATTTACAGGTAGCCCAAGTTGGAGAGCACAAAGAACTTGCTTGATCTTGTCTTCATTTCAACATTGTCGATCGAAGTGTAGATCTTATCGGCGCATCAAGGAGTTTGACTCCATAACCCTTCTCTTCAAAAGCACTCAAACCCCATGGGTTCAGTTTTCTAGATCCATTTTTTTATTCTATCTCGGTTACTGTCCTATTTAAATCTAAATCTTGCTTCAAAGTTCATTTGATTAATAGATCTAAGCAAGTAGCAATCTAAAGAGTCTAATAGCTTCATTTTTATTTAGTTCTAGGTTGCTAGCTAAGTTAGAAATTTTTGCAATTTTTTGTAGCAACGTCAAAGACACTTTTTAAGTGTTTCTTGGCATTTTTAAGACTAATTCAGTTCGCTGGTTTTTTTTGTCTTTTAGCAGGTCCGAGCTTTTTAAAGCTCAAAGTCTGAGATTCAGAGGTGTCCGTAGCCATCCGGGGAGCTAGTTTTACCTCCCTTACATCATTCTAACATTGTAAACTGACTTGTTCCCTAATGATAAAGGGCAAGCAGTATTTCTCTTAAGTTTCCAAGTTGTAATCAAAAAAATAAAAAGAGCACAGCGGGCAATTCCAGCGCCTGAACCCAATCCCCCCAGGGGGGATTCGCACCCTTGTTCATTTTTTTTATTTTTTCGTTTTAGATTAGTTTTCTTTCAAGCAGTAGTAATTAGATAACTCACTCAAGCACACAACGTCCTCCGAGGACCTGTTTATCTTTTTTATATGCTTTTGTGTTTATTTCGAATTATTATCCTGTGCTTAAAATTTAATCCTAAAATTAACCCCCCTTGCTTTACGCTTGGGGTTTAGTGTAGATTAATCATCCACTCATACCTATTTAATAAAACGAACAACGCCCCAAACTCGGAGTATGCTCTTGACCACTGCAGCTTAGTCGGAACAGTTGGCTCAATCAGAAACGGGTGCAAGGTAATTAGTGTTAATAAGATAATCCATCAGAATCCAATCCTAAGAACTCGGGAGGTTGCATGGACTGAATCCACAGAGTCAGCAGGTTCTTAAGCGGGTTCATCCTCGCCTGGTTGGACACTTGGTAAGGTTGCTAGAGCACTCAGTTCGAAGTTTAGGTTTTCTTTTGGGCCAAACCAACAATCAACCCACTCCTTAACTACTCATCTAATAACTATAAAATTTACCAACCGAGCCACTGCAATACTTTCACTGAGACTACACAAGCAACCCCACACAACAGTATTTACAAGCATTTTTACATTCTCGGCACTGGTCTTTATTTTTCTGTGTTTAAGTATCAATCATAAATGTCGTGAATGCTTATTTATCTTATGTTGGGTTAGCTATTTGATTTAATTCACAAGCAGTGCTTTGTTGTTATAATTTTATCATCTCGTCATCTTTAACTCCTAGAATAGACTTTATCTTTTGTTATAGATTAAAAGCCTTAGATTATTTTTATAGGGACCACCCCCCTTGGCTTCGCTAGGAGTAAGCCTAGACGGAGGAGTCAAGTAATCAGGTGACAGCACTTGACTCTCACTTGCCCCCAAGGACACACCGAGCGGCTTGAAGGTTTCCTGCCGCGTCCCCCCCAGGTGTGTATTAGGCGGCAACAAGCCCCTCTCATCCATCCTCTTACTTCTCCCTCTTTGCTTTCGTTTTGCCCTTTTTCCCCCTTTTCGTCCATCTTCCCAAGTGCCCTAAAATCCACCATAAACACAAAAATTGTTAAAAATGTTAGCATTTGTCTTTTTGCATAAGCTTGTTATATTTTAGTGTTAGTCTTTAGGCATTTGTTAGATCATCATACTTACATCTACATAGTTAGCCTTACTTGCATTTCATTTTGTAAGTTTTAAATCTCATTGTGGATCCCATTTTATTGAGTTTAGGCTTGCATTTTGAGTCATCTTTCCTAGTTTTATAGTTTCATTTCGAAAGATAGAAAATTTTGCATAAAAATATTTCAAAAATTTTAAGTCTTAGATCTCATTTCTAGCATGTTTAGAGCAACTTTTGTTCGCTGGTCCGTTTCACCATAGTTAACATTTTATGATAAATTTTTATGCATTCCACATTTTAGAGTTAAAATTTCAACTCTAGACTTAATTAGTTGTAATTTTTGTCTTTTGCTAACAGTTAACGGGTGCCTTGCTTAGATTCTTTGGACTTGTGTAGATCATTTGAGGAAGAGATACATTTTATAAATAACTTGAAACGAAGAAGTAACGCAAAACAAAGTGAAGGATCCATGAGGATGACTTAACCATTGAGATACTTATCCTTTTGTAATAGCAAGTGAAACTTGCTTCTTCTTCAATATCTTTCAAGTATTTCTGTTCTCAAAAGACCTTGCAAGGTTTTAAAACCAAGGCATTTGTAACTGCTTAATAAAAAGTTTCAAGTGGAGGGGGTTCCACTTTTTGTCTGCTTCCCCATTTGGGGAAGAGTGTTGGGTCTTGGATTAACTTAGTTTATGTTTCCATGCTCTTAGATTAGTTTCTATTTCGCTTAGTAGCTTAGTTTAATTTTTATCATTATATTGTTTCTCTTCCAATCCTTGACCAGAGAATAGCTAACATTGGGATCGTATCCCAAAGGCCACATAGTTTTGTGGTAGCTTCTCGCTCCCCCATCAACTTCTTGTGGACATCCAGCTAGCTGGAAGGTTTCCAGGATTGGTGGTTTCTAGTGGTTGATCTTGTTCGGAGATCAATCCCACCTAGTAGATTAAAGTTTGTGTGGTAGAACACTAAATTTATTTATCTCGCAAGTATTTCGTGTTAAGCATTAAGTTATATCTTTCAAGTTTATCAAGTGGTTTCATTTTTTAAAGTTATTTTACTGCTTTCACAACACAAATACTTTTGCTTTCCTTAAAATAAACCAAAGTCTCTTGAACTTGGCCAAATCCAAGTCAAAAGCACCCTCTATCGGAGGGCATTTTTAGTATTGCATTATCCCTGCATTAGGCATTTTAATTTTAGCAAGTCTCTTGAACTGTGGTCATAAGACCGAGTCAAGAGCCCTCTCTGTCGGAGAGTTGAACAAGGTTCTTTTAATAATAAAATTTTCCACTTACACACCCCTAATTAATTTATCTTGGTTTGTCCTACACCCGTATGCTCTGCCAACCGGAAACGGTTGGGCTAGTACTCAGAAAGGTGGAAGACTTGATAATAACGATCGATAAATTTAACTAAAATTTTTACCCACAACCTCAACCAAGGCAAAATACTGTTCTTCCCGCAAGGGGTGGCGCCGGATTCCCACTGTCAGACTCAGGGGCGGTTCAAACATTGGACACCAATCCTTATCGAATCTGGGTGCTTCCGACATGTCATTCAGGGTTGCCAGTATCTTTCTTGGGTAGGGTTCTACCATCTCTTTGAACATCCTTGGTTTTAGCCCTAATAATCAAGACAATTAAAATTTTGAATTTACCAAGATAAGCTGCATAACGTTCTCACGAATTTTCCATTTCAAGCACTTGTATCAAGTTTTCACTTTCACTTTTATTTTTGACTCCATAAGGCACTGGTCCTTCATTATATATTTTGCTTGCTTAAGTAAAAAACATTGGAGTTTTTGCTTATATTTACGTGAAGTGATTTGTTTACTGCCCAAGTGCATCTTTCATCTTATATTTGCAACGTGGATTGCGTTATCTTGTCTTATTTTTAACTTTTACAATTGTCTCTCATTCAAAAACTTCTAAAAAACACCCATCCTCATCACAACACCTAAAAACACATAAATACACAAAGAGCCTTAGTAAAACTCTCTTTTAGGGTCTACCCCCCTTGGCTTCGTTAGGAGTTTGCCTAAACGGAGGAGCTGGGATTCAGGTGACAGTACCTGGCTCATTGCTTGCCCCCAAGGCCACACCTCTCTCACTTGTAGTGAAGAGACAGCTTTCGAAAGATTTCCGCTGCTGGTGTGCATATTGGCGGACAACAACGCTAATCCCAAGGAGTGCGCTTTGCTTGGAGAAGGACTAGTGCCTTGTTGGATGGGCTAATGGGGTCAAAAAGTATGTCAAATTGTAGATCGGGACAACTAGAAGCCAAGTCTAGTGGATTGGATGAGATCCAATGGTTGGATCTTACTAGATCTAGGTTTTTAAAAGATGACCAAAAGTGGACCACAATCCCTTAAAACAAGGAATGCAATCCCCAAGGCGGATCTTGACAAAAGGACAGTATAGACCTAGGTTTCAAGGCATGGGCATTCCAAATCCATGAAAATCTCCAACACCCACTTCCTAGAAGTGGACCAACTCAAAAAATCAAGGGGGTGCGATTTGCTCAAGGAGGGTCCAAAAATGGGTTTTGGTGGACCAAATCAAGTCCAATGGCCACCAAAATGTAGATCCGGGATGTTAGTATCCCGATCTATGTTCCTTCAAAGTTTCAAGTGAATCCAATGGCTAGATCTTAGTAGATCTAAGTTTTAAGATGCCAAGAAAGTCAAAAGGGGGTTTCAACCCCTTAAAACATGGAGAGATGTCCACAAGGTAGTTTTCACCAAAGTAAAGATATGGGTATGGGTTATCAAGTGTCTAGATGTCAAATCAAGTGGGATCTCACCTACCCATGTGCTAGATCTAACCCAACAAGCTTCTCTTAGGAAAATCGATTTAGGTTCAAGAAGGCTTTTTGCATTGAAAAGTGTGTCAATTTTTAGCCAATCACCACCAAACTATAGATCCAACTAGGGGTGGATCCTATAGAGGTGGGTTTTTAATATCTTTTCAATTGCAAGGCTAGATCTAAGTAGATCTAAAAAAATACAAAAAAACAAGGGTTTTAATTTGATTAGGGTTTTTGTGATCTAGAAATTATGGAAGATTCAAGGAAGAGAAGATCATACCTCTTGGAACATACCTGGATGAAGAGATGAATGCTAATTGAGACGAGGATTACTTTGCCAAAGATCAAATGGAGAATTGTTGAAGCCCTCTTGCCAAATCGATTTTTCCAAGCCACATGTGATTCCTTCTAACCTGTCAAGCCAAGGAGCGAAGCATCAATCAGTTTAACAAATTGAAGGTAGATACAAGCAAGAGAGAGAAAAACATAGAATAGTTGACACAAAGGCAAAACTACTCCCTGTCAAACCCAAAACGACTTCTTCCAAGCTTGAAGGGTAAGCCTCCCCACCAATTCGCACTTGTCAAAGTCGCCCTCTCAACCTGCAAATAAAGTATGGCAAATATGCAAGATAGCTACAATAGATCCTCCAGTGCAATGGACAATAGCATTTATAATCGAAACAACCAACAATCACTCCAATCCAAGCATGTACTCCAAAAGATAGAAATTTTATTCCAAGAGCCAAGAGCCAAAAATCTCTAGATGAATTTTACAATGAGAGGCTCCCTCCTTAAATAGGATGGGGAGAGAGTACAATCCTAACCACTTTTTACATGAGTGGCTAAGATTAAAAGATCTCAAGATCTAATCAATGGCTAACAATAAATCATAACCATATATCACATGGATCACCCATATAATGATAGCGCCCCCACTAAAAAGGTACAATAAGGGGTGAGGTCATCCACAAGAGAAAATATAAGCATCAAAATCCACCTCATGGTGACTAGGACATAACAATATAAGCTCATGGTGGGGCTAGGAGGTTTTAATCCTTACTAGCTCATCCCCAAGGCACAATAAAAATAATAAAATATGTCCAATATAATATAAATGATCAAAACTGTCCTCAGAATCCATGACAGTCAAGCAGTAAATGTCCTCCTGTGATCAATCCGGGCATACCCACATGGTGAAAACTGACTGGAAGGTAGTGATGCCGCCCTGGAATACCTCTGTGAAAACCAAATGCCAAAACCTTGCCTCAATTGCCCAAATCGATTTCCTCAGTGACCACCTTTTCCCATTTTTTAATTGCCTCGGGAACTGTGAAAGTGCCAAAACTGCCTCCTAGGGTGCTAGCGCTGTCAATCTGAGCCCACCAGGCTCTCCGGAAGGGGGGATAAATGGTAATAACAAGTGGCTGGACCACCCCCTCCATCATCAGCGCCCTAGGTGAACTAGCCTCTCGGGGCCCCTGCTGCTCAGGCTGGGAAATCAACCCCAAATCTGGTCAACAAGTGTAAAACTGCATCAATCACTGTCAGAAGTGCCCGGAACTGAAAGATAAGTGTCTCAATGGATCCAGAAGACCCAAATCCACTAGGTATGAGTACTCATACATCATGGGTTGCCCTAATGGGCCAGCTGTAGGGTCCACCATATATGGACAATGTATAATCTGCTGATCTGAAATAATAATAAACCTGCTGAACTGGATCAAACATCATCTGCATCATATGTCCATCATATGATATCATCATCAAACATGTGGGACCATAAATCATCATCAATAATCATCCATACATGGTCCACATCATCACGGATCCCAAGAATATATAATCAAGGATAAATCACATCAGTAGACTAAGACAATGTTTCTCTAATCACTTCCACAGCTAAGCTCAAAGTATAAATTCCATTCAGTGGCATTAATCAAGTTAACATATTCCGTGGTTATATAAAATTACTTGCACAATAGTTCAAATGACAAACTCACCCATTGGACATGGTCAAACTGCTAGTGAAGGATGAAGGCTAGGAGCAAGGTTGGGCCAAGGGTTTGACTTGTCTAACTTAACTCAAAAATACTTTGGACTGGGAAAAAGGGGGAAGCTACAAACTCTGTGCTGGACAAAAGAACATGGGGGATGGCTGTGCCTCACAAATGGATAAGTTGTTTAGAGAGTGCTTATTCAACTTAGGCATCATGTCTACATCAAGTTGATCCAGGTTCATTAGGATCATTCAATTTCAATTCCATGGCCTTTTGGCCTACATAACCCTTCGGATTTCAGATGTGCTGAGAAGCACAACTAGTTGCAGCTTGCATCCAGGGCATGTTTTTCACATATTTATAAGGTCAGCAATTGTTTAGATATAGCTTTTAAGAACCATTGCTTTTTGGACCTTTCTTATACTCTTCGAGGAGTATTTTTAGCTTTTCATTGCTCTTGCCCTTTTTTGTTTCCATGGGCGAATTTATTAAGTTTCCATAGGTAGAACATGAGCTTTCAGTTTTAGCCAACAACATCTCAAGTGACTAGGAGGAGTTCGAGCCAATGCCAAACATCGGGACAACCGACCAGAATGATTTAGGCCTACAATCCAACTCACCACAGGCAAGTTCTGTCACCAACTCAGAGCCGAGACACTGAATAAACAGGGATGCGGTCCAAACACAGAGGTAGAAAATTGGGGAAGTCCTCAGTATCAGAAAGTCAAATGAGACATGTCAGGGTTTAAAGTCAAACAGGAAGGTCATGTATGGATGGAGACAAGTGAATATGGAGCCTACACTAGCAGACAACTGGTGTCGGGGAAAGACAATGTCTATGTAAGGTGAAATACCAGTAAGTTTTGTTAAATGACCTAAAAGTGCAAGCAATTGTCCATTTTATGATTTACAGTTTATTTTAAATAGTTTGCCACATCAGGAATAATATACCAAGCACATGCTACGATCATGACTAAATCAACAAGATAATAATCCACAGTCAGTGAGAACATATCCATAGATCATATAACATCATCATAATAATAATCATCATGCATCATCTGAAACACTGCTGAAATACATCTCCAGGCACTGAACTGAAACTGTAATGGGATAAGTGGTCACATCAGTCATCAAATCTGAACTCTCAAGGCTCAGCCTTGACACAAGGTCATAAAATCTGAATAATGTACTGCTCTGATCATGAGTGATCCAAAATATATAGCCATGCTCTGAAAAAAATGTAGGCTCTGGAATGTGCAGATATCTGCTGTACAAGAATAGTAGCCCTGCTACTATGGTGTGATAACAGGTCCCCCTTGTGTAATACATGGTACTAGATCTTGTCTTTTTAGCTCATCATGTGGCCTAAATCATACATTGGTTGAAACACTAATCATCTCTCAAACCACCTTCAACCATACTCTAATTTCTAGGTCCACTTTACCTTGCATTGGTTTCCGTAACTTACCATTTACTCATCCCTAGGAACCTTTGTTTGGGTCCAATCATCTTTGATTGGTAGTAGGGTCTCCCCCTAGGTCTTGATTTATCTAGATCTAAAGTGAAGAGTGCCTCAGTTGACGTGACTCCTGTTGTCCGCCAGATTGCACACCAACAGCAGAAATCTTTCGAAAGCTGTCTCTTCACTACAAGTGAGAGAGGTGTGGCCTTGGGGGCAAGCAATGAGCCAAGTACTGTCACCTGAATCCCAGCTCCTCCGTTTAGGCAAACTCCTAACGAAGCCAAGGGGGGTAGTCCCTACAAAAGAGTTGTCTAAGGCTCTTGTGTGTTTAAAATGTTTTTTGGTGTTATGATACGGATGGGTGTTATTTAGGAGTTTTTTGAAAGTGAGAGACACAATAATACTTTAATGAAAAACAAGATAACGCAATCCACGTTGCAATAGAAGATGAGAGATACACTTGAATCAGATATAAATCACCTTTTACCAAAATCAACACAAATGCTCCAATATTGATAATAAGCAAATAAATATTGTGATTAAGGACCAGTGCCTTATGGAGTCAAAAATGTAAAAGTGATTGAAATGCTTGATACAAGTGTTTGAGATAAAAGTTTGTTAGAACGTTTTGCAGCTTATCTTGGTAAATTAAAGATTTTAGTGGTCTTGATTATTATGGCTAAGAACAAGGATATTCAAAAAAGGTGGAACCTTAACCAAAAAAGAACCACAGGCAACCTTTTAGGTGATAGGTCGGGAGCACCTAGATTGCAAGGAGGGCAAGTGTGCTTACGGCTTGACCGCCCTCAAGTCTGACAGTGGATTCCCGGCACCACCTGTTAGAGGAAGTACTCAGTGATTTTGTCTTGGTTGGGGTTTTGGGTAAAATTTTAATTAATGTTTTCACTTGTGAATTAACAAGTCTTCCACCTTTCTGAGTACTAGCCCAACCATTTCCGGTTGGCAGAGCATACAGGTGTAGGACAGAGACCAAGGTAAATTAATTAAAAGGGAAATATGGGTGGAAAAAATTTATTATTAGAGCACTTTGTTCAACTCTCCGACCGAGAGCGCTCTTGACTTAATCTTATGACCACAGTTCAAGAGACTTGCTAATTAAAAAATGCCTAATACAGGGAATGATGCAAGACTAAGATGCTCTCCGATAGAGAGTGCTCTTGACTTGGATTTGGCCAAGTTCAAGAGACTTTGGTTCGTTTTAAGAAGCAAAAAGTAGTTTGTAGTAGCAAGATAAATCAACTTTAAAATGACTAAACAATATGATAGATTTTGAAAGATATGAAATACTGCCAATAACACTACTTTGCCAAATAAAATAAACTAGAAAATCTAGTGTTCTACTACACAAATTCTAATCTAATAGGTGGGATCAACCTCCAAACAAGGTCAACCACTTAGAAGCCACCAGTCCTGGAAACCTTCCAACTAGCTGGATGTCCACAAGAAGCTGATGGGGGAACGAGTAGCTACCACAAAGTTATGTGGCCTTTGGGATACGATCCCAAAGTTAGCTCTACTCTGGTCAAGGTTTGGAAGAGAAAATACAAAATGAAAAGTAAAGTACTAAACAGAAAATAAACTCTAATCTACCCAAGAATCTCTTTCAGGTCAAAAACCGTACTCAAGAGAGCATGGGGGTAAGTAAATCGGAAATGATAACAAAAATAACTTATTGGAATGAAAATTAATCTAAGAGCATATTTAAAGATCTAAACTAGAAACTCAAACCACTGAATGAAGACTACAAGACTTCCCCAAATGGGGGAAGTGAATGTGGGGGCTTAAAAACCCCACTTGCAACTTTATTATGAGAGTACAAATGCCCTTGGGAATGAAACCCTTGTAGGGACTTTGAAGGAAATAACTTTGAAAATATTTAAAACAATCTTCTAAGAGCTATTACAAAGGATAAATACTAGTCTTGGTTTGGATCGTCTTTTTGTCCTCTTGATAACTTCTTGTATTTGAAGCTTCTTCGTTATGAATTTGATCTTTCCTTTAAATATCTACACAACAAAGCTTAAGCACCCGTCATTGTTAATCAAATCGAAAAATAGAATTTGAAACTAAACAAGTCTTAAGATCCAAAATGTAACAATGAAACTAACGAGAACTAACTTAATGTAAATCTAAATGCAACTTCTTAAAAGAAACAAAATGCAAACTTCAAATTTAAAAAAGAGCTAAGATGCAAACTAGGCTAACAAGCAAAGATGATAGACTCCTAAAACTCTGAACTTTTAAACTATTTGCAAGGTTGAGTGAAAGGGTTGAAGGGGCAGCCAATGAACTTTTTCCTTTAGACAGTCAACTCATTGTTTGGATGGCAGCCAATGTAATATTGCTTTATAACAGTCAATTCAACACTGTTTTATGGCAGCCAATGCACCTTTAGATGGCACTGTTTTTTGAGGTATCCAAATGCAAATTTTTAAACAGTCAACTCACTGTTTTATGGCAGCCAACACAATCAACCAATGGAATTTAGTGGATTAGTATTGTTATCACACAACTTGTAGTTGCCCCTAGAGGTATCCCATCCGGGACGGTAGAGGAGTTAGGCAACTAAAGAGGTGACCTAAGAGATGCCACGGTTCCCAATGTAATGCGGGAGTCACGTCAACCGAGGCACTCTTCGCTTTAGGTCAAGGTATAGCTAGACCAAGGGGGAGACCCTATACCCCAATCACAGTTGATTGGTCTCAAGCAAAAGGTTTCAAAGGGTGAGTTACGGAAACCAATGCAAGGCTAAGTGGACCTAATGTTTAAGGTATGGTTGAAGGTGGTATCATGGATAGTTAGTGTTTCAACCTATGTATGGTTTAGGCCACTTGATGGGGTATGATTATTAAGTATAGTACCATGTATTTACACAAGTGGGTCTTGTTGCCTTGGGAAGTGTGAAATGGTTCTAGGTGGGCCCACAAGGTGAAGTTAAGTGTGAAGATGGTACTATAGGCTAGATCTAGGTTAGATCTACAAGTTAGAGTTGGTTCTAGGATTACCCATGTGCTAGATCTAGGGTTTGACACTAATCCCAAGAAGTGCGCCTTGCTTGGAGAAGGGCTAGTGCCTTGTTTAGTGGGCTAATGGAGTCAAGAAAGATGTCAAAGTGTAGATCGGGACACCTAGAAGCCAAGTCAAGTGAAATGGATGTGATCCAATGGTTAGATCTTACTAGATCTAGGTTTTTGAGTGATGACCAAAAGTGGACCACAATTCCTTAAAACAAGGAATGCAATCCCCAAGGTAGATCGGGACAAAAGGATAGTCTAGACCTAGGTTTCAAGGCATGGGCATTCCAAATCCACGAAAATCTCCAACACCCACTTCCTAGAAGTGGTCCAACTCAAAACTCCCAAGGGGTGCGACTTTCTCAAGGAGAGGCAAAAAGTGGGTTTGGTGGACCAAACCAAGTCCAATGGCCACCAAAATGTAGATCCGGGGTGTTAGTACCCCGATCTATGTTCCTTCAAAGTTTCAAGTGAATCCAATGGGTAGATCTTAGTAGATCTAAGTTTTAAGGTACCAAGAAAATCAAAAGGGGGTTTCAACCCCTCAAAACATAGAGAGATGTCCACAAGGTAGTTTTCACCAAAGTAAGGATATGGGTATAGGTGATCAAGTGTCTAGATGTCAAATCAAGTGGGATCTCACCTACCCATGTGCTAGATCTTACCCAACAAGCTTCTCTTAGGAAAATCGATTTAGGTTCAAGAAGGCTTTATGCATTGAAAGGTGTGTTAAATTTTAGCCAATCACCACCAAACTATAGATCCAACTAGGGGTGGATCCTATAGAGGTGGGTTCTTAATATCTTTTCAATTGCAAGGGTAGATCTAAGTAGATCTAAAAAAATACCAAAATTAGGGTTTTGATTTAATTAGGGTTTTATGACCAATGGAGATAGAATGGATGAAAGAGGCACATACCTTGTAGATCTTACCTCAATTTGCTTATGGCCACCTTGCAAGTTGATAGCATTCTCCTATGTTTATATTCAAGAGTGAGATCCAAGTGCTCCAACCAAATCTCCCTTCTCCAAGATAGCCAAATCGTCATCCTCCTACAAGACAAGATCAAAGAAACAAGTCAAGCAAGATGATTATGAAAATGGTAGAAAGATGTAATAGAAAGCATCAACTATGTCACGAAGATACAATAATGATACTCCCTGTCACAAGATCAACCCAAGAGAGAATATGTGGATCCCTCCAACAATAACCCTCCAAAAGTCGCCCTCCTCTCTCCAATTCGACTTTCCTGTCAAAAGGTTAGCAAAAACACAAAAATCCACAATGATACATAGAAGAGATACTTTATATTCAATATGCAAGAGAATCCACAAGCCAAGAGAGATGTGCTCCACAAAAAATCTTCTATTCCAATATTCCAGAGCTCCAAAGGTGAGCTTTACAATGGGGGGTCTCCTCCTTATATAGGATAATAAAGACCAAAACCCTATACCACTTCATAATACTACATCAAATGAGTGGTTGAGATTATAAGATCTCATCATACAATCAATGGCTAGGATGAATCCATAACATAATATCACATGGATCACTCAACATAACAATAGCGCCCTCACTAAATGGTACAATGGAGGGTGACGTCATCCCACAAGAGGGGTATAAAGTACAATAATCCACCTCATGATGACTAGGGCATGATAAAATAAGCACATGGTGGGGCTAGGAGGTATAAATCCTTGCTAGCTCACCCCAAGGCACAATAAAATAATAAAATATGTCCAATATGATGATAATGACCAAAACTGTCCTCAGAATCCATGACAGTCGAGCAGTAAATGTCCTCCTGTGATCAATCTGGAGATACCCACATGGTGAAAACTGACTGGAAGATAGTGAGATCACCCTGGAAGACCTCTGTGAAAACCAAATGCCAAAACCTTGCCTCAATTGCCCAAATCGATTTCCTCAGTGACCACTTTATCCCATTTTTTAACTGCCTCGGGAACTGTGAAAGTGCCAAAACTGCCTCCTAGGGTGCTAGCGCTGTCAATCTGAGCCCACCAGGCTCTCTGGGAGGGGGGATAAATGGTAATAACGAGTGGCTGGACCACCCCCTCCATCATCAGCGCCCTAGGTGAACTGGCCTCTCGGGGCCCCTGCTGCTCAGGCTGGGAAATCAGCCCCAAATCTGGTCAACAAGTGTAAAACTGCATCAATCACTGTCAGAAGTGCCCGGAACTGAAAGATAAGTGTCTCAATGGATCCAGAAGACCCAAATCCACTAGGAATGAGTACTCATACACCCTGGGTTGCCCTAATGGGCCAGCTGTAGGGTCCACCATATATGGACAATGTATAATCTGCTGATCTGTAATAATAATAATCTGCTGAACTGGATCAAACATCATCTGTATCATATGTCCATCATATGATATCATCATCGAACATGTGGGACCATAAATCATCATCAATAATCATCCATACATGGTCCACATCATCACGGATCCCAAGAATATATAATCAAGGATAAATCACATCAGTAGATTAAGACAATGTTTCTCTAATCATTCCCACAGCTAAGCTCAAAGTATAAATTCCATTCAGTGGCATTAATCAAGTTAATATATTCCGTGGTTATATAAAATTACTTGCACCATAGTTCAAATGACAAACTTACCCATTGGACATGGTCAAACTGCTAGTGAAGGATGAAGGCTAGGAGCAAGGTTGGGCCAAGGGTTTGACTTGTCTAACTTAACTCAAAAATACTTTGGACTGGGAAAAGGGGGAAGCTACAAACTCTGTGCTGGACAAAAGAACACGGGGGATGGCTGTGCCTCACAAATGGATAAGTTGTTTAGAGAGTGCTTATTCAACTTAGGCATCATGTCTACATCAAGTTGATCCAAGTTCATTAGGATCATTCAATTTATTTCCATGGCCTTTTTGACCTACATAACCCTTCGGATTTCAGATGTGCTGAGAAGCACAACTAGTTGCAGCTTGCATCTAGGGCATGTTTTTCATATATTTATACAAGGTCAGCAATTGTTTAGATATAGCTTTTAAGAACCATTGCTTTTTGGACCTTTATTATACTCTTCGAGGAGTATTTTTAGCTTTTCATTGCTCTTGCCCTTTTTTGTTTCCATGGGCGAATTTATTTAGTTTCCACAGGTAGAACATGAGCTTTCAGTTTTAGCCAACAACATCTCAAGTGACTAGGGGGAGTTCGAGCCAATGCCAAACATCGGGACAACCGACCAGAATGATTTAGGCCTACAATCCAACTCACCAAAGGCGAGTTCTGTCACCAACTCAGAGCCGAGACACTGAATAAACAGGGATGCGGTCCAAACACAGAGGTAGAAAAAAGGGGAAGTCCTCAGTATCAGAAAGTCAAATTGAGACATGTCAGGGCTTAAAGGCAAACGGGAAGGTCATGTATGGATGGAGACAAGTGAATATGGAGCCTACACTAGCAGACAACTGGTGTCGGTGGAAAGACCATGTCTATGTAAGGTGAAATACCAGTAAGTTTTGTTAAATGACCTAAAAGTGCAAGCAATTGTCCATTTTAAGGTTTACAGTTCATTTTAAATAGTTTGCCACATCAGGAATAATATACCAAGCACATGCTATGATCATGACTAAATCAACAAGATAATAATCCACAGTCAGTGAGAACATATCATAGATCATACAACATCATCATAATAATCATCATCATGCAATATCTGAAACACATCTGAAGTACATCTCTAGGCACTGAACTGAAACTGTAATGGGATAAGTGGTCACATCAGTCATCAAATCTGAACTCTCAAGGCTCAGCCTTGACACAAGGTCATAAAATCTGAATAATGTACTGCTCTGATCATAAGTGATCCAAAATATATAGCCATGCTCTGGAATAAGGAAGCTCTGGAATGTGCAGATATCTGCTGTACAAGAATAGTAGCCCTGCTACTATGGTGTGATAACAAGTATATTAACAAAATGAAACTAGATAATAACAAAGCATAAGATCTACACTAGTAACTTTGAAATGATGTAACTAACTATTAGAACTTGACAACACTACTACTAACAATCTTTTGTGTTTTTGTTATGTTTTAGGGCAAAAATAGGGATGGACGAGAGGGGGAGAAGGAGCAAACCTAAGGGCAAATGAAGAGGGTGAAGGAAACTAGCGAATGGAGGGAGGAGACTAGAATGGGACGAGAGCAAGAGAAGAAAGCCAAAAGGGATAGGACGAATGGGATGAAGGATAGCGGAGTGGGACGAAAGGGCTAGGTGAAGGAGAAGACCTAGGAAGAAGACACCTAATGGGGTAAGACAAAACTAGGGCAAGGAGGAATAGGCTAGCAAGTCAAATCAAAAGGGTTTCAAAGAGAAGACAAGAGGGCTTGAAGAATGGGAAGCCTAGGGTAACAAAGTAACCAAATTTAAGGGTATTTTTTGATAAATGGATGGATCTTGGAGCAAAACTCTTTGTGCTTCTTCTTGGAACAACCTCAACCCCTATAGATCCTGGAAAGACAACAATGTTAAAAATCACTTGTGATGGTGAAGATGGGCTAGATGCAGCCGAGCTCACACCCTCCTACACCTGGAAAAACCTATTCAAAGACAAACAACTCAATGCAAAAGTGAGATCAAAAATATGACTAGTATGCTACGAAAACCAAGGTTATATCAATGCTAGTATAACAGAGTACGTCCTATTCATATAACTCATTGATCAACATTGCATAATAAACCAAATTGCAAACCACAAATGGTAGATCTTATGTTCTAGAATATAGACTTCTAAAGCTAGTTACTTGATCAATCACATAAACATTAAATTGAAAGCATAGAAAGAAGTCACCTCACAAGAGAAGCATTCATCAATGTTGCACAAATCGCATAGACCTCCAAAGTCTAATTTTATTTCAAGATAGCAATTGCTATGATCTGGTACAAATTTGCCAAAGTAATGGTGCACAAAAATTCCATGAGATAACAACCCAAATGGGCCTCTCTTTATAGTAAAACTACTAGCTAAAACCCTAGGTCGAATTGGCATAGACATGAAGGTCGAATTCCAATCAAAACTAAGCTTGGAGAGCCAAACAATGGACAACTCGACTTGTTGGTAGGTGACAAGAGGATAGGTGGCAAACTCGACTTGGGTGATTGCATGGGAAGTATCACCAACCAATAATCAAACTACAACAAGGATCCACGTGAGCTAGAGGTAGATAAGCGTGAGCTTTGAGAGGAGGGCGAGTTGGTTGGTGGGAAGACAAGTGGAGTGGTGGTAGGTACTAACTCGATTTGCAAAGGGAGCCAAGCTATGGGATTGGGTGAGTCATGAGGGCGCCCACCTTAGTCTTAAATGCAAAACCACCAACCCATTTATCAATTGACAACTCACCAAATCGACTTTTGCATGGAGAAGGGCGAATTAGCTTGAGTGGATAATCTTCTGGTGACTGGATCGTTGACTGGAATCACTTGGAGTTGATTGGAATCTTCATAAATGTCTATTGCCATGTCATTTAGCCTTTTATTTTAATCAAATTGATTAATTTTGGAGAGATTTGGATTATTTCCAAAATATTCAATTCTATTATTTTAATTAATAATTTCTCTGTAAATGACTTTTTAGAGAAAATATTAATTATGAGGCTGAATTGACATCCGAAAGTTGGGTTTAGCTGGTCCATGGGTCATGTGTGATTTTTGGCTTATGAAACAAGCCATCAAACACTAAATTCGGACACAGGATGACTGACATATTACAGACTCAAATTTCTCTATTTAAACTATAGAGAAATTTAATTAAAATTTAAAAAATAATTAAAAAATTAAAAACCCCAAATCCGACGCGTCCAGTAAAATTTTTTCGAAATTTTTTCTGGGGGTCCTAGAGACTTAGGACATGACCAGAACCTATTCTAATAGTGTCTAGTAGGTTTATACATTATAGTTGGACTCTAATAACCCCCCATGGCAAAAATTTCCAAAATCGGGCATTCTAGCTTTGGAGGAAGCGAGAAAAAAACCAAGAGATTATATCTCGCCTGAAGCAAAGTATAATCTGACGGTGAAAAAACTCCCTGGAATACCTTAGTTGTTTAATCCAATCATGGGGAACCGAGCCACTCAGACCCTACTAGCACACTTTATTACAAACCCGCATGGGGCCATGGTCATGTCGACTCAAAAAACAAAACTGGCTAGCCAAAAGTGGCTAGACCCAAATATCTAAAACCCAGATACTCTGGAAGTGAACACTGATGTGTTCCAACACTAGCGGCTCAATAAGGTTTCAACTATTCTACAAATCAATTGATAACAACTCCCACCTTGCATTGGGAACCGTGGCATCTCTTGGGTCACCTCTTTAGTTGTCCATCTCCTCTACCGTCCCGAATGGAATACCACTAGGGACAACTACAAGTTGTGTGATAACATTTTTGGCGCTGCTGCCGAGGAGGTAGAGGCCTACCTTGGTTCAACATACTTGTTTTGTCACTCTCTCCCTGCATTTAAAACGACATACATCTTGGTAGAAGAGTTCAAAAGTCTACCTGGCGACTCCTATTCGCGACTCCGCTGAGAATCGAACCCACAAAGAGATGTCTGCTCAAGATAACATCTCTCCCGAAATGACCATGGAATTTATGTCAAACATGTGTGAAATGGTCACCAACATTGCTATGTATCTTAAGAATGAAGATGAGGATTTTAAAAGACGTGATCAACAAACCAAAGAAATGTTAAAATCCATCTGTAGCAATTCAACCCCTCCAAAGGCTAGTCCTCCCAAGACTCAGCAACTCAAGCCAGTTGATCCACAACCTAGCAAGGCAGTGCATCAACCTGTGCGAAGAATCTTGCCGAAGGCTCCAAAGCCTTCATCTGAGGTCATCTCAAAGGGTAAAGCTATAACCAACACTAGTCAAACCTCTCCTACAAACAAAAAAGCAGATCAAAAGATAAAAATTGATCCTCCTCCTAAAACTAATGTTCCCAAAGCAACCCTTTGGAGAAAACAACCAAAGCCTCCCACAATTTTAAAGCCTAATCAAAAGCTTCCAAGGACAAACATCCCTAGTAAGCTAACCAATTCATCTGCTTTGGTTTCCTTAAAAGACCTAATCAAAATCCCATCTGTCAAGTATGACATCATGAAGTTCCTAGGTTTAGGTGTAGATGAAAAGGATAAGGAAAACCCCTACAACCTAAACATTGATGTTACAAGCTTCCTAGCAAAGGAAAGTATGCCTATTCCCTTCTGTGAAATTTTCAAGATCCCTTCATTCCGCAAAAGAGCTACTACTCATCTTGGGATTCAAACAAGGAAGCAAGTTCCTATGAAAGCTTCTGCAGAGATTAAGGATTCCCCTGTCATGATCCAAAGTGTCTCGGGTGACAACTCTGGAAGTTTCCCGCCCTTCTATATTGCGCTGGAAGTTAATGGTTTGATATTGCATAACTGCATGCTTGACTCTGGAGCTGAAGTAAGTGTCATGCCCTTAAGAGTGATGGAACAACTTGAGTTGGTACCCACAAGACCTTATAGAAAGGTTTGTGGAATGGATTCAAAAACTGTGGAATCTATTGGGATAATTGAAAATTTGCCTGTTAGGTTGGCTGCCTGTTCTGACATTGAGCTCTCAATGAGCGTCCTAGTCCTGGACATCCCTGATGCATGGGGAATGTTGCTGTCCAGGGAATGGTCAGCAAGATTGGGAGGAAGTATCCAAATGGATCTCACATATGCCACAATCCCAACTAAGGAGGGGTCATCCATAACTTTGTTTAATGAAGCACCTATGCAGGAGCATGTTGAGACACCTAAACATTTATTTACTGAAGCAATATATTCAAGTGATGAGATTGGAAACTTCATGGTTCTGGCAAATTATTGGGAGGAAGTTAAGAAGCAGCCTTTTTCATATGATCAAGTCTGGAAAATGCACTTTGACGGGGCCCGCTCCCGACATGGTGCAGGAGCCGGTATAGTTTTAATTTCACCATCAGGAGAAAAGAACTTGTTCTCTTATCGGTTGGAGTTTGAATGCACCAACAAAGTGGCTGAGTATGAAGCATTGCTTTTAGGCTTGGAAATTGCTAGAGAAAGAAACATCAAATCTTTATCTGTCGCAGGAGATTCTGACCTCATTGTGTCCCAAGTCAAAAACGAATTCGCTGCTAAGAATAATAGACTTAGAGACTATAGGAATGCAGTTTGGGATACCATTGAGTGCTTTGATGCCTTCGGGATTAAGGCTGTTTCCCGTGAACAAAACACTTTGGCTGATGAGCTGTCTGTTATGGCAAGTACTCTTCAAACCTCTGAGTCTTTAAAACAACAAAACTGCAAACTTGAAGTTTTATTCAGACCCTCTGTCCCTGATAACGAAGACCATTGGCAGGTTTTTGATAATGATGCCCAAGTCATCCGATTTTTTACTGCTTCTCGAACCCCAATGGTAAACTTTGAAGATGAAATGAAAGGTAGTTCAATTGAAGGAATGGATGTCACAGAAATCACCTTCCCCCTTGAGAAAAATTTCAATAGGCATGATGAATACAAAGGTAGGAGATCTGAGCCAGTGGATGGGGTTATTGAAATAAATGTAGGATCTTCTTGTTCCCCAAAAATTATCAGAATTGGGATAAATGCCTCGGAAGAAGAAAGAAGAAGAATTATAGAACTAATTAGAGAGTATAAAGATGTATTTGCATGGGTCTATGATGATTTGAAAACTTATGATCAGTCCATTATAGAACACACTATTCCTCTCAAAAAGGCAGCCAAACCATATCGACAAAAGTTGGGAAACATGAACCCTAAGTTAGCTCCCTTAATTAAAAAGGAATGGGAAAAGATGTTGGCAGCAGGTATTATTAGGCCAGTTAGGCATACAACCTGGGTATCCAATCCCATAATCGTAAGGAAGAAAAACGGGGAGATTAGAATTTGTATTGACTTTAGGAACCTGAATAAATCCTCTCTAAAAGATAACTATCCATTGCCTAACATGGAAAATCTGTTGCAAAGTGTAACAGGGGCTGGCATGCTATCTTTACTTGATGGTTTTTCAGGTTATAACCAGGTCCAAATCAAGAAAGAAGATCGTGGGAAGACAACCTTCACCACCCCGTGGGGAACATCTGAGTATATAAGGATGCCATTTGGACTTCTAAATGTAGGGTCAACCTTTCAAAGGGCAATGGATCATGCATTTGAAGGCTTAATCGGCAAAATCATTGCAATTTACCAAGATGATCTAACTGTTTTCTCTAAAGACAGGGGAGACCACATAAAGCACTTAAGGAGAATTTTTTAAAGGTGTCAAAAATTTGGAATATCTTTGAATCCTAAAAAGTCTACTTTCGGTGTGGATGAAGGGAAGTTGTTAGGTCACATTGTTTCCAAAGAAGGCATTAGAATTGATCCTGAAAGAGTACAAAGAATTCAAGCCATAGCTCCCCCAAAAGATGTCAGCTCATTACGGTCATTTTTCAGGAAAATAAACTTCGTAAGAAGATTCATCCCTAACTTAGCTGAGTTGGCCAAACCCTTAAATAATTTGCTTAAGAAGGACGCGAAGTTTGTTTGGGATAAGAAATGTGACGCCTCATTCGAGTCTCCAAAGAAATCCATTGCTTCTGCGCCTGTCCTAGTAAGCCCAAATTACAATAAGGAGTTTTTGATTTATTCCTATGCATCAGAGGACACCATAGCAGGTGTGTTGTTACAGAAGAATGGAGACAACCATGAGCAACCTATTGCCTTTATGAGTAAAAACCTTAGAGACGCAGAACTCAATTACACAACCACTGAAAAACAAGCCTATGCTTTGGTCAAGTCTTTAAAACATTTTAGGACATATATCGGATACTCCAAGATTATTGCCTATGTCCCTTATCAAGCGGTAAGGGATGTCTTGTCTCAGCCTGATGGCATAGGGGTTAGGGGAAATTGGATTTCTAGGATTCAAGAGTATGATATTGAAATCAAGCCAATCAAGATCGTGAAGGGCCAAGGGTTGGCACAACTGTTGACTGATTCCAAAGTACAGCAAAATAACATGATTCTTTATATTGATGAAGATCACGAATGGTACAAAGACATCATTTTCTACCTCCGACATATGACCTGTCCTGATAACCTTGTAGACCACCAGAGAAGAGCTTTAAGGTTAAAAGCATCTAAGTATGTTTTGACAGAGGATGGTTTGGGATGGAAGAATCCGGATGGAATCATACTCAAATGTGTAAATCATGATGACTCCCAAAGAATCATCAAGGAAATGCATTCTGGATTGTGCGGAGGACATTATGCACCTAGAACCACAGCTGCTAAGATCATTAGAGCTAGGTATTATTGGCCATCCTTGTTCAAAGATGTGCACACCTTTGTAAGAACGTGTCAAGAGTGTCAATTCTATTCAAGAAAACCTAGACTACCTGCCCTGCCTTTGACCCCAGTCATTATAGAAGCACCTTTTCAGCAATGGGGAATGGATTTTGTAGGACCTATAAATCCTAGCTCTTCAAGTGGACACAAATACATACTGACTTGTACAAACTATTTCACCCGCTGGGTGGAAGCTATCCCTACTAAGAAGTGCACTGCAAAGGTTGTGGTCAAGTTCTTAGAAGAGAATATAGTCTCCAGATACGGTTGCCCCTGCAAGATTACAACTGATAATGCGCCATCTTTTAGTAAAATTGAGATGTCCACCTTTTGTTCAGATCATGGGATCACTTTGTCTCATTCTTCCAACTACTATCCACAAGGAAATGGTTTAGCATAATCAAGTAATAAGAATCTGATAAGACTCTTAAAAAGAATGATTGGCGAGAACAAGAGGACTTGGGATGTAAAGCTGAAATATGCTCTCTGGGCAGACCGAACGACAGTCAAAAGAATAACTGGAAAAGCTCCCTTTGAAGTAGTGTATGGGCAAAATTGTAGGCTCCCAATCAACCTTCAAATTCCTGTTTATGAGTTGTTACAACAGTGCTCCTCTAATCAAGAGGCCCTGCAAGCAAGAATTGACAAGTTAGTAGAACTAGATGAAACTAGAAGGGAAGCTTGGAATAAAATGGTCTTAGAGCAAGAAAGAATAAAGGGAACCTTTGACCAAAAGAATAGAGATATAATATTTGGAATTGGGGATATAGATTTGCTATGGGATAAACATAAAGAGAAACCAGGAAATCATGAAAAATTTGAGAAGATATGGATGGGCCCTTATCGAGTGAATAAGATGGCTGGCAAAGGTTCAGTGTATTTAGAGACTTTAGATGGAAATGAGTTGGAATTACCTGTAAATGGGAGGTTACTAAAACACTACTTCCCACCTATAAGCCTGGAATGATCTTCCTTACTCTGCCTTGCCGTGCCTGTTTAGAGTAGGTAGTTTCTGAATAAGCTCACTTGAGCAGTAGGATTTGTGTGCTTTTTCTTTTTCTGTGTGATGAGTTGCCAATTTTTCTTCTCTGCTTGGAATGTCTGCTTGTTTTTGTTTTTGGTTGAGTTAAGCCTTGCTCTTTCCTAAGCTTGTCTTTTCTCCTGCATGCATTAAAGAATTTTAATCTCCTTTTACATTTTGGCTGCCTGTGCAAGTTGAGATTGCCTGCTTGAAAAAGTTCTCTTTTCCTCCTACACAGTAATATATAAAAAAATATATATATATATGATGAATAATGAATAAATGCTATATGCCATGTTTAGTTTAAATTTTTCTTTTATGCATTTTAGTTTATGTTTTAAAGTAGATTTCAGTTTCAGTTTTATTTTATATTTTTCCCATACATGCTCCATGAGGTATTCTAGTGTTTGTGAGCGTAGGTACAGGTGCAAAATAAAAGCTGAAAATAATGATGGTGCAGTGCTGGATTGAAAATTGATGCAGAGCAGTTCGAGACCAGAGATTCTGAGGTTCTCAAGCGCTCTCTCCATTAGAGCACTTGTCCCAGCTGGAGCCAGATGTTATCACACATATAGTAGCCGGGCTACCACACATTATTTTTCAGATTCCAGAGCACATTTCAGCCAGTTCCTTTACATTGAGATGATGAGATGAGCATCTATCTATGGATCACTATCAGATTCTGGACAGCGTATGTAGTCCCCATGCCATGACTGAGTCTCAGGACACTCAAAGAGATGACCGATGTAGCCATTATACCATTTATACAGAGCAGTCAGTAGTGCCCAGAGTTACAGTAGCAGTTTCAGAGGATAGATGATGGTTCAGAAGATGAGCATTCAGGTATATGACTCAGCAGGTTCATGGTGTTGTGGTTATATTGCTTTTATATTCATTCTTATGGCATGTCTTAACATTTAGTGTCATGATTTGGTGATCATATAGATATGTGGACCTAGTTGATCCTATTATATATATTCTACTGTCCTTACTCAGACTTAGAAGTTCACTATTCATACTCATTGGTTTTACCCTTGTTATCAACTGATTTGTACAATAGTTGAAACCTTATTGAGCCGCCAGTGTTGGAACACATCAGTGTTCACTTCCAGAGTATCTGGGTTTCATATATTTGGGTCTAGCCAGTTTTGGCTAGCCAGTTCTGTTTTTCAGTCGACATGACCATGGCCCCATGGGGGTTTGTATCAAAGTGTGCTAGTAGGGTTTGAGTGGCTCGGTTCCCCATGACTGGATTAAATAACTAAGGTATTCCAGGGAGTTTTTTCACCGTCAGATTATACTTTGCTTCAGGCGAGATATAATCTCTTGGTTTTTCTCCCGCTTCCTCCAAAGCTGGAATGCCCGATTTTGGAAATTTGGCCATGGAGGGTTATTAGGGTCCAACTATAATGTATAAACCTACTAGACACTATTAGAATAGGTTTTGGTCATGTCCTAAGTCTCTAGGACCCCCAGAAAAAATTTCGAAAAAATTTTACCGGACGCGTCGGAATTGGGGTTTTTTATTTTTTAATTATTTAAATTTTAATTAAATTTCTCTATAGTTTAAATAAAGAAATTTGGGTTTGTAATATGTCAGTCATCCGGGGTCCGAACTTAGTGTTTGATGGCTTGTTTCATAAGCCAAAAATCACACATGACCCGTGGAGCAGCTAAACCCAACTTTCGGATGTCAATTCAGCCTCATAATTAATATTTTCTCTTGAAAGTCATTTACAGAGAAATTATTAATTAAATTAATAAAATTGAATATTTTGGAGATAATCCAAATCTCTCCAAAATTAATCAATTTGATTAAAATAAAAGGCTAAATGACATGGCAATGAGCATTTAGGAGGATTCCAATCAACTCCAAGTCTTCCCAGTCAACTATCCAATCACTAGAGTGTTATCCATTCAAGGCAATTCGCCCTCCTCATGCAAAATTCGATTTTGTGTGTTGGCATTTGATGATTGGGTTGGTGAATGTGCATTAATGATTAGATGGGCGCCCTCATGACTCACCACACCTACCAAACTTGGCTCCCTTTGTGGATTCGAGTTAGCACCTACCATCTTACATGTGTCTCCACCCAAACTAACTCGCTATCCTCAAACCCTCACGTCATCTCCATTAGCTTCACGTCTTAGCCTTGTTGGAATTCGTTTATTGGCTGGTGCAATCATTGATTGGCTTGGCTTTCATTAGAATGGAGTTAGTACCTACCTTTGCCACTTGCCATCCATCAAGTAGCTCACATATCTCCACTTGCTCACGTCAAACCTACCAAGGATCACGCCTTTCCTACCCAGCTCGCATGCATCCTTGTTGGAGTGTGTTGATTCGTTGAAGCTTTCATCATACCTACCATTAGAGTCGATCTATGCCACCTATCTATTTCACCTACCAACTAAGGCGAGTTGTCATTCGAGTTAACTCCAAAGCTTGGTGTTGATTGTAATTCAAACTACTTGCCATTGCCAAATTCGACCTAGGGTTTAGATTGTGTGTGTTGTCCGCCAATATGCACACCAGCAGCGGAAATCTTTCGAAAGCTATCTCTTCACTACAAGTGAGAGAGGTGTGGCCTTGGGGGCAAGCAATGAGCCAGGTACTGTCACCTGAATCCCAGCTCCTCCGTTTAGGCAAACTCCTAACGAGGCCAAGGGGGGTAGTCCCTAAAAGAGAGTTTCACTAAGGCTCTTGTATTTATAGTGTTTTTTGGGTGTTGTGATGCGGATGGGTGCTTTTTAGGAGTTTTTAAATGAGAAACAATATAATACTCGAATATAAGACAAGATAACGCAATCCACGTTGCAAATACAAGATGAAAGATACACTTGGGCAAATAAGTAAATCACTTTTCACAAAATATAGCAGATACTCTGATGTTGATATCTAGGCAAACAAAATATAAGATAAAGGACCAGTGCCTTATGGAGTCAAAAATTAAGTATGAATTGTGAAAACTTTGACACAAGTGCTTGAATTGAAAGTTTGTGAGAACGTTGTGCAGCTTATCTTGGTAAATTCAAAGTTTTAATTGTCTTGATTATTAGGGCTAAAACCAAGGATGTTCAAAGAGTGTCCGGAAAGTAGTTTTAAGCAGCTCCTTTAAGAGACCTGTCGGGGCCTGTCTGGAATCACGGCGAGGCGTGCAATGCTAACCAGCCACCGTGTCGCAGATTGGGCGGTCCGGCGCCTCCCCTGAGAACCGATTAAAATACTTTATGTCAACGTCGGCTTGTTGGTTATGGGGGTGAAAGTTTTAATTAAATTTTCACTTGTAAATTAACAAGTCTTCCACCTTTCTGAGTAATAGCCCAACCGTTTCCGGTTGGCAGAGCATACGGGTGTAGGACAGAAACCAAGATAAATTAATTAAGGGGTGTATGAGTAGAAGATTTTATTATTAAAGAACCTTGTTCAACTCTCCGATAGAGAGCGCTCTTGACTTGATCTTATGACCAAAGTTCAAGAGACTTGCTAAAATTAAAATGCCTAATGCAGGGATGATGCAAAACTAAAATGCCCTCCGATAGAGGGTGCTCTTGACTTGGATTTGGCCAAGTTCAAGAGACTTTGGTTTATTTTAAGAAGCAGAAAGATTGTAGTAGCAGTATATCTTAACTTGAAACAGATTTTAAACAATAGTATTGATCACAAGATATGAATTACCACTAACAATAATGCTTGCAAGATAAATAAATTTAGTGTTCTACCACACAAGTTTTATTCTACTAGGTGGGATTGATCCCCGGAACAGGATCAACCACTAGAACCGCCTGCACTTGAGAACTTCCAGCTAGCTGAAAGCTCTGCCAAGGAAACCGACGGGGAAGGAAGAGTAACCACAAACTATGTGCTCCTTCCCTTGAGACGAAATCTCAAGGATACAACTTCCGGCTGAAGGCTTTGGAAGAGAAACAAGATAAAAATAAACGAGAAAATAAAGCTAAACTACCCAAGAATCTCTTTCAGGTCCAAGACCCTACTCGGGAGAGCATGGGGGTAAGTAGATATGGAAGATAAGCAAAAATGATCTTATTTGAAGTAAATTTAAACTAAAAGCATGAAAACACAAACTAAATTAAACCAAACCACAAGACCCAACACTCTTCCCCAAATGGGGAAGAAGACCCAAAAAGTGGAGGCCCCCTCCACTTGAAACTTTTATTTAGCGGTTACAAATGCCTTGGGTTTAAAACCTTGCAAGGTCTTTTGAGAACGGTAATACTTGGAAAAATTTGAAGAAGAAACAAGTTTTACTTGCTATTACAAAGGATAAGTATATCAAGATTAAGTCATTCTCAAGGATCCTTCACTTTGTTTTGCATTTGATTCTTTGTTTCAAGGTCTTTATCAAATATCTCTCTTTCTCAAATGATCCACACAAGTCCAAAACATCTAAACAAGGCACCCATCAACCATTAGCAAAAGACAAACCAAAATTTGAAACTAGTTAAGTCTAGATTTGAAATTTTAACTCTAAAATGTGGAATGCATGAAATTTTATCATAAAATATTAACTATGGCGAAACGGACCAGCGAACAACAAACTCTCGAAATGTCCTAGAAATGAGATCTAAAGTATAAAAATTTGAAATATTTTTGTGCAAAATTTTCTATCTTTTGAAAGATGTAAAAGTTTGTGAACAATCTACGAGCTACATGCAATTTATCACTTCTCTATATGTTCAAATAAACTATTTCCAATGCAAAGAATTAACTTCTAGTATGAGCTTTGAAATATAAACTAAGAGAACACAATGCTAATAAACAACATGCAAGATCTACCACTAACAAGATGAATGATGCTAGATGATGACTAGATACTAACCCTTACCAAGTTTTTGTTGATTTTTAATGTGTTTTAGGGCACTTGGGAAGATGGACGAGAAGGGGTAGAGGATAGATCTAGAGAATGAGGGCAAGGAGGAGAAGTTTAAGGGAGAAAAACGAATGCAAGAGGGAGGAAAAAGATGTAGGGTGAAAGCTAGAGCAAATGAGGACTAAAAGAAGGGAAACGAAAGCTAGGAGGGGGTGAAGAGATCCTAGGGAGAAGGGCGAATGAAAAAGGAGAAGGCTAAAAACGAGTTGGGAGGAGTAGATCTAGGGCAACCAAAGATGAAATAGCAAGACAAGGGAAAAGGGCTACAAGTGGAACACTTGGGGTAGTAGAACACCGCCTTGGAAATCCTCCGGTTAACCGGTGATACGCCGACAGCAAGTGTTGAAGAGAGCACAAGGGAACAAATCCCAAGTTATTCCCCAAGGTTGAAGGAACTTCAACCTTATGGATTCCTAATCTACGGCTTGAAGACAAGGCAATCCTGGATCAAGGCTAGAGGGGCTAGAGATGGCTTAGCATGCAAGCAAAAACTTCAAGGAGCAAATTAGAAGGCTTGAAGAAGAGAAGCCTAAAAAAACCAAATTGATTTTTTAAAATAAACTTAAGAGATGGAACCTTAGATTTGAAGCCTTTTGCCAAATCCCTTAATGCTTGAGATTGACTCTAGAAAGATCCTGAAGCATGCACAAATGGTTAGAAAATGTAGGCCTTTTGAAGAGATGAAAGATGCAACCTAGCTCAAATCTCTCTTCAAAACCTGTTGGATCTGCACAAGTAATCACTCATAAACACATCTTAATCATAATAGTATGCATAATAAAAGTGAGATTAGAATAGTATAAGTATTTCCGACTACAGTGTACTCCTTCTAAATCACACTTAAACCAAACATAAATGGACAACTTGTATTCAAATGCCCATCCTATGGGCTTAAAAAAGCCTTCTAAGCAAATTATAGATCAAAACATGAGATTATAAGCAAATAACAAGAACAAATTCACCTTGAGATTATGAAGACATTTCCATGAAAAGCATTTGACAACACATAGACCTCCAAAGTCGCTTTATTTCCTTAAGCCAATGGCTTTGCAATGACAAAATGGCAGAGTAACTTTACATCCAAAAATCCCATGAGATAATAACCCCAAAGGGCCTCTCTTTATACTAAAATCAATAAGCTAAACCCTAGGTCGAATTAGCCATGAGCATAGGTCGAATTCCAATCAATTAGTGGCTTGGAGAGGTAGACAAGGCTAAAGTCGAGTTTATGGTAGGTGGAATTGGCATGAGGTGGCAAACTCGACTTTGGGGTAGGTATGAGGTGGGAGTAACATCCAATAAACGAACTACAACAAGGGAATGCGAGCTTCTAATGAGGATTGACGTGAGTTAAGGTGGAAAAGGCGTGAGCCATGTGGAGTGTAAGCTAGTTTAATGGATGCCAAGTGGACGAGGTAGGTACCAACTCGAGTTTTGAATGGGAGCCAAACCAATCAACGAAACAACCAACCAATAACGAGTTCAATCAAGGGAATGGCGTGAATCTAATGGAGATTGGCGTGAGGAAGGTAGGATATGTGAGTAGTTTGTGAGGGAGACACATGGCAATAGGTAGGTGTAACTCGAATCCATGAAATGAGCCAAGCTTACTTGTGATTGCGAATCAACCAATCCATAAACTCCAACAAGGATACACGAGTCAATAGAGATAGCGTGAGGGTTTGAGGGTAACTCGAATTAGAATGGTGGAGACATGTGGTAGTTAGGGTAGGTGATAACTCAAATCAATGAAGGGAGCCAAGCCTTAGGATAATGTGAGTCATGAGGGAGCCCACTCTACATTGAATGCAAAACCACCAACCCAATCATCAAATGCCAACACATAAAATCGATTTTGGCATAAGGAGGGCGAATTTGTTTGAAAGGATAAACTTTTGGTGACTGGATGGATGACTGGATGGGCTTGGAGTTGATTGGAATCTTCCTAAATGCTCATTGCCATGTCATTTAGCCCTTTATTTTAATCAAATTGATTAATTTTGGAGAGATTTGGATTATCTCCAAAATAATCAATTTTATTATTTTAATTAATAATTTCTCTGTAAATGACTTTTCAGAGAAAATATTAATTACGGGGATGAATTGACATCCTAAAGTTGGGTTTAGCTGCTCCATGGGTCATGTGTGATTTTTGGCTTATGAAACGAACCATCAAACACTAAGTTCGGACCCTGGATGACTGACATAATTACAGACCCAAATTTCTCTATTTAAACTATAGAGAAATTTAATTCAAATTTAAAAAATAATTAAAAATTAAAAACCCCAATTTCGACACGTCCGGTAAAATTTATTTCGAAATTTTTTCTGGGGGTCCTAGAGACCTAGGACATGACCAAAACCTATTCTAATAGTGTCTAGTAGGTTTATACATTATAGTTGGACCCTAATAACCCCCCATGGCCAAATTTCCAAAATCGGGCATTCCAGCTTTGGAGGAAGTGGGAGAAAAACCAAGAGATTATATTTCGCCTGAAGCAAAGTATAATCTGACGATGAAAAAACTCCCTGGAATACCTTAGTTGTTTAATCCAGTGATGGGGAACCGAGCCACTCAGACCCTACTAGCACACTTTGATACAAACCCCCATGGGGCCATGGTCATGTCGACTCAAAAACAAAACTGGCTAGACCCAAAAATATGAAACCCAGATACTCTGGAAGTGAACACTGATGTGTTCCAACACTGGCGGCTCAATAAGGTTTCAAATATTGTACAAATCAATTGATAACAGTGTGTTTTACTATAAAGAGAGGCCCATTTGGGTTATTATCTCATGGATCTTTTGGGCAAACTTACTCTGCCAATTTGTAATCGTGTTCTAGCTTCTTGCTATTGGGAATAAATTCGACTTTGGAGGTCTATTGATGTGCACATTGGTCCATGAGAAATTGTTAAAGCTTCAATGAGGTGATGTTGTTTTATTAATGCTATTTCATATATAATTGTTTGATCATTCTAGCTTAGAAGTCATTTTTATGTCCATGGAATGAATATTTGGTTTCAACTTATTCATTTATGCTTGGTTAATTGAGATCTAGAAGTAGCAAAAAGTAATCGGTTATACTCATGCTCTTCTTGCCCTTTTTTGGCTAATCATACTAGACTTGATCAAATCGTTGTTGAAGTGGTTTAGTTTTGCAGATCTCCTAAGTGCAAAGTGGGACCTTGAGCTTGGTTGCTTCTTCTTCCCCTTTGCCATTATTTTGCTAACTTTTGTGCATTTCAGGGTTCTTCAAAAGATCGATTCGTGCTTCAAGAATTGAGCTTGTGAGGTTTCATAAAAAATCCATCCATTTTTTTTAAATTTTCAAACTGGTTACCTTGGTCCTAAAAGGCTCCCTCTTCAAGCCCTCTCTTTTTCTCCTTGAGTCTTTCCCCTTGAATTTGCTAGTCCACATTCCTCTCGTCTTACCCTAGAAAAGTGTCTTTTTCCTCTTCTTTTTAGCCCTACCCTATCCTCCATTCGCTCCTCCTCCCTTCTCTAGTTTTTCCTTTCTCCCATTTGTTTTTCTCTTCTAGCTTCTCTCTCTCCCTTGCTCTTGTCCTACTTATTTTGCCCTCGTCCTACTTCTTTTAACCTACCTCCTTCCCATTTCGTCCTACTCTATCCACTAGTCCCTTCTCCCTCTAGCATTCGTCCCTCTCTCCTCTTGTTCCATCCTTCACTCCTTCATCCATTTCGTTTTTTGCCTTTTAGTTCACTCCTCTTCTCTTCCTCGTCCCTCCAAAAGAGCCTTAAAACATAACAAAATCAACAAAAAACTTGTTAGTAGTTAAGATCTAGTTATTATCTAGTCTCATTTTATCTTGTTAGTAGTAGATCTTGTACTTGTTTGTTAGTCTTGTTAGCATTAGCATTGTTAGCTTTGTGTTACTTTTCATCCTCTTAGCTTGCATTTTAAATCTCATACTAGAAATCTAATTCTTGCATTTTAAGTAGTTTTTTTGAGCATATAGGGAAGTGATAGGTTGCATTTAGCTCGTAGTTGTTTATCTTTCAAAAAGGTAGATCTCATATACCAAAAATATTTCATTTTTTTTATACTTTAGATCTCACTTCTAGCATCTTTTAGGCTTTCATTGTTTGCTGGTCCGTTTGCACTTTGGCACATTTTTCAAAGTAAAAATATCATAAGGTTCAGTTTCAAGTTCTTTCTAGGATTCTAAGTTCAAATAATTTCAAGATTCATCTTTGACTTTTGAGCTAATGGTTAATGGGTGCCTTGTTGAGATGTTTTGAGCTTGTGTAGGTCATTTGAGAGAGAGATATTTGATAGATCTTGAAGCAAAGAAATCGAAGCAAAAACCACATGGACGCCATAAGGAGTGATTGAATATACAAAATCTTGTTATCCTTTGTAATAAGCTTATAAGAGCTAGCTTTGTTTTCCTAGTTACTTCATTCTCAAAAGACCTTGCGAGGTTTTAAACCCAAGGCATTTGTAACCGTTTAATAAAAGTTTCAAGTGGAAGGGGCCTCCACTCTTTGGTTTTCTTCCCCATTTGGGGAAGAGTGTCGTACTTGGTTAGCTTAGATTTGTGATTTTATACTCTTAGATTAGTTTTATTTCAATAAGCTATCTTCCATATTTACTTACCCCCATGCTTTCCCGAGTAGGGTCTTTGACCTAAAAGAGACTCTTGGGTAGATTAGATTTATTTTCATTTAAATATTATCTTGTACTTCTCTTCCAAACCTTGACTAGAGAATAGCTAACTTTGGGATCGTATCCCAAAGGCCACATAGTTTTTGTGGTAGCTTCTCGCTCCCCCATCAACTTTTTGTGGACATCCAGCTAGCTGGAAGGTTTCCAGGATTGGCAGCTTCTAGTGGTTGATCTAAATCGGAGATAGATCCCACCTATTAGATTAGAAGTTGTGTGGTAGAACACTAGATTTACTCGGTTTCATTTCATTTTGCAAATAGTATTGTTAGTAGTATTCATATCTTGCTGATCAATCATATTATTTAAATCTTTTTCAAGTTGAGATATACTGCTTTTACAATTCACCTGCTTCTTTAAAATAAACCAAAGTCTCTTGAACTTGGCCAAATCCAAGTCAAGAGCACCCTCTATCGGAGGGCATTCTTAGTTTTGCATTTTCCCTGCATTAGGCATTTTAAGCTTAGCAAGTCTCTTGAACTGTGGTCATAAGATCAAGTCAAGAGCGCTCTCTGTCGAAGAGTTGAACAAGGTTCTTTAATAATAAAATTTTCCACTCATACACCCCTTTAATTAATTTACCTTGGTTTCTGTCCTACACCCGTATGCTCTGCCAACCGGAAACGGTTGCGCTAGTACTCGGAAAGGTGGAAGACTTGTTAATTCACAAGTGAAAATCTAATTAAAACTTTCACCCCCATAACCAACCAATCCGGAGTTGATCGATAAGGTAATTTCAGTGGGTAATCTCTTAGTGGGGGCGTCGGGATTCCATGTTCAGCCTCTAGTTTGCTGGTTAGCATTGCGCGACCTGGCTAGAGCACTGGGTGGCCCGACATGTCCTTGAACGGAGGCACTTGATATTGTCTTTTCCGGACTTTCTCTTGAATATCCTTGGTTTTAGCCTAATAAACAAGACCATTAAAATCTTCAATTTACAGAGATAATCTGCACAACGATCTCACAAACGGCATTTCTTCAAGACCCACACTTTCAGCATCACAATCTTTAATTTTCTTTGACTCCATAAGGCACTGGTTGTTTAAAAGTATATCGATCAGGACCATTTGTCCTTGTGTTTATTTCATATTGTGAATGCTCTAGAAATTAATCAAGTCTTGAATCATATTGCCATCTTGTTATCTCATTTCGCAACGTGGATTGCATTATTATCTTGTGTTTATCTCACGTTTTAAATTGGTCTCATTCTAAAAAACTCCTAAACAACACCCATCCGCATCACAACACCTAAAAACACTATAAATACTAGAGCCTTAGTGAAACTCTCTTTTAGGGACTACCCCCCTTGGCTTCGTTAGGAGTTTGCCTAAACGGAGGAGCTGGGATTCAGGTGACAGTACCTGGCTCATTGCTTGCCCCCAAGGCCACACCTCTCTCACTTTTAGTGAAGAGATAGCTTTCGAAAGATTTCCGCTGCTGGTGTGCAGTTTGGCGGACAACAACCCTCCCTAGGGAGAATAGAGGTGATCATTCCACCATACCTTGGCTTGCTAGTGTTGGCTCCATTATTCATTGTCTTCATCCATCCATTGCCTACCTTTTAGTTTATCACCCTGACTTACTACTTGACGAATGGCATGGAGGATCTTTCTCCACTGTAGCCTCTGTATTGGATGAGCTTCCCTGTTTATTGTGTCTCGGCTCTGAGTTGGTGACAAAACTTACCTCTGGTGAGTTGGATTGTAGGCCTAAATCATTCTGGTCGGTTGTCCCGATGTTTGGCATTGGCTCGAACTCCCCCTAGTCACTTGAGATGTTGTTGGCTAAAACTGAAAGCTCATGTACTACTTATGGAAACTTATAAATTCGCCCATGGAAACTAAAAAGGGCAAGAGCGATGAACTGCTAAAAATACTCCTCGAAGAATATAAGAAAGGTCCAAAAAGCAATGATTCTTAAAAGCTATATCTAAACAATTGCTGACCTTATATATGTATGAAAACATGCCCTGGATGCAAGCTGCAACTAGTTGTGCTTATCAGCACACCTGAGATCCGAAGGGTTATGTAGGCCAAAAAGGCCATGAAATGAAATTGAATGATCCTAATGAACCTGGATCAACTTGATGTAGACATGATGCCTAAGCTGAATAAGCACTCTCTAAACAACTTATCCATTTGTGAGACACCACCATTCCCTGTGTTGTTGCTCATTCAGTATATACTATGGTGTGTATTCCCTTTCCCATATCCAAAGTGTCACAATGTTAAGTCAGTCAGTCACCCTTTAGCCTAGCCATTTTATTTTTAGCCTTCACCCTTCACTTGCAAATTGATCACAACTATGAAGTGAGTATGGTCCTGAAAGTCTAGTCTGAGTCATATAAATAATTAATGACACTATATATTTGGATTTAGATCGCCAGTAATGATTACTTTGTGTTATAATTGCTATTTGAATGAGTTGTAGAGCATGCATTAACCTTTGACACTTTGCAGCAGCTTCTGATGGTAGTCTGAGTTATATTTGGTCAATATTGACCAGGTCAAACTTAGTTTGACCAAGGTCAATCGCAGGACATGAGATTATTGGACCTTATGATGACACAAACAGATGATATGGTCTATGTACATGTACATGATGGTTCTATGCATCAGATACAGCTTTATGATGATGATTTATGGTTTTCAGCATTATTTGATCATTTACAGATTATTATTATTTCACCTGTTCCGGTATATTGGATATATTATATGATCATGCAGAGATCCATATGGTGTATGAGTACACATCTTGGATACTTTTGGACCTTCTAAGTCCAATGGGAGAGTCTTTTTTCAGTTCCGGGCAGCTACAGTGATGATTGAGCCTCAGTAGGCTGTCCTAGTGCAGTTTTGGTCTGTCGGAGACCCTGTCAGAGCAGAGTTGGATTTTATTTGGTTCACCTAGGGCGCTGATGATGGAGGGGTTGGTCCAGCTGCTTGTTTTTACCATATTACCCCCCTCCTGGACACACTGGTGCCCTCACCTTGACAGCGCAGGCACTCCAGGAGGCATTTTGGGGCAGGTACAACGCTTCCCGAGGCAGTTTTGGATTGGTAGAAATGGCTACAGAGGAATTCGATTTGGGCTACTAAGGAAAAGTTTTGGCATGGGATGATCAGTGATGATGAGTGGGATGTCTTCCGCACCTTCTCCATCAGTTTCAGCTTCATCGGGGCCCACATCCATCACTTATGGCATTTTCTGATGATTTCTGAGGCCTCCTAAGGCCCACGATTTGTCCATAGAGGCATGATTTGGTACTTTGATGACTATTTTATTATTATTGTGCTATGGGGATTGACCAAGGGTGGCTAAAATTACCCCTTGGACCCACCATAAGCTTATTGTTATATTTTGTCATCATGATTTGGTGGGATCCCCTCTCCTAGGGCGATTTTGTCCACTTATGGTTATATTTTATGGTTGATCCATGTATTTTATTGTTGAGCTCATCTCAACCATTGATTAGATCTTTTGATCTTTTAATCTTAGCCACTCATGTAAAAAGTGGTTAGGATTATGGTCTCTCTCCATCCTATTTAAGGAGAGAGCCTCTCATTGTAAAATCATCTAGAGATTTTTGGCTCTTGGCTCTTGGAATAAAAATTTCTATCTTTTGGAGTACATGCTTGGGTTGGAGTGGATGTTGGTTGTTTTGATTGTAAATGCTCTTCTCCATTGCACTGGAGGATCTATTGTAGCTATCTTGCATATTTGCCATATCTTTTTACAGGTGGAGAAGACTTCTTCAACAAGTGCGAATTGGTGGGGAGGCTTGCCCTTCAAGGTTGGAGGAGGACGTTTTGGGTTAAACAGGGAGTGGCTTTGTCTTTGCACCAACTATTCTTTGCTTATCTCTTTCTTGCTTGTATCTACCTTCAACATGTTAAACTGATTGATGCTTTGCTCCATGGTTTTGACAGGTTAGAGGGACACATATGTGGCTTGGAAAAATCGATTTGGCAAAAGGGCTTCAAAAATTCTCCATTTGATCTTTGGCAAAAGTAATCCTCATCTCAACTAGCATTCATCTCTTCATCTAGGTATGCTCCAAAGGTATGATCTTCTTCTTCTTTGAATCATCCATAATTTCTAGATCATAAAAACCCTAATTAATCAAAACCCTCATTTTGGTTTTTCTTAGATCTACTTAGATCTAGCCTTGCTTTTGAAGAGATATTAAAAACCCACCTCTATAGCATCCACCCCTAGTTGGATCTATAGTTTGGTGGTGATTGGGTTAAAATTGACACACTTTTCAAGGCAATATAGCCCTCTTGAGACAAATCGCACTTCCTTGGGAGAGGCTTGTTTGGTTAGATCTAACATGTGGGTAGGTGAGATCCCACTTGATTTGCAATCTACATATTTGATAACCTACCCCTAGACTCTTACTTTGGTGATTTCTACCTTGTGGGCATCATTCCACATTTTAAGGGATTAAAACCCCCTTTTGAACTACTTGGCATCTTAAAACTCAGATCTAGTAAGATCTAACCCTTGGATTGACTTAATTTTCAAGATCCATATAGATCATTGCATAAACCACTTGGATCTACAATTTGGTGGCCATTGGGCTTGATTTGACACACCTTATCCACCTTTTAGCCCCCCTTGAGCAAGGTCGCACTTCCTTGGGTGACTAATTTTGCCCACTTCTAGGACCTGGGTAGTTGAGATTTCAGTGGATTTGGAACGGGCATACCTTCAAAGTTCAAACCTATATCTAGAGTATCATTTTGTGACAATCTGCCTTGGGGGTAGCATTCCTTGTTTTAAGGGATTGTGGTCCACTTGGGTCATTTCATGAAACCCATATCTAGTCTAATCCAACCACTCTATCCCAATTAGCCCACTTGATTTGACTTCTAGGTGTCCCGATCTACACTTTGACATATCATTTGACTCCATTAACCCATCCAACAAGGCACTAGTCTTCCTTAAGCAAGTCACACTCCTTGGGAATTGTGTCAAACCTTAGATCCCGTAAGTGGGTATTCCTAATTTCAACTTAGATCCATAGATCTACTCGTTATATGCCCCTTAGTACCAATTTCATCTCTTAAAATCCACCTTGTGGGTCCCATTTGAGTCATTCACATATCCCAAGAGAGTGGGTTCCCCTTGTGTAATACATGGTACTAGATCTTGTCTTTTTAGCTCATCATGTGGCCTAAATCATACATTGGTTGAAACACTAATCATCTCTCAAACCACCTTCAACCATACTCTAATTTCTAGGTCCACTTTGCCTTGCATTGGTTTCCGTAACTTACCATTTACTCATCCCTAGGAACCTTTTGTTTGGGTCCAATCATCTTTGATTGGTAGTAGGGTCTCCCCCTAGGTCTTGATTTATCTAGATCTAAAGTGAAGAGTGCCTCGGTTGACGTGACTCCCACCTTGCATTGGGAACCGTGGCATCTCTTGGGTCACCTCTTTAGTTGTCCATCTCCTCTACCGTCCCGGATGGGATACCACTAGGGACAACTACAAGTTGTGTGATAACAGTTCCTCTAGCCTCTCTCACTAAAGAAGAGATTACGCAGCTTATTGAAAAGCAAGGTGTCATTCTCCCTAGAGAACTGTTTGACTTTGAGAGAATGATCCATGATGATACCATTGAAGAGTTTTATGAAGCATCCTTGATTGAGGAGATTGTTGAGGATCCTCCTCATTTCACTTTAACAGAAAATATGGAAGATTCTGAGTGTTCTCAGGGCCATTTCAGTGATGATGACCATATGCATGTTCCAAACTTACCTAAAGAAGAAGCCATTGCAAAGATTAGCGAAGACATTCATGAGGGATCTTTAATTGAGGAGGTCTCTGAGGACTTTCCTCACATTGCCATGGTAACAAACATTGAAGATTTGCGATTTCAAGATTACTTTAGTGAAGATGACGACATTTGCACTCCAGATGTTCCTACAGAAGAAACAATTATAGAAGCTTGCAAAGAAATCTATGATGAAGATTGTTGGGTGTATACTCCTCTCTACTCTCCACATGGTAATGAAGTTAGGGAAAGCTTGTTCTCTTGTAAAAATTTTGAAGCCGAGCTTTGTAAAGAAGATTATTATGACCATGAGGAAGACAAATATAGCTAGGGACATGATACAAATAGTGAAAAATCCTCCATCTTTGCCAAAGATACCTATGCTGATTATTGGACATACATTGAAAAACCAATTTTTGATGTATCTAGAGAAGGGAGTGTGCATTCAGAGATCTTGGGGAATCTTGATATAAAAGAGGATCATGTATGTGCTTCATATGATCAGTCAGAACCAAATATGAGTATTAGTAATGAGGACCTAGAGGAGTTGTGCATTGAAGATTCAGATGGGACTCAGTCAATTGAACGTCAGTCACAACTTGCATCTTCACATTCAGAATTCTCTTATGATTTGGAGCAGCCTGGGGCTTGTGTTACTACAGATATTTTTCATTCGATAAGCCCTCTAAGGCAGTATGGCGGTGTGGTTGATCTACCCCATCCTACAAATTTATACATCAGTCCTATCCAATCTTGGATAGAAGCATCTTGCAAGAGGACCTGCCAGTTGAGGAAACAGTTTGATGATATTCTGCATGGTTATGATCTCCCATCCAGCCCTCCCTTCCTCAATATTTTAGCAGGTTTGCATTTCGTGAATAAAGTATCCTTATTTTGGCTGGTAACCAAACACAAGGTTAAAGTTTTTTATCTTGATGAAATGTTAAGGTGGTTGCATTGGATTTATCATTTTACTTAACAATTTTATTATGACATGCTTAGAATAGGAATAAGCTCCTCAAAGTGAGCATTTGCTTTATGTATATTTCAATATTTTCCTTTTATAAGAATTTTTCATTAGTGAGTTTTTGAATAAAGCAACTTATTGTTCATTGGTTTCTTGCAAACACTTGTGCTACTGAAGGATTTTCTTGTCAAGTTGAGATGTTTTTACAGGTCATAGAAACCGGAGATTCTAGTGTTCTCGTATGCTCTCCTTGCCTTAAAGACCAGATCGTCCACACGTCCCACAGTTGGAGCCAGATGTTAACACCTAAAGTTGCACTTTAATTGGACTTTAGCGAGCCGCCAATGTTGCACAAATTACTCGTGCTCATCAGTGATCAGAAGTTCCAAATTTGGCCTTTTCAGGGCCCCCTTTTTTATTTTTGTAAAGCATGACCATGCCCCACGGGGTTTGTAATAAAGTGTGCTAGCATGGTGTCTTTGAGTGACTCGGTTCCCTAGGACTTGACAACCAAAGAAGGTATTCCAAGGAGTTTTTTCCCTTGTCGATTATGCTTTGCCTTTAGCCGAGTATAATCAAAGAGTTTTTCTCCTACACCTCCAAAGTTGGAATGCCCAAAGTGGTGGTTAGGCCTTAGGGGGTTATTAGATTACATCTTGTAACATTTATAAACATGCTAGACACTGAAATAATGTCATTTGGTCTTTGAGTGACTCGGTTCCCTAGGACTTGACAACCAAAGAAGGTATTCCAAGGAGTTTTTTCCCTTGTCGATTATGCTTTGCCTTTAGCCGAGTATAATCAAAGAGTTTTTCTCCTACACCTCCAAAGTTGGAATGCCCAAAGTGGTGGTTAGGCCTTAGGGGGTTATTAGATTACATCTTGTAACATTTATAAACATGCTAGACATTGAAATAATGTCATTCGGTCATGTACTAGGTCCCCCAGGAGTTTCAGTCAGTTCCGAGAAAAATAATTTTTCCACATTTTTAAGCCATTTTTAATGGTTTAAATGGAAAATTTCAAGTGGTGATAAAAGTGTGATCCAGAATCGTAATTTGGCACAGGGATGCTCGTTTTAACACTCAGAGCATCCCCTTTACACTGGTACCCAGTTTTCCTATGTTTCGAGCGACCAAAACGTCCTGTGGAGCAGTTTTGCTTATCAGAGCCACAAATTAGCATTTTAATGCTAATGGTGCTATAAATTGCACCATCATCAAAAAATTAAAAGATTAAAAAAATGGCATATAGCACATGCCAAATGACATGGCATTAGTTCATATTGGATGGGCGACTATGCTAAAGGGACAAAGCATATGGTTAAAAGTCATTTTTTTAAAGGTTAAGCGAATGTCTTGTTTCATGCTACGCTTTCTCCATCCTCACGTGGGCCAGCTTTCATCCACACGGTGGTTATTGACATGGCATCTTACCTCATAAGGTGGGCGACTGAGTGAATGGATTAAAGCATGTGTTATAAGTTATATGTTGGTGGTCAAATGTAAAGGTTAAACGAATGTTTCATTTTCATGCTACGCTTTACCTTCACGTGGGTCGACTTCCTCACAATGGTCGTGTTCGAGTTGTGAAATGAAAGCAAGGTGTGGGGTGGCCTACCTCATTATGAGGTGGCACAACCCATGTGGTTGGGTTGCTATTTTAAAACACCAATCAAATATGTCCATGCATCAAAGTGACCAGCCCAATGTTTATTCCATTGTAGCATGGAAACATCAAGAGTTCGCTTTCCACCTGTTATCACACCATAGTAGCAGGGCTACTATTCTTGTACAGCAGATATCTGCACATTCCAGAGCTTCCTTTATTCCAGAGCATGGCTATATATTTTGGATCACTCATGATCAGAGCAGTACATTATTCAGATTTGTATATGACCTTGTGTCAAGGCTGAGCCTTGAGAGTTCAGATTTGATGACTGATGTGACCACTTATCCCATTACAGTTTCAGTTCAGTGCCTAGAGATGTATTGCAGCAGTGTTTCAGATGATACATGATGATTACTATTATGATGATGTTGTATGATCTGTGGATATGTTCTCACTGACTGTAGATTATTAGCTTGTTGATTTAGTCATGATCATAGCACGTGCTTGGTATATTATTCCTGATGTGGCAAATTATTTAAAATGAACTGTAAATCATAAAATGGACAATTGCTTGCACATTTAGGTCATTTAACAAAACTTGCTGGTTCTTCACCTTACATAGACATGGTTTTTCCCCGACATCAGTTGTCTGCTAGTGTAGGCTCCATATTCACTTGTCTCCATCCATACATGACCTTCCTGTTTTACTTTAAGCCCTGACTTGTCTCATTTGACTTTCTAATACTGAGGACTTCCCCATTTTTCTACCTCTGTGTTTGGACCGCATCCCTGTTTATTCAGTGTCTCGGCTCTGAGTTGGTGACAGAACTTGCCTTTGGTGAGTTGGATTGTAGGCCTAAATCATTCTGGTCGGTTGTCCCGATGTTTGGCATTGGCTCGAACTCCCCCTAGTCACTTGAGATGTTGTTGGCTAAAACTGAAAGCTCATGTTCTACCTATGGAAACTTAATAAATTCGCCCATGGAAACAAAAGGGGCAAGAGCAATGAAAAGCTAAAAATACTCCTCGAAGAGTATAAGAAAGGTCCAAAAAGCAATGGTTCTTAAAAGTTATATCTAAACAATTGCTGACCTTATAAATATGTGAAAAACATGCCCTGGATGCAAGCTGCAACTAGTTGTGCTTCTCAGCACATCTGAAATCCGAAGGGTTATGTAGGCCAAAAAGGCCATGGAATAAAATTGAATGATCCTAATGAACCTGGATCAACTTGATGTAGACATGATGCCTAAGTTGAATAAGCACTCTCTAAACAACTTATCCATTTGTGAGACACAGCCATCCCCCGTGTTCTTTTTGTCCACCACAGAGTTTGTAGCTTCCCCCTTCTCCCAGTCCAAAGTATTTTTGAGTTAAGTTAGACAAGTCAAACCCTTGGCCCAACCTTGCTCCTAGCCTTCATCCTTCACTAGCAGTTTGACCATGTCTAATGGGTGAGTTTGTCATTTGAACTATTGTGCAAGTAATTTTATATAACAACGGAATATGTTAACTTGATTAATGCCACTGAATGGAATTTGTACTTTGAGCTTAGCTGTGGGAATGATTAGAGAAGCATTGTCTTAGTCTACTGATGTGATTTATCCTTGATTATATATTCTTGGGATCCGTAATGATGTGGACCATGTATGGATGATTATTGATGATGATTGATGGGCCCACATGTTTGATGATGATATCATATGATGGACATATGATGCAGATGATGTTTGATCCAGTTCAGCAGGTTTATTACTACTTCAGATCAGCAGATTATACATTGTCCATATATGGTGGACCCTACAGCTGGCCCATTAGGGCAACCCAGGGTGTATGAGTACACATTCCTAGTGGATTTGGGTCTTCTGGATCCATTGAGACACTTATCTGTCAGTTCCGGGCACTTCTGACAGTGATTGATGCAGTTTTACACTTGTTGACCAGATTGGGGGCTGATTTCCCAGCCTGAGCAGCAGGGGCCCCGAGAGGCCAGTTCACCTAGGGCGCTGATGATGGAGGGGGTGGTCCAGCCACTTGTTATTACCATTTACCCCCCCCTTCCGTAGAGCCTGGTGGGCTCGGATGGACAACGCTAGCACCCTAGGAGGCAGTTTTGGCACTTTCACAGTTCCCGAGGCAGTTAAAAAAATGGGATAAAGTGGTCACTGAGGAAATCGATTTGGGCAATTGAGGCAAGGTTTTGGCATTTGGCCTTCACAGAGGTCTTCCAGGGTGGCATCACTATCTTCCAGTCAGTTTTCACCATGTGGGTATGCCCAGATTGATCACAGGAGGACATTTACTGCTTGACTGTCATGGATTCTGAGGACAGTTTTGATCATTTATATTATATTGGACATATTTTATTATTTTATTGTGCCTTGGGGATGAGCTAGTAAGGATTAATACCTCCTAGCCCCACCATGAGTTTATGATGTCATGTCCTAGTCACCATGAGGTGGATTTTGGGTACTTATCTTTCTCTAGTGGATGACGTCACCCTCTTATGGTACCATTTAGTGAGGGCGCTATTGTTATTTTGAGTGATCCATGTGATATATTGTTATGGGTCATCTTAGCCATTGATTGTATGATGAGATCTTTTAATCTCAACCACTCATTTGATGTAGTATTATAGAGTGGTATAGGGTTTTGGTCTTTATTATCCTATATAAGGAGGAGACCCCCCATTGTAAAGCTCACCTTTGGAGCTCTGGAATATTGGAATAGAAGATTTTTTGTGGAGCACATCTCTCTTGCATTGTGGATTCTCTTGCATATTGAATATACAGTATCTCTTCTCTATATCATTGTGGATTTTGGTGTTTCTTCTAATCTTTTGACAGGAAAGTCGAATTGGTGGAGAGGAGGGCGACTTCATGAGGGTTATTGTTGGAGGGATCCACATAGTCTCTCTTGGGTTGATCTTGTGACAGGGAGTATCATTATTGTATCTTTGTGACATAGTTGATGCTTTCTATTACATCTTTCTACCATTTTCATAATCATCTTGCTTGACTTGTTTCTTTGATCTTGTCTTGTAGGAGGAGGACGATTTGGCTATCTTGGAGAAGGACGTTTTGGTTGGAGCTCTTGGATCTCACTCTTGAATATACACATAGGAGAATGCTATCAATTTGCAAGGTGGCCATAAGCAATTGAGGTAAGATCTACAAGGTATGTGCCTCTTTCATCCATTCTATCTTCATTGGTCATAAAACCCTAATTCATTAAAACCCCAATTTTGGTATTTCTTAGATCTACTTAGATCTAGCCTTGCTTTTGAGAAGATTTTGAAAACCCACCTCTATAGCATCCACCCCTAGTTGGATCTATAGTTTGGTGGTGATTGGCTTAAAATTAACCCACTTTTCAAGGCAAAAAGCCCTCTTGAACCCAAATCGCACTTCCTAATGAGAGGCTTGTTGGGTTAGATCTAGCATATGGGTAGGTAAGATCCCGCTTGATTTGAAATCTAGACACTTGATAACCTACCCCCACATCCTTACTTTGGTGAAAACTACCTTGTGGACATCTCTCCATGTTTTAAGGGGTTAAAACCCCCTTTTGATCTTCTTGGCACCTTAAAACTTAGATCTACAAAGATCTAGCCCTTGGATTGACTTGATTTTTTGAACATACATAGATCGGGGTACTAGCATCCCGGATCTACAATTTGGTGGCCATTGGACTTGATTTGGTCCACCAAAACCCACTTTTTGGCCTTCCTTGAGCAAATCGCACCCCCTTGAAAATTTGAGTTTGTCCACTTCTAGGAGGTGGGTGTTTGAGATTTTTGTGGATTTGGAATGCCCATGCCTTGAAACCTAGGTCCATACTGTCTTTTTGTCACGATCCGCCTTGGGGATTGCATTCCTTGTTTCAAGGGATTGTGGTCCACTTAGGGTAATCACTTAAAAACCTAGATCTAGTAAGATCCAACCATTAGATCTCATTCAACCCACTTGACTTGGCTTCTAGGTGTCCCGATCTACATTTTGACATACTTCTTGACCCCATTTGCCCACTTAACAAGGCACTAGTCCATCACCAAGCAAGTCGCACTCCTTGGGATTTGTGTCAAACTCTAGATCTAGTACATGGGTATCCTTGTAATCAACTTAAACTCATAGATCTAGCCTATATCTAACCTATAGTACCAACCTCACACCTAACTTCACCTTGTGGGCCTATCTAGAATCATTTCACACTTCCCAAGAAAACTAGGCCCACTTGTGTAAATACATGGTACTATACCTAGTCATCATACCCCATCATGTGGCCTAAACCATACATAGGTTGAAACATTAACAATCTCTTACACCTCCCTCAACCATACTTTAACCCTTAGGTCCACTTAGCCTTGCATTGGTTTCCGTAACTCATTACTTACCTACCCTTAGAAACCTTTGTTTGGGTCTAATCAACTGCGATTGGGGTATAGGGTCTCCCCCTTGGTCTAGTTACACCTTGACCTAAAGCGAAGAGTGCCTCGGTTGACGTGACTCCCACCTGCATTGGGAACCGTGGCATCTCTTGGGTCACCTCTTTAGTTGCCTAACTCCTCTACCGTCCCGGATGGGATACCTCTAGGGGCAACTACAAGTTGTGTGATAACACCACCTTCGCGTGAGCATCTTTCTCCACTCGGCATCTTCCATTTTGAAGTGTTTTTTCAATGAGGATTGCGCCCACCTCCCTTGAGGTGGCGCATATCCATTGGCCATGAGCTATCTTGCTCTACAATCAAGGAGGAGGCCCTCCTTAGGGTTTTGCGCCCTAGTTGGCTTGCCTTGTGCTATTTATTGAAGAGCTTTGGTCCATTATGAAACATCTGAAGGTGGAACCTCTGCTCATACTTCATTGTAATATTTTTTTGAGTTTAATAAAGAAGGCTTTGGAGGCTAGTCTCGTGATTGTCTTTGGTGAAGGATCTTCATGCTTGTATACTTGAGGTAAACTGTATCATGTTTTCATATTAGTATTGTTGGGATTATATGTCTTTTCAAGGGAAGTTACCTTCTTAAAGATTAGTAAGTAATACTCTATAGTTTGCTTGGTCATGTGAATGATAATGGGATGCTAATAGTAGTGTGATTTCTTGTTTGAATCCATTGCTTTACTGCTTTCTTTTCATTATTTGCACATATACTCTTATCCCCTTGCTAGTGTTGCAACTGTGTTACAGGTAGCCTAAGCTGGAGGAGTTGATGAACATGTTAGTTCATCCCTTCATTCACTAGAACCGAACCAAGCAACTAATCTTACCGGTGCATCAGGGAGCTTGACTCCATTTTCTCTTCTTCAAACGCTCATCCCGCATGGGTTGAAGCTAAAAAAACTAAGAAGATTACCACTTGGAGGCTTCCTGAACCATCCTGAGAACCAACGTTAAAGCACTATCTTTTCTGCTTCTCAAGATTATTGTAAACTAACTTGTTCCCTACTGATAAAGGGCAAGCGGTATTCTTTCAAGTTTCTATTTTGTAAATCATAAAATAAAAAGAGCTCAGCAGGTAATTCCAGCACCTGGCCCCAATCCCCCCAGGGGGGATTCGCACTTTTTTCATTTTTTTAAGTTTCTTGTTTATATTAGTTTTTCTTTAAAGCATTAGTAATTAAACAACTTCACAACGCACACAAAGTGTCCTCAAAGGACTTACAAACAATTGTTCAAATCTTTCCTTTGTTTTGTGCTACAAACTACTATTGTTCATAAAATTTAACCTTAAAATTTACCCCTTGCTCTGCTGAAGTACTCCATCACTTTGTGGTGTGAAGAAAATATACTCTTGGGTTTAGTTTAGCTAATCAGCCACTTTCAACTTTTAATAAAACGAACCAACGCTCCAAACCCAAAGTATGCTCTTGACCGCTGCAAGCCTAGTCTGAACAGTTGGATCAATCAGAAACGGGTGTAAGGCTCTTAGCTTAATAGGAAAATCCAAACTTATTTACCTTTGCGGATTCGGAGGTTGCATGGGTGTACACTGTAGAGTCAGCAGGCTACTTTAAGAAGGTTCATCCTCGCCTGGTTAGACACTTGATTAAGCCGCTAAAGCACTCAGTCCAAGAAGTTAGATTTGGTTGGGCCAAACCAAGAATTAATCCAGTCCTTTAATACTCATCTAATAATTTTAAAATAAACCAACAAGCCTCTTGCAATACTTTCACAACCCTACACAGCAGCAATCGCACGCATATATCTCTCAGCACTGGTCTATTCATTTTTATCTTTAATTATATATTGTCATGAAGTTTCATTTATCATGTGTGGTGTTGATTAAGTAAAATTGCAAATGATGCTATGTTGTATTATTTTTTCCCATCTCATCATAATTAACTCCTAGAATAGTCTTTTTCACTTGCATTTTAGTTTAAAAGCCTTAGTTTATTTTTATAGGGACCACCCCCCCTTGGCTTCGCTAGGAGTAAGCCTAGACAGAGGAGTCGAGTAATCAGGTGACAACACTTGACTCTCACTTGCCCCCAAGGACACAACGAGCGCCTTGAAGGTTTCCTGTCGCGTTCCCCCCCAGGTGTGTATTAGGCGGCAACATGGAGTTCAACTAAAGTCATTGAACAGTTAAGTGAAGGGTGCTCTGAGCTCCGAATGGATTAATTTCAATCAAGATAATGAAGATCAAGTTAACTAAGCCTTGGGAAATGCACCCTCTCCATGCATCGACGACTTCTTGAGGTGGAAGATTGTGGTTGGTTGGTGATAATTACAAGAAGGGGGGCGCCTACCTATCTTGAGGTGGCGCATTCCCCCTTGGTTTGGCAATCTATCAAATCATCCAAGCACTCAGTTAAACTCCCCAAACAAGGAGGCACTTCTCTTGGGAGTTGTGCCCTACTTTGCATGCTTTTTTCTTATATAATGAGAGCTCTTCTCCATTGTTATGCATCAGAAGGTCGAACCTCTGCTTGCTTTGACTATAATATTTTTATCTAAGTTTAATAAAGACGGCTTTGGAGGCTTACTCTGGTGTTGTATTCAGTGTTGGATGCTTCATGCTTTTCTATTATGAGGTAAACTATATCATTGTTGCATGTTAGTAATTGTTGGGATTTTATGTCTTTTGAAGGGAAGTTATATTTCTTAAAGATCTATAAGTAATGCTTTATAGGTTGCTTTCTTTTTTCAATAACAATAGGATGCTTAAGGTAGTGTGATTTCTTGCTTGAATCCATTGCTTCATATGCTTTCTTTTGATTATTTACACAGATGCTCTTATCCCCTTTGCTAGGTGTTGTAGTGATTTGCAGCTTGCCTAAGCTGGAGGAGTCGGTGAGCATGTTAGCTCGTCTCTTCATTTAGTAGATCAAAACAAGGTAGTAGATCATGTTATCACACAACTTGTAGTTGCACCTAAAGGTGATTCTATCCAGGACGGTAGAGGTGCTAGGCAACTAAAGAGGTGATCCAAGAGGGCCTCGATTCCCAAGATGGATTGGTTGTTACGCCCAATCAAGGCACTCTTCACTTTTTGCTATCCAAGCCCCGGATAACAAAGGGGGGAGACCCTGATCTACTCTCAAAGAGAGAGATCCAAATCAAACACTTGATCAAGATATTCAATGATGAAAAGTGATTGACCCTAGATTTAAGGAAATAAGTTACTGTAGAGGCTTAGGGGATATGAGACATAAGCGTTAATTAGATCAATTACAGTAACTTAAGATTAAGGATGGATCTAGGGAAAAGATGCTAGGGTAAATGATCAAAACTAGCTGCCTTGGGAAATGTGTACTTCAAAGATGGAAAAATGGTCCCAAGGAGTAGATATGAAAGGATAAGGGCTTCCTAGCAAGGCTTGATGATAGATTTGACAAAGTTCAAGCTCACAAGCCAAATATGAGACTCAACCAACCGAGAAAGAGGGCAAAATCAAAGAGGGCGCAATAGTTAGAGATCAGTTCCTAGGGGGGTTAGGGTAGAAGGAGTCTCCAAGGGTGATGCCCTTGAGGACCCACTTGGGGCTAGGCCTTAAGTGAAAAACCCAGAAATCATTCGCCCAAATTCCAAGATAAAAGAGCTAGGGAATTTTATAAGATTTTGCTAGTTAGGGTTGAGTAAAATGAGACCCAAAATGGACCCAAAATAGTAGATTCGGGTGTTTAAAGACTAGATCTAGGTGCTTAAAGAGTAGATCTAAGAATATTGAGGGGTTCAAGCATACCCAACTGGTAGATCTGAAAAATTGACCAAAGACCCAAGGAGAGCGTCCCACCTAGAGATGACTAGTGTTAGATCTGGGGGTAAATGGAGTCGGATTAAGTTGAAAATTTAGATCTAGTGTTTTTAAATTATTCCAAAGTGGGTTTTGATGGTCGTACTTGTTATCACCTAAACTGTAGTTACCCCCTATGGAAGGATCCAGTCATGGATGGCAATAGGGAAGGGCAACTTGAAAGGTGCAACCACGATCACCTCGACCTCCAATGTATATGGTTGTCACGCCAGTCGAGGCAACCTTCACTTTATGTTATCTAGCCCAGACAACAAAGGGGGAGACCCGATCTACTCCCGACAGGAGAGATCAAAACCAAGACACCAAATCAGGGTATTTCCAAGTGAAGTTAGGTGTATGGGTTTATCCTAGACCTAAGGATGAAGTCACAAGTCAAGTGAGGGTTCAATAGATGTAGCTTTGGTTCATAGTTGATGTGAGAGTGACTTACATGTTTAAAGTGAGATCTAGGGCTAGTGTACTAGGTCAATGTCAAAAGATCCACTGCCTTGGGAACCGTGTCCAATGCAGGGTTGTTTAGGGGTCAGACTGGGGCTAACTAGTACATGAGACACTCTTGACCATAGTCCATGATGTCTTCAAAGGTATAGTTTCACCATGCAAAAGTCAAACCACAAGTCAATCCAACAATCTAGGAGAGTGGGTTGACTTGGAGATAAACCAGTGCCTTGGAATTGGGAAGTGGAGTCAAAGTAGGGTTGACTTTATGGTTTAGGACTCCTACAACATGAGATAAGTGGACAGTATAGGCCTTGATGGATACATGTGTCTAGATCTAGGTTTGACCAAGGGGACCACAATCCCTAAAAACAAGGAATGCCAATCCCCAAGGCAAGATTTGACAAAGTGACAGTCTAGACCTAGGTTTTTGAATTATTCTGAATCCGGATCTGCAAAAATCTCAAGTACCCAGTTCCTCGAGAGTGAGTGAACTCACTTCTCCAAGGTGGTGCGACTTTCCCTAAGGAGGCTTGGATCGGGGTTTAGGTGGGTCAAATCATGTCGGATGGCATCCAAACTTTAGATCCGGGTAGATCAATCAAGTAGGGATATGGATCTATAATTTTGTGGCAATCCACCGGTTAGATCTTTGTAGATCTGAGTTTTAGTGTTCCAAGTGGTCCAAAATGGGGATTAAATCCCTTAAAGTGTGGAATGGGGCCCACAAGGTGATTTTCAAGAAAGGGACAACCTGGGTGTATGTTATTTGATGTGTAGATGTCAAATCAAGTGAAATCTCAAACACCCATCGCTTAGATCTAGGTCAACCTGCTCAAATGGTGAAGTGCGCCTTCCTTGGGAGAAGCTAGGTTGGCTTGGGAGAGGGATCAAACGGGAGCCAATCCACACCAAACTATAGATCCGGGATGCCGTGGATGCTATAGAGGTGGGTTTTCAATATCATGCCCAACAACCCACTAGATCTCGGTAGATCTGACAAAATGTAAAATGAGGGTTTTGTAGTATTTAGGGTTTTAACAATTTATGAATTATGTCAATGGATTGGATAAAGGAAAGAGAAACAAACCTGTGGATCTTACCTGGATAACCTTGTAGATGCCTTGATGATGATGATCTATGCAAACCCGATCAATTTGGAAGCTTTGAGGTAGTCTCTATGCAAATCGATTTTGTCCAAGAAGCCAATGCGCCCTCTCTCCTGCACAACAAACGTCAACAATATCAGATTTGATGCATCAAGAGATAAGACTAATGCCACAAAAGAAGTAACAGAAAGATAGCATAGATCACAATGATACTAATGATAACCCCCTGATACAAGCGAATGCCAAGAAAGTCGATTTGAAGAAGCCTTGCAAAATCGCCCTTGTTGAAGTCGCCCTCCTGTAGACAAACAATGATTTCCAAAAAAAAGATAGATCTTACCACAATTTCCAAATGCTAGGTTGCAATAGACTTTCCAATCACCATCTAAGAACACCAGATGCAAAGGAGACCACAAGAATTTCCACAAGAATATTTTTCTATACCAATAATCCAAGAGCCAAAGACCCTTTACAATGAGAGGCTCTCTCCTTTAAATAGGAAGGAGAGGCACCAAAACCCTAACCACTTTTTGAATGAGTGGCTAAGATTAAAAGATACAAATGTCTAATCAATGGTTGAGATGAGCTCAACAACATAATACATGGATCACACATAAAATATAACATAAGTGGACAAAGTCGCCCTAGGAGAGGGGAATCCCACCAAATCATGATGACAAAATATCCTAAGAGGCTCATGGTGGGTCCAAGGGGTAATTTTATCCCTCCTTGGTCAATCCCCATGGCACAATAACCAATAAACAATCATGAAAGTACCAAATCGTGCCTCCAAGGTGAAGTAGTGTATCTCCAAGGTGAAGTCGTGGTCCTCAAAGACCTCAAAAAATCCACAGAAAGTGCCATAAGTGATGGATGCGGGCCCCGATGAAGCTGAAACTGCAGGAGGAGGTGTGGAAGGTCCCGATCTATCATCACTGATCATCCCATGCCATAACTTTGCCTCAGTAGCCCAAATCGATTTCCTCAATAGCCATTTCTACCAATCCTGAAATGCCTCGGGAAACGTGAAACTGCCCAAACTGCCTCCTGGAGTGATGGCGCTGTCAAGGTGAGGGTGCCAATGTGTCCGGGAGGGGGGTAATATGGTAAAAACAAGTGGCTGGACCACCCCCTCCATCATCAGCGCCCTAGGTCATCCGAATAAAAGTCATCTCTGCTCCGACAGGGCCTCCAACAGGCCAAAACTGCACTAGGACAGCCTACTGAGGCTACATCATCACTGTAAGTGCCCGGAACTGAAAACAAACTGTCCCATTGGACTCAGAAGGTCCAAATCTATCCAAGATGTGTACTCATACACCATATGAGTCTCTGCATGATCAAAATAAATATCCAATATACCGGAACAGGGCCAATAATAATGCGCTGTATATATACAAACACTGCTGTAACCCCAGAATCATCATCATACCCTGTAGCTGCTGCATAGAATCATCCTGTATGTGTACATAGACCATATATCATCTATCCATATCATCATAAGGTCCAACATCTCATGTCCCATGGTCCTCCATGGTCAAACTAGGTCTAACCAAGACCAAATACAACTCAGACTATCATCAATAGCTGCTGCAAGGTGTCAAGGTTAATACATGCTTTACAATTTATTCAAATAGCTTCTATAACACAGAGTAATCATGACTGGCGATCTAAATCCAAATATATAGTGTCGTTAGTTATTATTATTACTCAGACTAGACTTTCAGGATCATACTCACTTCATAGTTGTGATCAATTTGCTAGTGAAGGGTGAGGGCTGACATAAATGGCTAGGCTAAGGGATGACTTGACTATCTTGACTTTGTGACACTTTGGCAAGGGAAAGGGAGTACACACCATAGTATATACTGAATGAGCAATAACACAGGGAATGGCGGTGTCTCACAAATGGATGAGTTGTTTAAAGAGGGTTTATTCACCTTCACAGATGCGCACAATCCATAATACAAGCAAGGCCAGCAATTGTTTAGATATAACATTTAAGTTCCATTGCTTTTTGGGCCTGAGTTTTCCATAGCCTTGATCTATGTGTGTTTACAAACACATTGCATAGATTTACATTTATTTTTAGGCTTTCTGCTGCAGGTGTGTTTTTAAGGCACTTGTTTACCTGAGCACTTCTAGGTGTGTCATGGACAGCTTGTTTACCTAGGTATTTATTTTTCCAAAAGATATAACATTTTATTTTTCATGGCCATTTTCATTTGGCATTTCTTTCATATACAAGATATAGCATTTGATTTTTTCCAGATTTTGTATTGATGGCAGCACTAAAAGTTTCAGGTTTAGCCAACACAACTTTAGTGACTAGGGGGAATTCTCAAGGAACTCCAACTCACCATAGGTAAGTTTTGTCACCAACTCAGAGCCGAGACACAATAAACAAGGAAGCTCATCCAGTACAGAGGCTACAGTGGGGAAAGGTCCTCCATGTCACTAGTCAAGTAGCAAATCAAGGTAATAATCTAAAGGTAGGCCACGGATGGATGAAGACAATGAAAAGATGAAGCCAACACTAGCAAGCCATAGTATGGTGTAATGATCACCTCTATTCTCCCTAAGGAGGGTTTGTACCAATGAGTATGAATAGTGAACTTCTAAGTCTGAGTAGGGACAGTAATATATATATAATAGGTCAACCAGGTCCTAAATATCTATATGATCGCCAGATCATGACACTAAGTGCTAAGACATGCTATAAGAATAAGTATAAAAGCAATCTAACCATAACACAATAGTATACCTGCTGAGTCATATACCTGAAAGCTCATCAACCTGTACCATCATCTGTCCTCTGAGACTGCTGCTGTAACTCTGGGCACTACTGTCTGCTCTGTACCAATGGCATAATGGCTATATCGGGCATCTCTCTGAGTGTCCCAAAACTCAGTCATGGCATGGGGAATATAACTGCTGTCCACAATCTGATAGTGATCCAATATAAATGCTCATCTCGGCATCTCAAATGCAAGGGAACTGGCTGAATAGTGTACTGGAATGAGAAAAATAATGTATGGTAGCCCGGCTACTATATATGTGATAACAGTACTCAAATAGGTACCCGATCTATCAGATCTAGAAAACGGGGGTTTTAACGATGAGGGTTTTTAATGAAATTGACAGATGGGTAAGCTAAGGAGCCAAATACTTACCTTGTGAGCATACCTGGATGATGAAGAAGAATATCGGTATGACGAGGATTACTCCCGCAAAGATTAAATGAAGGCTTGGTCACTTCTCTTGCTCCAACGAATTGCCCAGATCCACAAGTGCGTCCTCCTCTCTCTGCAAAACCAAGGAACAAAAGCTCAATCAGTAAACAAAGATAAAGGTAGATGCAATCTAGAAGTAAAAGATAGAGAATAATTGGTACATAGACAAAATTACTCCCTATATGAACCAAGATCTGAAAAAAAGAGAAACAAGGTGGGTCTCCCCAACCAATGCGCCCTTCTCCAAATCGCCTCCTTCACCTGCAAATCGAAATAGTGGAACAAAATATGTAAGATAGCTTCCAAGATCCTTCAGTGCAATGGAAAAGTAGTTTCAATCACCATAGCCAAGCATTCAATCCAAGATCACAAGAATTCTCCAAGATATTTCTTTGTATTCCAAAAGCCAAGAGCCAAAAGACCATTTACAATGAAGGGGGTCTCTTCCTTAAACAGGAATGAGAGAGACCAAAACCCTAACCACTTTTTAAAGGAGTGGTGGAGATCAAAAGATACAACAATAATAATCAACGGCTAAGATGAGCCGGAAATACAATACATGGATCAACTCACAAATAGAGGCGAGCACACTCACTAAATCGCCCAAGGGGGACGTACCACATGACAAGTGACTAAGACACAAGATAAAAGCACATGGTGGAGCTAGGAAGGTAATCATATCCTTCACTAGCATGGCCCCATGGCACAATAACAAATAATATCACCATATAACATCATAAAGTGACCATAAGACCAAATCGTGGTTCCTCAAAGACAATAAAATATCCAAAATGACGAACATTGGGACGTGTGAACCCTACTGATGCCGGGAACAAGTACTAGAAGGTGTGGACACCATCATCAAAGTATCTCGGACCAACCTCATGCCATTCTGAGATTCTAAGGTTATCAAGCACTCTCACCCTTAGAGCACTTGTCCCAGCTGGAGCCAGATGTTATCACATCCATAGTAGTCGGGCTACCATGATTGCAGAGTAGATTTCTATATATTTTTGAGCCAGGCCTTTACATAGTTTTGATGAGATCAGCCTATCATGAGCAGTACTTTTGATGATCACTCACATTTCAGAGCATCCCCAAAGCAGATATGACAAGCCTTATGCCAAGACTAAGCCTCATGACCTCAGATTTGATGAACGATGTGACCATTTACATTCCATACAGAGCAGTGCAGTGCCCAAAGTTTTCAGCAGCATTGTTTCCAGAGACTATTGATGATCCAGATGACAGGTACATGTATATGGCCCAACAGGTATATAGTGTGCATTAGTTATGATTGTTTTGCTCTTTTGTTCATCATGGTAGCTTGACTTGGTATATAGTTGTCATGATCTAGCGGTATATATATGTTATACGGACATGGTTGCTTATTGATTATCTAAATGGTCTAATTACTCAAGATTAGAAGCTCTTGTTTATACTCATTGGTTTTACCCCCCTAGTAGTATGGACGTGATCATTCCCACCTTTTATGGCTTGCTAGCTTTGGCATCACCTTTCACTTTCCTCGTCCATCTGTTTCTCTCCCATCTTTGGTTTTCACCCTAACTTACACCTCAGCCTGTGATATGTAGGGCTTCCCCACTTTTGCCTCTTTGTTGGATAGCATCCCTGTTAGTTTGTGTCTCGGCTCTGAGTTGGTGCTTGAGTTGAGTTGACTAAAACCTGAAGCAAATAGTACTACTATCATTACATGCATATGGAAACTCTTATCATATCTTTTGTGCAAGCCCATGGAAACAAATAAGAAAATGTGCTTCTCAGCACAATGAAAGAGGGCTATGGAAATTGAAATGTTAAAGTAACCTGGATGTAAGCTGCAACTAGTTGTGCTTCTTAACACATGCAAAATCCAAAAAGGGTCATAAAGGCCTAAAAAGCAGTGGTTAAATGTATGCTAAATCCAAAGACTGTTGGCCATGAATTAAATGTAATGATTAAATTCCTCACAAAGCTTTACGGGTTGTGATGTGAGATGGAGTAAGGGACAGTTAATTCTTAGTATCCCTAGAACCTCAAGTTACGGTTAGCCGGGCACCCAGCCATGGCGGTTCTAGAAAAGATCCTCACGGAGCTGTTTCAACTTGGATGTGAGTTGTAGACATTTGCCAAGGTTGAATAAGCACTTCTCTAAACAACTTATTCTATTTGTGAGACACTGCCATTCCCTGTGTGTTTATTATCCAGCATATGCTTAAGTGTGTATTCCTTTTCCCTCATCAGAAGTATCACAGTGTTGAGTCATTCAAGTCATCCCCTTATCCTAGCCTTGCATTCTTCACCATCACCCCCTGCTAGCAAAATGTTCACGTCTATGAAATGAGCATATCCTTGAGGTTCTATTTTGAGTAAAAGATTATTTAAACTTATATTTGATGTAATTATTGATTAACAGCCAGTGAAATGATGCTTCTTACTTTAAGTCTTGCTATTAGAATGATTAAAAGAGCATACATTAACCATTTTGCACTTGCAACATCAGGCATTATTAGCCTAGGTCATATTTTGATTAGTTTTGACCTAAGTCACAAGACACGGGACACGGAGGACATGGAAATACGAGTATCCGACACGAGACACGGCGACCCCGGAAATAGGACACAGGGGACACGTTATATATATGTGTGTATTTTAAATTTTTTATATATATATTAAAAAAATTTAACATAAAGATCCAAACATTTTAAAAACTAGAAGTTTAGAACATATTGATATTTGATACAAATTACAAATTGTCAAATTACAATCATACATGTAATGATGTTCATGTAACATGATACAAATTGCAATGATAAATTGTGCATCACTTTAGAATTAGAATTTGCGGTAAATCCAAATCTGCCAAATCTGAGGTAAATCCACATTCAACGCCTTCCTTGCACTCACAAACCCTTCACCTGCAAGCAAGAGACACTTCTCTCAACTCACAACATCAAATAAGATGGGAAAAATGAAAGGTGGGCCACCTGTTTTAACCCGCGGGCATCTTTTTTGGAGGACACGTGTCCTGAAAATCGGGACACGTTCTGCGTCGTGTTCGACATGTGCCCGGATGTGTCCCTTCTTTAATGACACTAGAAATTGCGTGTCCGACAAGTGTTCGGGCGTGTCACGTGCCCGACTCATGGGACATGGACACGAAGGCCTAAAAGGCCGTGTCTTGTTACTTAGGTTTTGACCGAGTCAAACCTAGTTTGACCAAGTCAACCATAGGATCTGAGATGAGTTGGACCAGTGATGTTCGAGGTTGATGATTTATGGTCTTTTGATACCCCTTGGATGGTTCCATGCAGCAGACACAGGTTTCACTTGATGGTTTGATGGATTTTTATAGTTATTATTATTTACAGACCGTTGTTTTTTTATTGCTTCGGGCATGGTTGAGACTAAAGATTGATTAGGCAGGTAGCCACAGGGTGTATGAGTATTCATCTCTAGTGCATTTGGACCTTCTGAGTCTTTTGGTATACTCAGATTTCAGTTATAGGCAATCTCGGGTGAGATTTCACTCAGATTGTCACTTTTCCACAAATTTGACATTATAAAAGTTGGTTTATTATTTGGTTCACCTAGGGCGCTACAGAGGGAGTATGGGGTCCAGCCACTTGATATTACCATATAGCCATACACCCAGACACTTTGGAACAGTCATATTTGTGCCCCAAGCACCAGGAAGAGAGCTACAGGCATTTTATGGATTTACAAGTGATTTTCCAAGGATAAAAAATGGGATAAAATGGTCATTGAGAAAATCGATTTGGGCAAATGAGGCAAGGAATTGGCATGAACTTTGTTCAGAGGTTATTCACGATGCATCCCACCCCTTTCGGAACAGCTTTCATCATTCAGTGGGGTCCACACATGCTCCTAGGTTGTATTTTGATGTATTATTCAACTATTGAGAGGGCCACGATTTGGCCATTTGGTCACTTTGGCATGTTATTGAGTCATATCTTATATCATTGTGCCATGGGGTGATGCTAGTGAAGGACATTAATACCAACTAGCCCCACCATGTGATCCTTACACTTGTCCTAGTCATCTTTTATGTGGTGCGACCCCCCTAAGGCCACTTTTAGTGAGTGTGCACCCCTCTTAGTGAGTTGATCCATGTGTTATCACTCCGGCTCATCATAGCCGTCGATTATATTGTATTTATCTTTTGATCTCCACCACTCGTTCATAAAGTGGTTAGGGTGTTGGTCTCTCATTCCTATTTAAGGAAGAGACCCCCTCATTGTAAAGACACCTTTGGGCTCTAGAATTAGTGGAATAAAAATATTATTTTGCAAATCTGCTTCTCATGCCTTGATGAATGTTATTGTACATGATTATACATCTTTCCTTTAGACATCTAAGTTGCTTGCAGGTGATTTTCAACATCTTCAGAGGGAGGCTGATTTCATCTACTTCAGGGGTGCGAATTGCTTGAGGGACGATTGCAGTGGTTTCCCACATCTTCTCTGGGCAAGATGTTTTCATCTTGAAGGGAGTTTTTCAATTGTGCGTTGTCCATTGATTTGCTTCTTTTGATATGCCGTGCATGGTTGATCTTTTATCTGTAGATCAAATCTCACTTTGGTAGTTTGAATTTGCAGGTAAAGAGGACATTTTTCCTCCTTGGGCTAGGACGTTTTGGCTTGGAATCACTTGGATCTAACTTGGAATTATAACTAGATGGAAGGATCATCGATGTATTTGACAGTCGCAAGCATTTGAGGTACGTTCTACAAGGTACGTATTGATTTTCATGTATTTTACCCATTGTTCATTTCAAACCCTCGTTGTTAAAACCCTTGTTTTATAGATTTGATAGATCTCGCGATAATTTGGGCTTAATAACTAAAACCCACCTCTTAATTAATTAAAAAACCTTCGAGACCAAATTTGGATGGAATCCAACTCCATTTACCCCCTGATCTAAGGCACTGGCTCTCTCCAAGGTAAGTCGCACTTGTGGGTTATTGGTCATTTTCCAAATCTATCATATGGGTGTTGCTACTTTGTCATTTAAACTTCAAATCTATAGCTTAGCCACCCTCCTAGTGCCATTCCTACTTTAATTTCACTTAGTGGGCCCCATTTCACTCATTTTCCTTAATCTAAGCATGGGCCCCACTTGGGTCTTTTTATTGGCATTAGATCTATCTAGATCTACCTCTTTAACCCCATAAGTGGCATATTCATTTCATGGTTGAACATTTATCTCTTCTATAAGCCTCCTCAACCAAGCCCTAACTCCATTGTCCACTTATATTCCCTAGATCTAGATCTACTTACTCTTGATCTCTCTCTCTTTGTAACTTCACATTTCCCTAGAAGGTCTACAGTAGGTTCGCCAGCCTCTATTGGTTAGCTAGGGTCTCCCCCTTGGTCTTGCATTGTCTTGATCTAAAGTGAAGAGTGCCTCGATTAGCGTGACAACCGTTTATACTTGGGAATTGTGGCTCTCTTAGGTCACCTCTTTAGTTGTCCAACACCTCTACCATCCTGGATAGGATCACCTTTTGGGACAACTATAAGTTGTGTGATAACAGGTCCAGAATGAGTTTGGGCAAACAGTGTTCAAGATGGATTATTCATGGCCCATATGTGTCCATTAGATGGTTCCATGCTTCAGACGACAGTTTTAGATGATGGTTTGATGGATTTTTATTATTCTTATTATTTACAGGCCATTATTTTATTATTTCGGGCATGGATGAGCTTACAGGGGATCACTTGATGGTCACATGGTGTATGAATACTCATTCCTAGTGGATTTGAGCATTCTGAGTCCATTGGTGCACTCAGTTATCAATTTTGGGCAGTTACAGGTGATGATATGGTCAAATTACCATTTTATTGCATTTTTCCATTCATAAATGGCATGTCTAGCAGTTTCATTGAGCATGTACGTTCTCCTAGGGTGCTCCTGAGGGGATAGGGGGTCCATCTAGTCGTTATTACAATATTACCCCATCCCCATACATTTTGGTGTAGTCAGTTTTGTGACCGGGGCACTTGGCAGTGAGTTACAAGCATTTTTGTATTTTCAGAGGTGGTTTCCCGACAATAGAATGGCTAGCAAAGGAAATCGATTTGGCTCAGTGGGGCAAGGAATTGGCATGAGGTTGGTCTGGGACATCATGATGATATTTTCCACACCTTCCAGCATTGGTTCCGACATCAGTGGGGTCCACACGTCATCCCATTCATGATTTTGGGGGTTTATTATTGTATTTTTGGGCACACATCCTAATGTCTTTTGACACTTAATCACATGTCATGTTATTATTGATGTAGCTGGGGCATTATTCTAGTGAAGACTTGATCTCCTAGACCCCCCCACCATGTTATGATGTTACATTGTGTCCCTAGTCATCTTTTATGTCTCACATCGCCCCAAGGGCGTTATCGAAGGGGGATGTCCCCTCTATTTTGAGTTATCCATGTATATCTTATTCCGGCTCATCTTAGCCGTTTATTATCTTTGTTGTATCTTATGATCTCAACCACTCATTTAGAAAGTGGTTAGGGTTTTGGTCTCTCTCATTCCTATTTAAGGAAGAGACCCCCCTCATTGTAAAGGGACTTTTGGCTCTTGGATTTCTGGCATAATAAAAATATTCTTGAAAACTATTGGAATCTTTGTGAATGTTCTTGCAAGTGATTGTAAAGTCTTTTCTCTTCAACATTACTGTGGATCTAGATTTCTCCATAACCATTTATTGCAGGGTTGTGTGGTAGTGAAGGAGGCGACTTTGAAGGGCGCGCTATTGTCGGGAAACTCCATCTCTCTCCTCAAATCGACTTGCATCTCAAGGAGATCTCTATTGTATCTTGTGATCATTTTGACGCTTCGTGGTTTATCTTTGCTATATTATAGTTTCTTTCATGCATGATTCGATTCTCATTGTAGATAGTTTTGGCAGGGAAGGGCGCATTGGTCATCTTGGAGGCATAGCGATTTCACTTGGAGAAGCTTGGATCTTGCTCGTAATTGCTTCGGGTTGGAAGGATCATCAATTTGCTTGGAAGGATCATCAATTTGCTTGGTGGCCGCAAGTATTTCCAGGTATGTTTCATCATATTCTTGTTGTTTTGGGATCTATTCCAATTGTCACACTGAAAACCCTCAATTTTAGATCTGTTAGATCTGGCAATATTTTGGGATTAATATTTAAAACCCACTTTAGAAATAATTAATAAACAATAGATTCCAAATTTGAACATAATCCGACTCCATTTTCCCTTGGATCTAGCACTAGTTACTTCTAGGTGGGACACCTTCCTTGGTTTTTTCATTATTTCTTCAGATCTATCAGTTGGGTCTTGCTTGAACCCTCTCAAATTGTCAGATCTAATCTCAAGCACTCTTCCTAGTGTCATTTCATCCATAAATTCCTCATTTGGGTCCACATATCCATTATTTGCCTAAAACCTAAGTGGATCTCAATTGGGTATTTTCATTTGACACTAGATCTATCTAGATCTAATATCTTAACTTCATTGTGGTACATTTCTTCCAAGGTTAAGCATTTGTCTCTTGCCTAAGCCTCCTCAACCGGATCTTAACTCCTATACACCACTACATTTCCCTAGATCTAGATTTATCCACCCAAGATCTACTCTTGTACCTCACTCCTAGTCTTTAGAGTGTCTTGTGTTGGTTCGCTAGCCCTCATAGGCTAGTAAGGGTCTCCCCCTTTATCTTGTATTAGCTTGATCTAAAGTGACAAGAGCCCGTCCAGTATGACAACTACCCTCTTACAGTAGTGGACGAGGCCCTTGCGGTGTCACTTTGTTAGCTACCCTACCTCTACCGTCCCGGATAGGATACCTTTGGTGGTAGCTACACTTTGAGTGATAACAACTCTTGTTTGATGTATTAGAATCAAATGAAACTTTTATCTAGCTGAAATTGTATTGCATCCTCGAGAGCAAATCTGATATGTGAAGCTTAAATCATCTATAACCCTTAGAAGAAGGCACTAGTAAAATCCAGATTAAATATTTCAGTATAGTGGAAGTTTTACTTGAATCTTTTGCATGTTTAACTTGTTGTCATATAAATTTATGAATCTGATCTTTAAACCACCCTTGTCATACTCAAAGTCAAAACCATCATATCTGAATTATAAATTTAATAATATACAAAATCTGAACTTAATATTAAGCTTGTAACATTCAAACTCAGCATTTAAATAACTTTTCGTGACCTGCACTTCATTTTCTAGGCACATTTTTGAATCAATTGTCTAAAATTTCATTTTCAAACATCTAAAGCCTTGGGACAGCTTCTTTTTCTTGTTGCCTAGCTGCTAACTCAGTCACTAAATCAATTAGGTAGCTTGCCATTCACTCTAAATCCTCTTAGCTACTTCCTCCCTTGCTAGAGGAGTCATTTTAAAAGATTAATCTCAAACCCTTTAGTATTCCCCACGGTGCCACGTTTTCCCCCTTTGCTAAACAATAAGGCACTCTATCTCCTTGAAATCGGTCTTGTGAGTGCTGTGGGAAAGTTGGTCTTTACTAACAAATACCTTGAAAAGCTTGACTGGGGCCACCTCCCTTGGTTAGTCCAAGTCTACCTCGGTGAATCTGGGAAACCTAAAGAGAGAGGACCTTATCCGTGTGACACTTTGGGGTATTGTCATGAGGTTTTGCCGGTTTAGTAGTCGATTAATCCTTGCAATCATAAGACTGCTAGACTGTGTGACAAAAAGAGGTTCCCCTCTTCCTTAGGGGGTTTGGAGGTTGTCTTGTGGACATTTCTTTGGAGCACACCTTTTGAAGGGGCCTGTTATCACCAATCTTGTAGGTGCCCCTAGAGATAGATCCAAGATGGATGGCAGAAGGAAGGGGCAACCAAAGAGGTGCAACCAAGATAGCCTCAACTCCCAATGGATGGTTGTCACGCCAATCGAGGCAATCTTCACTTTATGTTGTCTAGCCTAAGACAACAAAGGCGGAGACCCACATCTACTCCCGACAGGAGAGATCAAACCAAAACACCAGATCAAATCAAAGGATGATGAAGTACGTAAGGTGTATGGTAAACCCTAGATCTATGGATAAAGTCACAAGGTAAATGATAAGTTGGATCAAGGGGTTTAAGTAGTGTGGATTTGGTCCAACATGTTTATGTGAGTGACTTATGAAGTTTATAATGAGATCAAGGATTAGGCTACCAGTCAATTGTGAGAAAATCCACTGCCTTGGGAACCGTGTCCAATGCAAGGTAGTTAAGGTCCAAATTGGGGCTAACCAGTACCAGAAGTGAGCTTGATGAAGTGATATGACAATGTCAAGGGGTTCAAGCAACCAAAACAAAGGTCAAACCACAAGCTAACCCAACAATCCAGGAAAGTCGAATGGGCTTGGAGAAAGATCAGTGCCTTGAGAAATGGGCCAAATGGAGTCAGATGTCCACCAAATTACAAATCTGGAATGTTGAGGTATAGAGGTAGGTGGATCTAAAATATTAGGGAAATCCAATGGCTAGATCTCAATAGATCTGAGATTGAAGTATGCCACAAAGTGACCCAAGTGGGGCAAAACCCTCAAAATGAGGAATAGGGCCCACAAGGCAGAAATCACTGAATTGACACACTGGGGGTAGGTTATTGAATGTGTAGATTACGGATCAAGTGGAATCCCACCTACCCAGGTGATAAATCCCTGCAAACTCACCTCTCCCAAGGAGTGTGACCTCCCTTGGAGAGGCTTGTTTGCATTGGAAAGTGGGTCAAATGATGGCCAATTCTCACCAAACTACAGATCCGAATTGTCGTGGATACTGTAGGGGTGGGTTTTAAATTTTATACCCAAAAGCCAAGTGGATCTTACTAGATCTGAAAAAGTGTAAAATGAGGGTTTGTAAATTAAGGGCTTTATCAATGAAGTAGCTATGTCAATGGATTGGAGCCAAGAAAAGAATAACAAACCTGTGGATCTTACCTGGATAACCTTGTAGATGCCTTGATGATGATGATCTATGCAAACCCGATCAATTTGGAGCGATTTGGGGTAGTTATCTATGAAATTGATTTGCCCAAGGAAGCCAATGCGCCCTCTCTCCTACACAATAAACGTCAACAATATCAGATTTAATACATCAAGAGATAAAGACTACTGCTACAGAAGAAGTAACAAAGGAAAAGCATAGATCACAATGATACTAATGATAACCCCCTGATAAAAGCGAATGCAAAGCCAAGCGAGTTGAGGAGCCCCCTACAAAAACGCCCAAGATGAATTCTCCCTCCTGTAAACAAGACAAAGTTTCCACGAAAATAGATCTTCCAACACATGCCCAAATGCTAGGATGCAATAGACTTTCCAATCACCATCTAAGAACACTAGATGCAAAAGAGACCACAAGAATTTCCACAATAAAGTTTTTCTATATCAAGATTCCAAGAGCCAAAGACCCTCTTTACAATGAGAAGCTCTCTCCTTTAAATAGGAGGGAGAGAGTCCATAATCTAACCACTTTTTGAATGAGTGGCTAAGATTTAAAGATCAAAAGATGTAATCAATGGTTGAGATGAGCTCAACAATACAATACATGGATCACTAATAAAATAATACAATAAGTGGACAAAATCGCCCTAGAAGAGGGGATCCCACCAAATCATGATGATAAAATAATAGATCTAGCATATGGTGGGTCCAAGGGGTAATTTTAGACACCCTTGGTCAATCCCCATAGCACAATATCAATAAAATAATCATCAAAGTACCAAATCATGCCTCTATGGACAAATCGTGAGCCTTAGGAGGCTCCAAACATCATCAGAAAATGCCATAAGTGATGGATGTGGGTCTCAATGAAGCTGAAACTACTGGAGAAGGTGTGGAAGACATCCCACTCAACATCACTGATCATCCCATGCCAAAACTTTGCCTCAGTAGCCCAAATCGAATTCCTTTGCAGCCATTTCTACCATTTCTGGACTGCCTCGGGAAGCGTGAAACTGCCCAAAATGCCTCCTAGAGTGCCTGCGCTGTCAAGGTGAGCTCACCAATGAGTCTGGGAGGGGGGTAATATGGTAATAACAAGTGGCTGGACCACCCCCTCCATGCACAACGCCCTAGGTGAACCAAGTGAATCCCATCACTGCTCTGACAAGGTCTCCGATAGACCAAAACTACACTATGATAGCCTACCGAAGCTCCATCATCACTGTAACTGCCCGAAACTGAAAACAGACTGTCTCATTGGACTCAGAAGGTCCAAAACCATCTAAGATGTGTACTCATACACCATATAAACATCTGCATGGTCCTGTTATCACCTAAGTTGTAGTTACCCCTATGGATATATCCAGTCATGGATGGCAATAGGGAAGGGAAACTCAAAAGGTGCAACCACGATCACCTCGACCTCCAATATATGGTTGTCACGCCAGTCGAGGCAACCTTCACTTTATGTTATCTAGCCCAGACAACAAAGGGGGAGACCCGATCTACTCCCGAGAGGAGAGATCAAAACCAAGACACCAAATCAGAGTATTTCTAAGTGAAGTTAGGTGTATGGTTTATCCTAGACCATAGGATGGAGTCACAAGACAAGTGAGGGGTTCAAAGAGTGTAGCTTTGGTTCATAGTTGATGTGAGAGTGACTTACAATAATTAAAGATAAGGTCCAGGATGAGAGTACTAGTTCAATGTTGGAAAATCCACTGCCTTGGGAACCGTGTCCAATGCAGGGTAGTTAAGGGTTGAATTGGGGCTAACTAGTACAAGTGACAAGCTTGACCATGATACATGATGGCTTCAAGGGTTTGGTTCACCATGCAAGGGTCAAACCACAAGTTAATCCAACAATCTAGGAAAGTCGAATTGACTTGGAGAGAAACCAATGCCTTGGGAATTGGGATTATGGAGTCAAAGTAGGGTTGACTTGTGGTTAAGGACTCCTATTGCATGAGACAAGTGGGAAATTAAGGTCTTGATGGATGAATAGGTCTAGATCTAGGTTTGACCAAAGTGGACCACAATCCCTTAAAATAAGGAATCCTATCCCCAAGGCAAGATTTGAAAAGAGAACACACTAGACCTAGGTTTTGAATTATTCCCGTTCCAAATCTCCAAAAATCCCAAGTACCCACGTCCTAGAAGTGAGTCAACTCACTTCTCCAAGGTGGTGCGACTTTACCCAAGGAGGCCTAAAAGTGGGGTTAAGTGGGTCAAGACAAGTCCGATGACATCCAAACTTTAGATCCGGGTAGGTTAGTCAAGTAGGAGTATGGATCTATAATTTAACGGCAATCCGACGGCTAGATCTTACTAGATCTGAGTTTAAGTACACCTAGTGGTCCAAAATGGGGATTAAATCCCTTAAAATGTGGAATAGGGCCCACAAGGTGAAAATCAGAAAAGTGACAATCTGGGGGTAGGTTATCTGATGTGTAGATTATGAATCAAGCGGGATCTCAACTTCCCACTACCTAGATCTAGGTCAACTCACTACCACCAAGAAGTGCGCCCTTGCTTGGGAGAGCTAAGTTGGCTTGGGAAGGGGTTTAAACGGAAGCCAGTCCTCACCAAACTATAGATCCGGGATGCCGTGGATGCTATAGAGGTGTGCTTTTAATATTATGCCCAACAACCCACTAGATCTAAGTAGATCTGAGAAACTGTAAAATGGGGGTTTTTGAAATAATTAGGGTTTTATCAATTAAGAGCTATGTCAATGGATTGGATCAAGGTAAGAGAAACAAACCTGTGGATCTTACCTGGGTAACCTTGTAGATGCCTTGATGATGATGATCTATGCAAACCCGATCAATTTGAGAAGCTTTGAGGTAGTTTTCTATGCAATCGATTTTGTCCAAGAAGCCAATGCGCCCTCTCTCCTGCACAACAAACGTCAACAATATCAGATTTGATGCAATCAAGAGATAAGACTAATGCTACAAGAGAAGTAACAGAAACAAAAGCATAGATCACAATGATGCTAATGATAACCCCCTGATACAAGCGAATGCCAAGAAAGTCGATTTGAAGAAGCCTTGCAAAATCGCCCTTGTTGAAGTCGCCCTCCTGTAGACAAACAATGATTTCCAAAAAAGATAGATCTTACCACAAATTCCAAATGCTAGGTTGCAATAGACTTTCCAATCACCATCTAAGAACACCAAATGCAAAGGAGACCACAACAATTTCCACAAGAAAGTTTTTCTATACCAATAATCCAAGAACCAAAGACCCTTTACAATGAGAAGCTCTCTCCTTTAAATAGGAAGGAGAGGCACCAAAACCCTAACCACTTTTTGAATGAGTGGCTAAGATTAAAAGATACAAATGTCTAATCAATGGTTGAGATGAGCTCAACAATAAAATACATGGATCACTAATAAAATATTATATGAGTGGACCAAATCGCCCTAGAAGAGGGGAATCCCACCAAATCATGATGACAAAATATAATGAGGGGCTTATGGTGGGTCCAAGGGGTAATTTTATCCCTCCTTGGTCAATCCCCATAGCACAATAATCATAAAATAATCACCCATGTACCAAATCGTGCCTCCATAGTCAAATTGTAGGCCTCAAAAAGACCTCAGAAATCCTCAGAAAGTCCCATAAGTGATGGATGCGGGCCCCGATGAAGCTGAAACTGCTGGAGAAGGTGTGGAGGACCCCGATCTATCATCACTGATCATCCCATGCCATAACATTGCCTCAGTAGCCCAAATTGATTTCCTCAATAGCCATTTCTACCAATCCTGAAATGCCTCGGGAAGCGTGAAACTGCCCCAAACTGCCTCCTGGAGTGACTGCGCTGTCAAGGTGAGGGCACCAGTGTGTCCGAGAGAGGGGTAATATGGTAAAAACAAGTGGCTGGACCACCCCCTCCAAGCACAGCGCCCTAGGTCAACCGGATAAAAATCATATCTGCTCTGACAGGGCCTTCGACAGACCAAAACTGCACTGGGATAGCCTACTGAGGCTCAATCATCACTGTAAGTGCCCGGAACTGAAAACAAACTGTCTCATTGGACTTAGAAGATCCAAATCCATCCAAAATGTGTACTCATACACCATATGAGTCTCTGCATAATCAAAATATATATCCAATATACCGGAACAGGGCCAATAATAATAATTTGTAAATGATCAAATAATGTTGTAACCCAAGAATCATCATCATAGCCCTGTAGCTGCTGCATAGAATCATCATGTATGTATACATAGACCATATATCATCTATCCATGTCATCATAAGGTCCAACCATCTCATGTCCTCTGGTTGACATGGTCAAACTAGGCCTAACCAAGTCAACATGACCCAATATAACTCAGACCATCATCATAAGCTGCTGCAAAGTGTCCAAGGTTAATACATGCTCTACAACTTACTCAAATAACAATTATAGCACAAAGTAATCATTACTGGCGGTCTAAATCCAAATATATAATGTCATTAATTATTATTATTACTCAGACTAGACTTTCAAGATCATACTCACTTCATAGCTGTGATCAATTTGCTAGTGAAGGGTGAAGGCTAAAATAACTGGCTAGGCTAAGGGATGACTTGACTGACTTAACTTTGTGACACTTTGGCAAAGGGAAAGGGAATACACACCATAGTATATACTGAATGAGCAATAACACAGGGAATGGCGGTGTCTCACAAATGGATGAGTTGTTCAAAGAGGGTTTATTCACCTTCACAGATGCACACAATCCATAATACAAATAAGGCCAGCAATTGTTTAGATATAACATTTAAGTTCCATTGCTTTTTGGGCCTGAAGTTTCCATAGCCTTGATCTATGTGTGTTTATAAACACATTGCATAGATTTACATTTATTTTAGGCTTTCTGCTGCAGGTGTGTTTTTAAGGCACTTGTTTACCTGAGCACTTCTAGGTGTGTCATGGACAGCTTGTTTACCTAGGTATTTATTTTCCAAAAGATATAACATTTTATTTTCATAGCCATTTTCATTTGGCATGCCTTTCATTCATGTGTGTTTAGAAACACATTGCATGAATGGGCTTTTCATACAAGATATAGCATTTCATTTTTCCAGATTTTGTATTCATGGCAGCACCAAAAGTTTCAGGTTTAGCCAACACAACTTTAGTGACTAGGGGGAATTCACAAGGAACTCCAACTCACCATAGGCAAGTTTTGTCACCAACTCAGAGCCGAGACACAATAAACAGGGAAGCTCATCCAATACAGAGGCTACAGTGGGGAAAAGATCCTCCATGTCACTAGTCAAGTAGTAAGTCAGGGTGATAAACTAAAAGGTAGGTAATGGATGGATGAAGACAATGCATAATGGAGCCGACACTAGCAAGCCAAGGTATGGTGGAATGATCACCTCTATTCTCCCTAAGGAGGGTAAAACCAATGAGTATGAATAGTGAACTTCTAAGTCTGAGTAGGGACAAGTATAATATATATAATAAAATCAACCAGGTCCACATATCTATATGATCGCCAGATCATGATACTAAGTGCTAAGACATGTTATAAGAATAAGTATAAAAGCAATATAACCATAACACAATGATATACCTGCTGAGTCATATACCTGAATGCTCAGCAACCTGTACCATCGTATGTCCTCTGAAACTGCTGCTGTAACTCTGGGCACTACTGACTGCTCTATACCAATGGTATAATGGCTACATCGGTCATCTCTCTGAGTGTCCTGAGACTCAATCATGGCATGGGGAATACATACTGCTGTCCACAATCTGATAGTGATCCAATGTAGATGCTCATCTCAGCATCTCAAATGTAAGGGAACTGGCTGAATAGTGTACTGGCATCAGAAAAATAATGTATGGTAGCCCGGCTACTATAAATGTGATAACAGGTCCAAAATAAATGCTCATCATATCCGGCAGACCAAATAATAATAATCTGTAAAAAGTGTTGAAAAGCACAAATCATCATCATAAGTCTGAAACCACTGCATAAGCCCACCATGGTGAATTGTACCAGACCATATATCATCTATCTGTAACATCTGAAGTCTGCCACCTCATGTCCCGTGGTTGACCTTTGGTCAAATTGACGTTTGACCAAGTCAACATAACCAAAATATGACTTAAACTATCATCAAGCTGCTGCAAGGTGTCAAAGGTTAAAACATGCTTTACAATCCATTCACATAGCAATCATAACAAGAAGTAATCATTACTGGCGATCTAAAACCAAATATAATATGTCATTAATTATTAATAATTACTCAGACAAGACTTTCAAGGTCATACTCACTTCATATATGTGATCAATTTGCTAGTGAAGGGTGAAGGCTAAGAATGACATGGTTAGGTCAAGGGATGACTTACTGACTTAACACTGTGACACTTTGGCAATGGATAAGGGAATACACACCATAGCATATAGTGGACAAGCAACAACACAGGGAATGGCGGTGTCTCACAAATGGATAAGTTGTTCAAAGAGTGTTTATTCACCTTACACAAATGCGCACAATCCATAATACAAATGAGGCCATCAATATTTTTGATATAGCATTTAAGTTCCATTGTTTTTTGGGCCTAGAGTTTCCATAGCCTTTGATCTATGTGTATTTAAAAACACATTGCATAGATTTACATTTATTTAGGCTTTTTGCTGCAGGTGTGTTTTTAAGGCACTTGTTTACCTGAGCACTTCTAGGTGTGTCACAGACAGCTTGTTTACCTAGGTATTTTACATTTCACAAAAGATATAACATTTGATATTTCATAGCCACTTTCATTTGGCTTGCCTTTCATTCATGTGTGTTTAGAAACACATTGCATGAATGGGCTTGTTATCACACAACTTGTAGTTGCCCCTAGTGGTATCCCATCCGGGACGGTAGAGGAGATAGGCAACTAAAGAGGTGACCCAAGAGATGCCACGGTTTCCAATGCAAGGTGGGAGTCACGTCAACCGAGGCACTCTTCGCTTTAGATCAAGGTGAAACAAGACCTAGGGGGAGACCCTATAACCAATCACAGTTGATTGGACCCAAACAAAGGTTCCAAAGGATAAGTAAATGAAGAGTTACGAAAACCAATGCAAGGTGGAGTGGACCTAGAAGTTAAGGTATGGTTGAAGGTGGTTTGAGAGATTGTTAGTGTTTCAACCAATGTATGATTTAGGCCACATAATTAGGTATAATGACAAGGTATAGTTAGTATATGCTACACAAGTGGGTCCTTCTTTCTTGGGATATGTGAAATGGCTTAAAGTGGACCCACAAGGTGAAGTTAAGGGATGCAATTGGCACTAGAGAATATGTAATTAGTAGATCTATGGATCTAAGTTGAATCTAGGAGTACCCATGTACCAGATCTAAGGTTTGACACAATTCCCAAGAAGTGCGACTTGCTTTGAGGAGGACTAGTGCTTTGTTGGATGGGCTAATGGAGTCAAAAGGTATATCAAAGTGTAGATCGGGACACTTAGAGGTCAAGTCAAGTGGGCTATTTGAGATAGATTGGTTGAATCTTGTTAGATCTAGGTTTTCATGAAATGACCCAAGTGAACCACAATCCCTTAAAACAGGGAATGCTACCCCCAAGGCAGATCGTCACAAAATGATACTCTAGACCTAGGTTTCGAGGTATGCCCGTTCCATATCCACAAAAATCTCAACCACCCACTTCCTCAAAGTGGGCAAACTCACTCACCCAAGGGAGTGCGACTTTGCTCAAGGAAGGCTAAAAGATGAATAAGGTGGGCCAAATCAAGTCCAATGGCCACCAAACTGTAGATCCAAGTAGCTTATGCACCGATCTATGTGGATCCAGAAAATCAAGTCAATCCAAGGGTTAGATCTTACTAGATCTGAGTTTTAAGGTGCCAAATAATTCAAAAGGGGGTTTTAATCCCTTAAAATGTGGAATGATGCCCACAAGGTAGAAATCACCAAAGTAAAAGTCTGAGGGTAGGTTATCAAGTGTGTAGATTGCAAATCAAGTGGGATCTCACCTACCCATGTGCTAGATCTAACCAAACAAGCCTCTCTAAGGAAGTGCGATTTGGCTCAAGAGGGCTTTATTGCCTTGAAAAGTGTGTAAATTTTAACCCAAACACCACCAAACTATAGATCCCACTAGGGGTGGATGCTATAGAGGTGGGTTTTTAAAATCTCTTCAAAAGCAAGGCTAGATCTAAGTAGATCTACAAAAAACCAAAATGAGGGTTTTGATCAATTAGGGTTTTTATGATCTAGAAATTATGGATGGTTCAAAGAAGAAGATCATACCTTTGGAGCATACCTGGATGAAGAGATGAATGCTAGTTGAGATGAGGATTACTTTTGCCAAAGATCAAATGGAGAATTTTTTAAGCCCTATTGCCAAATCAATTTTTCCAAGCCACATATGTATCCCTCTAACCTATCAAAACCAAGGAGCAAAGCATCAATCAGTTTAACATGTTGAAGGTAGATACAAACAAGAAAGAGATAAGCAAAGAATAGTTGGTGCAAAGACAAAACCACTCCCTGTTTAACCCAAAACGTCCTCCTCCAAGCTTGAAGGGCAAGCCTCCCCACCAATTCGCACTTGTTGAAGAAGTCTTCTCCACCTGTAAAAAGATATGGCAAATATGCAAGATAGCTACAATAGATCCTCCAGTGCAATGGACAAAAGCATTTACAATCAAAACAACCAACATCCACTCCAACCCAAGCATGTACTCCAAAAGATAGAAATTTTATTCCAAGAGCCAAGAGCCAAAAATCTCTAGATGATTTTACAATGAGAGGCTCTCTCCTTAAATAGGATGGAGAGAGAGCATAATCCTAACCAATTTTTACATGAGTGGTTAAGATTAAAAGATCAAAAGATATAATCAATGGTTGAGATGAGCACAACAATAAAATACATGGATCAACCATAAAATAAAACCATAAGTGGACAAAATCGCCCTAGGAGAGGGGATCCCACCAAATCATGATGACAAAATATAACAATAAGCTTATGGTGGGTCCAAGGGGTAATTTTAGAAACCCTTGGTTAATCCCCATAGCACAATAATAATAAAATAGTCATCAATATACCAAATCGTGCCTCTATGGACAAATCGTAGGCCTCAAAAGACCTCAGAAATCATCAGAAAGTGCCATAAGTGATGGATGTGGGCCCCGATGAAGCTGAAACTACTGGAGAAGGTGCAGAAGACATCCCACTCATCATCACTGATCATCCCATGCCAAAACTTTGCCTCAGTAGCCCAAATCGAATTGCTCTGTAGCCATTTCTACCAATCCAAAACTGCCTCGGGAAGCATGTACCTGTCCCAAACTGCCTCCTAGAGTGCCTGCGCTGTCAAGGTGAGGGCACCAGTGTGTTCGGAAGGGGGGTAATATGGTAAAAACAAGTGGCTAGACCACCCCCTCCATCATCAGCGCCCTAGGTGAATCAAATAAAAGTCATCTCTGCTCTGACAGGGTCTCCAACAGACCAAAACTGCACTAGGACAGCCTACTGAGGCTAAATCATTATTGTAACTGCCCAGAACTGAAAATAGACTGTCTCATTGGACTCAGAAGGTCCAAAACTATCCAAGATGTGTACTCATACACCATATAGCTCTCTGCATGATCATATAATATACCCAATATACCGGAACAGGTGAAATAATAATAATCTGTAAATGATCAAATAATGTTGAAAACCATAGATCATCATCATAAACCTGTGTCTAATGCATAGAACCATCATGTACATGTACATAGACCATATATCATCTACATGTGTCATCATAAGGCCTAATAATCTCATGTCCTGTGATTGAGCTTGGTCAAACTAGGTTTGACCAGGTCAATATTGACCAAATATAACTCAGACTACCATTAGAAGCTACTGCAAAGTGTCAAAGGTTAATGCATGCTCTACAACTCATTCAAATAGCAATTATAACACAAAGTAATCATTACTGGCGATCTAAATCCAAATATATATTGTCATTAATTATTTATATGACTCAAACTAGACTTTCAGGACCATACTCACTTCATGGTTGTGATCAATTTGCTAGTGAAGGGTGAAGGCTAAAATAAAATGGCTAGGCTAAAGGGTGACTGACTGACTTAATATTGTGACACTTTGGATATGGGAAAGGGAATTGTTATCACACAACTTGTAGTTGCCCCTACAGGTATCCCATCCGGGACGGTAGAGGAGATAGGCAACTAAAGAGGTGACCCAAGAAATGCCACAGTTCCCAATGTAAGGTGGGAGTCATGTCAACCGAGGCACTCTTCGCTTTAGGTCAGGGTGTAACAAGACCTAGGGGGAGACCCTATGACCAATCACAGTTGATTGGATCCAAACAAAGGTTTCTAAGGGTAAGTAAATGAGGAGTTACGGAAACCAATGCAAGGTTAAGTGGACCTAGAAGTTGAAGTATGGTTGAAGGTGTGTAAGAGATTGTTAGTGTTTCAACCTATGTATGGTTTAGGCCACATGATGGGGTATGATGACTAGGTGTAGTACCATATGTTTACTCAAGTGGGTCTTCTTTTCTTGGGAAGTGTGAAATGGCCTTAAGTGAGCCCACAAGGTGAAGTTAGGTGCAATATTGGTACTAGAGGTTAGGCAAAGACTAGATCTATGGATCTAAGTTGATTCTAGGAGTACCCACATACTAGATCTAGGGTTTGACACAATTCCCAAGGAGTGCGACTTGCTTAGTGGAGGACTAGTGCCTTGTTTGATGGGCTAATGGGGTCAAAAAGTGTGTCAAAGAGTAGATCGGGACACCTAGAAGCCAAGTCAAGTGGGCTAAATGAGATCTAATGGTTGGATCTTGCTAGATCTAGGTTTTCAAGTGATAACCTTAAGTGGACCACAATCCCTTGAAACAAAGAATGCTACCCCCAAGGCGGATCGTGACAAAAGAATAGTCTAGACCTATGTTTCAAGGTATGGCCATTCCAAATCTCCAAGAATCCCAAACACCCACTTCCTCAAAGTGGACAAACTCACCTTCCCTAGGTAGTGCGACTTTGCTCAAGGAGGGTTAAAAGGTGGGTTTGGTGGACCGAATCAAGTCCAATGGTCACCAAACTATAGATCCAAGTAGCTAGTACCCCGATCTATGCATGTCCCAAAAATCAAGTCAATCCAAGGGCTAGATCTTAGTAGATCTGAGTTTTGAGGTGCCAAGAAATTAAAAAGGGGGTTTTGACCCCTTAAAACATGGAAAGATGTCCACAAGGTAGATTTCACCAAAGTAAGAATCTGGGGGTAGGTTATCAAGTGTCTAGATTGCAAATCAAGTGGGATCTCACCTACCCATGTGCTAGATCTAACCAAACAAGCCTCTCACTAGGAAGTGCGATTTAGGTTCAAGAGGGCTTTTTGCCTTGAAAAGTGTGTTAATTTTAAGCCAATCACCACCAAACTATAGATCCAACTAGGGGTGGATGCTATAGAGGTGGGTTTTCAAAATCTTCTCAAAAGCAAGGCTAGATCTAAGTAGATCTAAGAAATACCAAAATTGGGGTTTTAATGAATTAGGGTTTTATGACCAATGAAGATAGAATGGATGAAAGAGGCACATACCTTGTAGATCTTACCTCAATTGCTTATGGCCACCTTGCAAATTGATAGCATTCTCCTATGTGTATATTCAAGAGTGAGATCCAAGAGCTCCAACCAAAATGTCCTTCTCCAAGATAGCCAAATCGTCCTCCTCCTACAAGACAAGATCAAAGAAACAAGTCAAGCAAGATGATTATGAAAATGGTAGAAAGATGTAATAGAAAGCATCAACTATGTCACTAAGATACAATAATGATACTCCCTGTCACAAGATCAACCCAAGAGAGAATATGTGGATCCCTCCAACAATAACCCTCATGAAGTCGCCCTCCTCTCCACCAATTCGACTATCCTGTCAAAAGATTAGTAGAAGCACCAAAATCCACAATGATACATAGAAGAGATACTGTATATTCAATATGCAAGAGAATCCACAATACAAGAGAGATGTGCTCCACAAAGAAATCTTCTATTCCAATATTCCAGAGCTCCAAAGGTGAGCTTTACAATGGGGGGTCTCCTCCTTATATAGGATAATAAAGACCAAAACCCTATACCACTCTACAATACTACATCAAATGAGTGGTTGAGATTAAAAGATTTCATCATACAATCAATGGCTAAGATGACCCATAACAATATATCACATGGATCACTCAATATAACAATAGCGCCCCCACTAAATGGTACAAAAAGGGGGGTGACGTCATCCACTAGAGAAGAATAGGTGCCAAAATCCACCTCATGATGACTAGGACATGATAATATAAGCACATGGTGGGGCTAGGAGGCATCAATCCTTACTAGCTCATCCCCAAGGCACAATAAAATAATAAAATATGTCCAAGATAATATAAATGATCAAAACTGTCCTCAGAATCCATGACAGTCAAGCAGTAAATGTCCTCCTGTGACCAATCTGGGAATACCCACATGGTGAAAACTGACTGGAAGGTAGTGATGCCACCCTGGAAGACCTCTGTGAAGACCAAATGCCAAAACCTTGCCTCAATTGCCCAAATCGATTTCCTCAGTGACCACTTTATCCCATTTTTAAACTGCCTCGGGAACTGTGAAAGTGCCAAAACTGCCTCCTAGGGTGCTAGCGCTGTCCATCTGAGCCCACCAGGCTCTCCAGAAGGGGGGTAAATTGTAAAAACAAGTGGCTGGACCACCCCCTCCATCATCAGCGCCCTAGGTGAACTGGCCTCTCGGGGCCCCTGCTGCTCAGGCTGGGAAATCAGCCCCAAATCTGGTCAACAAGTGTAAAACTGCATCAATCACTGTCAAAAGTGCCCGGAACTGAAAGATAAGTGTCTCATTGGATCGAGAAGACCCAAATCCACTAGAAATGTGTACTCATACACCATGGGTTGCCCTAATGGGCCAGCTGTAGGGTCCACCATATATGGACAATGTATAATCTGTTGATCTGAAGTAGTAATAAACCTGCTGAACTGGATCAAACATCATCTGTATCATATGTCCATCATATGATATCATCATCAAACATGTGGGCCCATCAATCATCATCAATAATCATCCATACATGGTCCACATCATCACGGATCCCAAGAATATACAACCAAGGATAAATCACATCAGTAGACTAAGACAATGCCTCTCTAATCATTCTCACAGCTAAGCTCAAAGTATAACATCCATTCAGTGGCATTAATTAAGTTAGCATATTCCGTTGTTATATAAAATTACTTGCACAATAGTTCAAATGACAAACTCACCCAATGGACATGGTCAAACTGCTAGTGAAGGATGAAGGCTAGGAGCAAGGTTGGGCCAAGGGGTTGACTTGTCTAACTTAACTCAAAAATACTTTGGACTGGGAGAAAGGGGAAGCTACAAACTCTGTGCTGGACAAAAGAACACGGGGCATGGTTGTGCCTCACAAATGGATAAGTTGTTTAGAGAGTGCTTATTCAACTTAGGCATCATGTCTACATCAAGTTGATCCAGGTTCATTAGGATCATTCAATTTTATTCCATGGCCTTTTTGGCCTACATAACCCTTCGGATTTCAGATGTGCTGAGAAGCACAACTAGTTGCAGCTTGCATCCAGGGCATGTTTTTCAAATATTTATAAGGTCAGCAATTGTTTAGATATAACTTTTAAGAACCATTGCTTTTTTTGGACCTTTCTTATACTCTTCGAGGAGTATTTTTAGCTTTTCATTGCTCTTGCCCTTTTTTTTTGTTTCCATGGGCAAATTTTTCAAGTTTCCATAGGTAGAACATGAGCTTTCAGTTTTAGCCAACAACATCTCAAGTGACTAGGGGGAGTTCGAGCCAATGCCAAACATCGGGACAACCGACCAGAATGATTTAGGCCTACAATCCAACTCACCAAAGGCAAGTTTTGTCACCAACTCAGAGCCGAGACACTGAATAAACAGGGATGCGGTCCAAACACAGAGGTAGAAAAATGGGGAAGTCCTCGGTATCAGAAAGTCAAATGAGACAAGTCAGGGTTTAAAGTCAAACAGGAAGGTCATGTATGGATGGAGACAAGTGAATATGGAGCCTACACTAGCAGACAACTGGTGTCGGGAAAGACCATATCTATGTAAGGTGAAAGACCAGTGAGTTTTGTTAAATGATCTAAATGTGCAAGCAATTGTCCATTTTAAGATTTACAGTTCATTTTAAATAGTTTGCCACATCAGGAATAATATACCAAGCACATGCTATGATCATGACTAAATCAACAAGATAATAATCCACAGTCAGTGAGAACATATCCATAGATCATACAACATCATCATAATAATAATCATCCAGTATCATCTGAAACACTGCTGTAATACATCTCTAGGCACTGAACTGAAAATGTATGGGATAAGTAGTCACATCAGTCATCAAATCTGAACTCTCAAGGCTCAGCCTTGACACAAGGTCATATACAAATCTGAATAATGTACTGCTCTGATCATGAGTGATCCAAAATATATAGCCATGCTCTGGAATAATGTAAGCTCTGGAATGTGCAGATATCTGCTGTACAAAAATAGTAGCCCTGCTACTCTGGTGTGATAACAGGAATACACACCATAGTATTTACTGAATGAGCAACAACACAGGGAATGGCGGTGTCTCACAAATGGATAAGTTGTTTAGAGATCGCTCATTCAACTTAGGCATCATGTCTACATCAAGTTGATCCAGGTTCATTAGGATCATTCAATTTCATTTCATGGCCTTCTTGGCCTACATAACCCTTCAGATCTCAGGTGTGCCGATAAGCACAACTAGTTGCAGCTTGTATCCAGGGCATTTTTTTATACATACATAAGGTCAGCAATTGTTTAGATATAGCTTTTAAGAATCATTGCTTTTTGGACCTTATTTATACTCTTCGAGGAGTATTTTTAGCAGTTCATCGCTCTTGCCCCTTTTTTAGTTTCCATGGGCGAACTTATAAGCTTCCATAAGTAGTACATGAGCTTTCAGTTTTAGCCAACAACATCTCAAGTGACTAGGGGGAGTTCGAGCCAATGCAAAGCATCAGGACAACCGACCAGAATGATTTAGGCCTACAATCCAACTCACCAAATGTAAGTTTTGTCACCAACTCAGAGCCGAGACACAATAAACAGGGAAGCTCATCCAATACAGTGGCTACAGTGGGGAAAGATCCTCTATGCCACTAGTCAAGTAGTAAGTCAGGGTGATAAACTAAAAGGTAGGCAATGGATGGATGAAAATAATGAATAATGGAGCCAACACTAGCAAGCCAAGGTATGGTGGAATGATCACCTCTATTCTCCCTGGGGAGGGTAAAACCAATGAGTATGAATAGTGAACTTCTAAGTCTGAGTAAGGACAATAGAATATATATAATAAGATCAACTAGGTCCACATATCTATATGATCGCCAGATCATGACACTAAATGTTAAGACATGCCATAAAAATGAATATAAAAGCAATATAACTACAGCACCATGATATACCTGCTGAGTCATATACTTGAATGCCCATCCTCTGAACCATCATCTGTCCTCTGAAACTGCTACTGTAACTCTGGGCACTATTGACTGCTCTGTATAAATGGCATAATGGCTACATCGGTCATCTCTCTAAGTGTCCTGAGACTCAGTCATGGCATGGGGAATACATATGCTGTCCAAAATCTGATAGTGATCCATAGATAGATGCTCATCTCATCATCTCAATGTAAAAGAACTAGCTGAAAAGTGCTCTGGAATCTAAAAAATAATGTACGGTAGCCCGGCTACTATATATGTGATAACAGGGCTTTTCATACAAGATATAACATTTCATTTCCAAATTTTGTATTCATGGCAGCACTAAGAGCTTCAGGTTTAGCCAACAATATCTTTAGTGACTAGGGTGAATTCACAAGGAAATCCAACTCACCATAGGTAAGTTTTGTCACCAACTCAGAGCCGAGACACAATAAGCAGGGAAGCTTATCCAATATAGAGGCTACAGTGGGGGAAGGTCCTCCATGCCACTACTCAAGTAGTAAGTCAAGGTAATGAACAAACTGGGTAAGTCATGGATGGATGAAGACAGTGAATAATGAAACCGATACTAGCAAGCCAAAGTATGGCGGGAATGATCACCTCTATTCTCCCTAGGGAGGGTAAAACCAATGAGTATAGGCCAAGAACTTCTAAGTCTGAGTAGGGACAAATATGATATATATGTATAAGTACAACCAAATCCACATATCTATATGATCGCCAGATCATGATACTAAATGCTAAGACATGCTAAGAAAATGGAAATAAAAGCAATATAACCACAACACCATAATATACCTACTGAGTCATATACCTGAATGCTCATCAATCTGAACCATCATCTATCCTCTGAAACTATTGCTGTAACTCTGGGCACTACTGACTGCTCTGTACAAATGGTATAATAGTTACATCGGTCATCTCTCTGAGTATCCTGTGACTCAGTCATGGCATGGGGAATATATATGTTGTCCAAAATCTGATAGTGATCCATAGTAGATGCTCATCTCAGCATCTCAATGTAAGGGAACTGGATGAATAGTGTACTGGAATCTGACAAAAAATGTATGGTAGCCCAGCTACTATATATGTGATAATAGGGCCTTTGGAGGCCATGTGGCATCTTGTTCCCTTGCTCGATGGAGGCGTCCCCTCATGTTGGGGCCTTTTGTATCTCATGTGATGTACTTATGGCTTTGACCACTTTATTTTATTGTTTTTTTAGGAGATTGTTAGCTTTCGTGCAGTTTTTGTATTATTTTACTCAACCATAGGCTAGATCTAAGGATAAATGAATATTTTATTGTAAAGGAAGTTAGGCTACTCTCCTATATAAAGAGAGGCACTTCCTCATTTTGAATTCATGGTTGGATTTTGGGAGCTCTCTCTCTCTTGGAGACTAATTGACATGTCTTTATGGAGCATTTTGAAGTTAAAGGTTTTTTTCTCTTGGGTTTTCTTGATGGCTGAATATTGGGGTAACATGTATCTTTTGGCATTGTAGGATCTTAACCAGGTTCACTAAGAAAGTTATTTTGTTTAGGTGGATTAAATGGGGAATTATTTCCTTGTTTATTTTGTATTTTAGACTTATGGCTTGTCTTGTGATTTGGCTACCTTCAGAGGGTTTACGAATCAAGCTTGCATAGGCTAGGTATAAGCTAGGGTTACAAATTGAAGGTGTGTGCTAAGGCCACCCTTCCTTGGTAATTTACTAATTTTGCATGAAGCTTCAAGAGTTTTGGGGTAGGAATCTGTCTTGCTTTGCAGAGGTTCCAGTCAAACACTTTCAAACAAGGCCCAAGGGGGAATTATCCCATGACTCCATATGTCCTGGGGATTGGCACTCGTCTTCATAAAGCTTCCATCACTTGTACTACAAAGAAAACCTCAAGTTTTTCTAAGGCTAACTCTTCAAAATCACCTTGTTCCCTCATTGCCATAGCCTAGCAATCCTATTCTAGGGAAGCCCCCCTATGGTGGAGAAGAGCCAACCGGAAGTGCAGAAAGGTGGTTATCGATGTGCCAGTGGGTAACACCTCTAGGTTATAGTCAGGCTAGCCTTGTTCTTTGGGGCTTTAACTATACATGCCAGTTCAAGTTATAACAGGTACCAATACCACAGATGAAAGCCAGTTAAGGGAAATTTTATGAGACAAGCAGTTTAGAGCTGGTTTGATGCCCATTCTTCACCCAGCTAAGGATTATACGATATACACCCTCTTGAATTAGTTACAATAGAGGGACAACCTATGAAATTGGTTACCACTTACCATACAGTACAACACATATGACTTTAATAAAGCGTATGTGAGGTTAGCTAAGGGATGCACTGAATGATTCCACCTTAATTCTCAAGAGACAGATATTAGATTTCTATTACACAACCGTAGACATTGAATTTTTTCAATAAGGGAGGTTCTGACCCCCAGTGAGGTTCCTACTCAGAGTATAAAGGGACTGGGAAACTGGGGACAAAACTAATAAGTGTCTGTGCTACTATTCTGGGCAACATCACCACACAGATAATTACCCAAAGAGTATATGAAAAATCTGTGAAATGTTTTTGTCTTGACTAAACTTAACCCACAAAGCAGATTGCCTTCAGAAGGCAAGTTGTTTCTCAGTTACTATCCTTTCTCAGTTACCACTTTCCTGTGATTATACTATATAAATACCTTGAGGAAATGGTTAGCATGAAGACTGCTTATCTTCACAGTTGATAAAAAATAGTGATAGTAGAAGAAATGAAACAAGTGCATGAAATACCCCTGCACAGGTGCATTGTGCCACTCGACCTTTGTATCACTTCCAAAATAAATAAAAAATCTTTACTTTCATGCCAAGTTAATTCTCATGCATATATGTGGTCTATTTCAAGAGTGTATCCATACAACTACACAAATGGGATTAAGCAACTTACTATCTGCACCACCAAGCTGAGTGATTGCCTCCACAAACCGGTCATGCAAGTTTTCTCATGCATATATGTAGTCTATTTCAAGAGTGTATCCATACAACTACACAAATGGGATTAAGCAACTTACTATCTGCACCACCAAGCTGAGTGATTGCCTCCACAAACCGGTCATGCAAGTCAGGTGTCCAACGCAGCCGTTGTTTTGCTGATCCACTGCCTCCAGACGTAACTGGACTACCAGATGAACTAGAAGTAACCCCTAGTGGGCCTGCACCCCGTTGCTCAGATCCATGGAGTCTTTGAGGAACAAGGCCAGATGTTGAAAACTTCTTACTTTGAAACATGATATATAAGAGGTTTAACAAGACTACCTGTAAACAAGCATAATTTACCTGCATATTTCAGCAAACAAATCATAATATCAAATACCAACTAACATGATATAAATCAGAAACAAAAAATTTCATAATAACAAGATGCAAATAGAAGTTGAAAAGTTAATACTGAAATTCCAGTCATAGCAGCCTACGGTTAAGAAAATCCCAGTTACTTTACTGGACGTTCTTGCATAATGTATCATGGATAGATAATGCAGACTCAAACAGGTAGCCATGCTAACTGCAGGATGGCCTTTTTCTGTTTAATATGCCAAATAAATAAAATAGCAACAAATTGTTTGATAAAGCTAATAAGCTAGAAGTACTTTTGCGTTTCACATTTCATATTAAACATTATGTATGTGTCATGATGAATTTCTCTTAGACATTCCAGAAAACTTCTTAATTGTTAGAAATATCAAAGCATGGCAAGCAACACAATTGATCTTTAGGAATTACTACTGCTGAGCTTTGAAATAAGGAGGAGCAACCATATAAAGGAACAAAAACAAAGCATAGTTAAGAATAACAAGAAGTATTTATCAACATGTGAACATAAATCATGCCATCTAGTACTAAAATGTATATACATAAATAAAGATAAGGGTAAATAAATAACAAACCGTAATATAAAGTTATAATAAAAAAGAAAAATAATAAATAACAAAATATAATTAATATAAAAAGCACAAAAGACACAACCCCTCGATGAAAAGACACGAGGCCTCTTCAAGATGTATTTATATTGAGGCTATTCAAATGTAAAGATGTCGTTCATTTCTTTATTATTATCTTATATTTATATTTTTCAGGGTACGTATCCCATTGATTTTTATTTTCCCTGAGCATCAGTGCTTCAGTTGTATCAGCAGCCATCCATACAACACGTGACATTCATACCACTTGTGGCTGTAACATACACCATCACAGCCATCTGTACAGCCATACACATCGTACAGTCTGCAATCAATCGCTGAATCTGGAAAAATTGTGTGCAGGGACATTCGTACGAATTCCACACGAATTATGTATGAGAGTCTATGTTACCCTTCAGATATTCTGCAATGTGCCTTACCAGTTATACCAAAGAGGAGGGGTCTTTTTTTCATTGTAAAGGACAAGTTTGGGACTTGTTTATGTAAAAGTGTTGGTCACGTGAGGCTCAAGACTAATGGTTTAGTCACGGAAGGTCCTTTTGGTTTGCATTCCAGGAAGTGTTGGCTTAGTGGCATTACTGACTGCCCCTTGATGGGCAGAAGTCCCCGGTCATGCTGGGCCATTTGTGCCCTGGGCTGGTGTCCAGTGCTTCTTGAGATGACTCCCCAAGGACACATGGCTTAGGGGCTCCCAGCCACACTCATGTTTACGCTTTGCAGAAGGTGATTATGCGTGTAAGGGTTGTCATACTATCTTAGCACACCTCATTTATGCCCATTTGGACCTATTTTTCTCATGTGTAAACCCTCCTCTTGGCTCTGTTATCACATTCATAGTAGCAGGGGCTACCGTGTCTTCAGACCAAATTCCAGTACTTTTATGAGCCAGTCCTTTACCATGAGATGCATGAGATCGGCAGATGATGAGCAGTTATTCTATGATCACTCAGCAAACCCAGAGCAGATATTTTCAGCCTCATGCCATGACTGAGCCTCATGACCCCAGATTTGATGACTGAGGTGGCCATTGTCTTCCATCCAAAGCAGTGATATGACAGTGCCCAGATTTATGCAGCAGCAGTGTTCCAATGATAGTTGATGGTTCAGGTGATGGATACAAGTATATGACCCAACAAGTATATGGTTGTGTGTTGGATGTCTTTAGTGTGCTCTTTTACTTATCTTGATAACTTAACTAGGTATTTAGTGGTCATGATCTGGCGATATATTATGTGGTTGACTGTTTAGAGTAGAAGTTATTTAATTGCTTGGAATTAGAATTTCTTGTGTATACTCATTGGTCTCACCCTCTTAGTAGTATGGACTTGGTCATTCCCACCAGTTATGGCTTGCTAGTTATGGCATCACTAGTCACTTTCCCCATCCATCCGTTATCACCCGTTCTTGGTTGTGACCTGACTTACACTTCAGCCTATGATATGGAGGACTTCCCCACTTATGCCTCTATGTTGGATAGACTCCCTGTTATTATGTGTCTCGGCTCTGAGTTGTGCAACAGAACTTGTCGAAGCCTTGATCCTTCTAGGCCAGGAGAACTCGTTGGTGTTGGTTCCTGAGCTTAGGTGAGTTGGTTTCTGAAGCCTTGACCTCTCTGGTCAGTTGCCCCCAATGTTTGGTCCCGATTGTGGATGATTCCTCCTAGTTTCCTGAGTTGTGTCAGCTAAGACTTGAAGCAAATTGTTCTACCATCATTACATGCATTATGTGATTCATTGTTATATCTTCTCAAATGCAAGCCCATAATAAATATAAAGTAAAATTGTGTTTTAAAAGCACAATGAAGAGGGCTATGAAAAGAAATGTAAAGCACCCTGGAGGAAAGTTGTACTTAGTTGTGCTTCTAAGCACATGCAAAATCCTAAGGGTCATAAGGCCTAAAGAGCAGTGGTTAAATGTATGCTAAATCTAAAGACTGTTGGCCATGATTGAAATGTAATGATTAATTCCTCACGGAGCCTACAGGTTGGTATGTGAGATGGAGTAAGGGACAGCTAATTCTAAGTGTCCCCTAGAACCTCAAGTTACAGTTAACTGTGCACCTAGTCACGGTGGTTCTAGAAAAGATCCTCACAGAGCTAGTTTCAAGCTTGGATGTGAGTTGTAGACATTTGTTAAAGTTGAATGGGCACTCCTCTAAACAACTTATTCCATTTGTGAGACACTGTCATTCCTTGTGTGTTTTATGTCCAACATATCCTTAGGTGGTTTTCCCCTTCCCTTTATCCAAAGTGTCATAGTGTTGAAGTTGTAAAATCATCCCCTTGTCCTAGCCTTGTTTTTTCCACCTTCACCCATTCTAGCAAAATGGTCACGTCCATAAAATGAGTATACACTTGAGGGTCTTTTTCTTAGTAATTGATTGCTTTAATCTAGACTTATGCTTGATGTTTTATTTGTTTAATCGCCAGTATAATGCCACTTCATCCTTTAGTTTTCTATTGAAATATTTAAAGGAGCATATCTTATCCATTCGCACTTGCAGCATCAGTCAGTTTGAGCCTGGGCCATTATTTTGATCAATTTTGACCTGGTCAACCCAGTTTGACCAAGTCAACCGCAGGATCCGAGATGAGTTGGACCGATGATGTTCGAGATTGATTATGTGTGGTCCTATGGTGCCCATTTGATGGTTCCATGTATTAGACACAGGTTTCATGTGATGGTTTAATGGATTTTTATTATTATTATTATTTACAGACCATTATTTTTATTGTCCGGGCATGGTTGAGCTTACAGATGATTATCCAGGTGGTCACATGTTGTATGAGTACTCATCCTTACTAGATTTGGACCTTCTGAATTCATTGGGACACTCAGTTTTTAGTTTCAGGCACTTACAGATGATATTATGGTCAGATTATCATTTTATTGCATATTTGCCATATAAAATGGCTTGTTCAGCACTTTTGAGATTATTTTGGTTCTCCTAGGGCGCTACAGAGGGACTATGGGGTACAGCCACTTGTTATTATCATATTACCATGCTCCTAGACATTTTGGTGTAGTCAGATTTGTGCCCGGGGCACTTGGAGGAGAGTTCCATGCATTTTATTATTTTACAGGTGATATTTCGGCAATAACAAATGGAGGAAATGGTCACTGAGGAAATCGATTTGCGCAAATGAGGCAAGGAAATGGCATGAGGTTTGATCAGAGTTATTGTGATGCATCCCACACTTTCTGGCACAGTCTACAGCTTTAGTGGGTCCACATGCCCTCCGGGTTATTATTTGGGGGTTTTATATTTGTCTTATTGGGACAAAATGTCCTAGTGATTTTTATCGCTTATTCAGGTTGTATTATTTTGATGTAGTTGGGGCATTAGTCTAAGGAAAATAGTATCTCCTAGACCCCCCCAACAAATTATTATTTTGTGTTTCCTAGTCATGTCATGTTATACACCCCCCCTAGGGCGTCAATGAGGAAACACGTCCCCCTCTCTTACAGTGATCCATGTATTATTGTTCTCGCTCATCTTAGTCGTTGATTATCATTGTTGTATCTTATGATCTCAACCACTCTTTCAAAAAGTGGTTAGGGTTTTGGTCTCTCTCATTCCTATTTAAAGAAGAGACCCCCCTTATTGTAAAGTGACTTTTGGCTCTTGGCTACTGGAATACAAAAAATATTTTGCAAGAAACTCTTGTGATCTTGGTCTGGATGTTCTGGTTATGGTGATTGAAACTGCTTTTCCATTGCACTGAAATAATTTGGTGGATATCTTGCGTACATTCAATCCATATTTTTACTTGCAGGTGAAGAGAATGATTTGGAAGAGGGGTGCACTGGCTGGGGAGACTCACCTTGTCTCTCTCTCTCAGATCCGGTTTATTCAAGGAGTAGTTTTGTCTTTGTACCCATTATTCTTTGTGTTTAATTCTTTATTCGCATTTACCCTCATTGTTGCTCACTGATTGAGTTGATCTCTTTGGTTTTGCAGGAAGAGAGGGGTGCACTTGTGGACTTGGGAAAATCCTTGAAGCAAGAGAACACGCCAAATCTTCATTTGATCTTTGCGGAAGTAGTCCTCGTTATACCGACATCCATTCTCATCATCCAGGTAGGCTTGAAAGGTACGTATTTTATTCCTTTAACTTACCCATCTGTCATTCTCATTCAAACCCTAACTGAAAAATCTTATAAAAATTCTCTAGCTCATTTAACTTGAAATATTGGCGAAAGATTTCTGGGTTTTACACTTTAGGCCTAGCCCAAAGTGGGCCCTCAAGGGCATCACCCTTGGGAGACTCCATCTGCCCCTAATCCCTAGGCATTGGTTACTCACTATTGCGCCCTCCTTGACTTTGCCTATGTGTCTGGGTTGTTTGAGTTTCCTTTTGGCTTGTGAGCTTAGATACTGTCAGATCTATCATCAAGTCGTGTTAGAAAACCCTAATCCTCTCAAATCTGCTCCTTGGGACCATTTTCCATCTTTTAAGTACACGTTTCCCAAGGCAGTTGATTTTGATCATTTACCCTAGCACCTAAATCCTAGATCCATTCCTAATCTCTAAATCATTGTGTCTAATATATTTAAGGTTGAATCTCATCCATCTTAAGCCTCTGTAGTGATCTTACCCCTTAGATCTAAGGTTCTTCACCCCTCACCTTACATACCCTATTTTAATAGCTTGATCTAGTGATTGGGTTAGATCTCTTCTGTCGGGAGTAGATCAAGGCCTCCCCCTTTGCTATCTAGGGCTTGGGTAGCAAGAAGTGAAGAGTGCCTTGATTGACGTGACAACCAATCCATCTTGGGGATCGAGGCCCTCTTAGGTCACCTCTTTAGTTGCTTATCCCCTCTACCATCCTGCTTAGGATCATTATTAGGGGAAACTACAAGTTGTGTGATAACAGGCTCAAGCATGCCAAATTGATGATGATGTCATCTTTTTGAAGAGGCCATACCACCTAAAGGAGGACATTGAGGGAAAAAGCACATCATTGGGGTTAGTTGGGGCATGACGTCCTCCTTCCATGCTCAACGTTTCATCAAGTTGCAGCAATTCATCATTTTTGTCATTATTTTATGTATTATGTGGTTTAGTCCCTGGCTTGTGGGTGACAAACCCAAAAAAATTATTTTAAGTCATTTTAGGTTGGTCGGCTTAAAAAGGAGGTTAAGTTAGCCTAAGTCACATATAACTAAGGCTAGCCTCCTCATTTGTAACTCAAGAGCATGAGATCAAATAAAGTTATTTCTCTTTTTCTACTTGTCTATCTTGGCTAAGTGGTGCGCACCTCTCTTCTTAGCATCTAGAAGCTTCAATGTGGTATTTTCTTAGTGTTCGAAGGTTGATACTTAATCTTGCAAGGCTTGTCTAAGGGAAAGAATTATTGAGGGTTACTCTTGTTAGTTTCTATGGTATCTCGGGATGTCCTCCATGGTTCAGATGCCTTGCATGGAGGTATATCAGCAGTATAGGCATCAGTATGGAGTAGAGGGTGAGATACACTCTACTCAGTGGCATGAACCCATTGGTGGCTGCATGCGGACCTTCCGGGGTGTTTTGACCTTTGCATGCATGAGTTTTCCATGACATGTCAGTGATTAAAGGATGCATGCAAAAGTGACTTTTTGCATGCACCGAGATTAGGTTTTTGGTAAACCTAATTCATCGGTGAGATTATTTATAGAGGCAGGGGGTTCCCGAATGAGGTTGCTCAGTTGACTTATCAGAAAGTGATAGATCAAGAGTGAAGAGGGCGCATTAGTGCATGCAGGGCGACTTTCAGAGAAAGAGAGGAGCTATTGCAGTAGCTAGGGTGGTCAGATCTGAGTAGGATCAATGACCATTAGCTCCAGAGGCACTTGGCACTCAGTTCTGTGGACTGAGATAGTTCACTGAGGTGCTTTCTGCTGAGTTTGAGGAGGACGTGTTCCATAGAGGAGGAGGGCACATTACCTGAGGAGAGAGGAGCTCATTCAAAGCTCGATCGACCGATTCAGAGTCCGAGACGTTCAGGATAGCCTTGCCTCAGTGTTTGAGGAAGGTTCGTCATGATCAGAGCTCAGATCTGTTGAGATCTGGCCCAATACGAGTATCAGACATCCAGAGGGGAGAGTGCACTTCTACATGTAGAGGAGGGCACATTCTTCAGTTGAGTAGTTGGTTGTCTTCTGTTGCAGAGCATATTAGAGCAGAGGATAGAGAGAGGCAGTACAGTCAGGGGCACCTACAGAGAGTCTCCGATTCAGTTTGACAATTAGGGCACATTCTCCCAGGGCATGCATCAGCTGATGCATGCAGATCTAAAGTTTGACCCGTTCAGAGATTGAGTTACTACTGAGGTAACTGTATTGTATTTTCTTATTTATATATATGTTCTGGGCTCGAGAGAGAAGATAGCCCCACAGGATTGTTGGTTTTCCCCGGTTGGTGTTTCCAGGGTATATACAGTGTCATTTGTGTGATTGCATGTGTGTCAAAGTTGTAAAGAGATCTAGTTGTTGAGTTTATGTCTTTCTGAGTATTTATTGATATACGAGACTCAAACCGCTTGAGATCTCAAGGCTATCCAGAGGGAGTAATGATCTCTGGATTATTAAAATTTACAACTCTTCTTCTTTGTTATTCTTTTGTGGTAAGATCTCTAGTTCTCTTGTCTTGCACTATCGAAGACATCCAGGGTAAGAGTCAATTAGGGTTTTTTATGCATGATAACACTGCCTTGTAAATGAGACATCCCTCCCTAAAGGGTCTCTTGTTAGGCCTTTGGAACCTCTCTTTGCCTTAATTAGATCAAGACCAACCATAGTTTTAAAAATAGGAATCAGACTCGAAATAGATCGAGGGTCAATTCGGACTCGGACTCGGACTCAGAATCAGTAATGAATCGGTCATGACTCAACCGATTTGAATTTAATGACTCGGTTTCCTCAAAAATACATAAAATATTTAAATTTTAAAGAAAATGAATCGATAATGGCTTAGACTTGAAATCACTAATGAATCGGTCATGACTCAACCGATCTGACCGGTTCGGTACCGAATCGACTGATTCAGTTTGGATCGGTTTAGCCTCTGATCGATCAAATCAACCAATTCTAATTCTAATCAAACCGGTTTTTAAAACTATGAGACCAACACAACCTGGGGTTTCTTGGTTTTTCCCCAATTCATCAAAATTGGATTGCCAATTCTTGGAAGGAACACTCACCACGATTCCTCGGTGGCCCTATAGGGAAAAGACTTAGGTCTCTATTTCCCTCATCTTCACTAGGAATCCCTTTTATCAAAAATCTGTTCTATATAATGCAAAAAATACAAAAAATCAAATATTGTGAAAAACCCTAAAAAAATTATATTTTTGCAAAAATCCAAAAAATATTTTATTTTCGTGCCCTAGTTGTTTTAATTATGATTTTCTGATATATTCAATTGCAGCAATAAATTTCAGACTTAGATAAAACATCGAAAAAATCCAAGAAAGTTATAAAAAATTGCAAAAAAAGTCAAATTTTAGCTCTAAAGTGCCCTAGAGGAGGTGACATCATCCTAGGGTTAGCTCACATCAGCCCTTAGGGCTTGTTGCAGATCTGGTTGTTGTGTTATTGCATATCCATCTCGAAGGAAAAGTCAAACCCTGGGGGTTTGAGGAAGTTTAGGTCAAATACGAGGTTACCCGAGAGGACCCTAGAGGGATTTGACGCCAAGGGATTTTCTGATTCACCTTGACTGCAGTAAAGTGCAGACCTAAAGCATAAATCAGCATCAAATCACATCTTTCATCCATTAAAAGAGGGGCGCCTTAGGGGGGATTGATACGCCCTGCCTTGTTGGTTGCTAGGAGGTAAATTTTGTGAAATTCCAACAGTTAGTTTGTGAGATATCTCGTATTTTGTATTGTTGGTTTTTATTGCAGAAAATAACATCAGCGGGTTAGATATTGATCATTGATCCTAACCTTCCAAGTTAAAAGGTTTATTGCAGACATATATCATTGACCCCATTAGGCACTGGTCTACTAACTATGGGAAAGTCTTGTGGGGATAAAAATACTTTCTATATTGGTGACCCAATGTCACCTCAGTCACCGTTCTAACTTCTTCGGAAGTCGAAACCTCCAAGGAGAAGTATCTTTATGTAACCTTGCAGAGCACTAGGACAACCACAGAAAATATATTCTTTATGCAATTTGTAGTTAGACCAGTGCCTAAATGGAGTCAATATGCAAGCAAGTTAGGAGATCACTCAATCAATGCCAGAATGTAAAGTGCAATTTAGGCCAAGAATAATGTATTTGCCAATTGAGCTTAGATTATCAAAAATAGTTCACCAATATAGATCATCGAGTTCACGATAATTTATGATGCTATTGCAAAAGTGATTCAACAACACTTGTCAAGCAAATATGTGTCAATAGTAAAGCTATTATAAGTTTCTGGCAATGTCAATATATCCAAATTAGTTTAAGCAGTCAATTATGGAGTATGCAAAGACTATCACCAAGGACCAACATTAATCAGTATTAAGTGTCAAATAACTCTCATAAATAACCAGCAGTATAACCACATGTAATTCAGTCCAATAAGAAAGCGTTGGAAAGATTATCATAAAGAGCAAACTGATGCATGGGACATCATTCACTAAGTGTCATCCACCAAGATCGAACTAATTTAATTCACCAATAAGTAATCTTCAAATCTGTATGTGAAGTATGTCTTCAGTAAGAATTATTATCAGCAGTATGTAAATCAGTCTAATGTATAAACCAGAAATCACTTTAGCATTCAAAGGAACATCTTTATCATTGACTAAATTTCAATAGAAAAAGGTACTTTCCAGATCTGAATTAGGTAAATTTCAGCGTTATGAATACACAGAAAATTACCTCAAATGCTAGCAAAAAACTCCAAAATGGTACATAGATAGGGTGTATGAAATTAGATCTTAATTATGTTAACTTCGTTTTCTGTTCTGAGTGTGCAGAGAAGGGGTGAAAGGACTACACACAGGGTCTGTAATTTAATTACAGACCTGTGTTCTCTAAAGGAAAGGGCTAGGAAAGGTATGAAAGAGGATGGATGGAGAGGATAAGGTAGGGAAAAATGGAGAAGAGAGAAGGGCTGCGGAAAGGAGGGGCAGCTGCAGCAGCAGGATCGGACTGTGGGAGCAGCAGGGAGCAGACCCGAGTTGGGACAGTGGGCAGTGAGGGGGATAATGAGAGGGTTAAGGGTGGAAGTAGGGGCAATAAGGGGGGCCGAGTAGGATGGAAGAGAGGTCGAAGGTAGATGAGGGGTTAGGGAGTAGGTCGTAGGGCAAAAAGGGCTGCAGTTCTGCAGTTTAGGTTTTTTTTTAACAGGAAAATCAAAGTTAGGGCTTTAGTTTTAGGGTTTTTAAAATTAGTTTTAACACTAAAATTTAGGGTTTTTAGCATGTAAAATAACAACTAACTCAGAAAATTAAGAAATTAACCTAATCTTACATAATATTTACAAAGTAAAACTCAGAAATTTAGGATTAGATGAATAAATGAGCAACTTAGGGTTTTATTAAAGACATTCACCTAACCCTAGAGCATCAAAGAGGATAGCCCTCCTCTTGAGATGGTGCTTGCCAAGTTTGGAAAGCTAGGGCTTCTACAACAACTTCAAGAGTTGGTTGATGATGCCCTAGCTAAGACAAAGTTTGGAGACCTAAAATTCAAGTTTACAATGCTAGGATAACTAAAGGTTAAAAAATGACTTATTCTAAGGCAAAATGCAACTCCAATGGCTACCATTCAACCTTTAAACAAGCATACATCCAACATTTAACAAAACGACATCAAGAGAAAAACTTAGATACCTTTTTGTGCATGTGTCAAGCAAAAGCAAACAACTCTTAGCATCACCTTAGCAAAGAAACAAAAGCAAAGCCTTCAAAGATTTGTCCCCAAATTAGCAAGCATGATCATCCTCAAGAGGTGCACATCACTCAAAGAGCCCTAGTTAGGGCAAAAATCAGAAATAAAAGTGTAATCCCATAAAGTTGATGTGTAAAAATGAAATGAGGAAACGTTATTTATACTTTTCACACTCACTTTTACAAAAATAATTAAAATCCAGGCCAACATACCTTTTTAAAATGTGAATTTGAAATTATAAATGTCAACTTAAAGTTAAAACAAAAATAATATAAAATAATGATAGGAGTGGGTAAATTGGGGTGTTATCCCCAGATTTGACCCAAACATGAGCAAAATGGTTGAAAAAGGCCACATCGCACTGAATTGAAGGTTAGACTGTGTACGGGGGGTCATCATACCCCAACTAACCCCAACAGTGATGAAAATCCCTCAACGCCCCCCCCTTATCAAGCATCACAATCTACCTGGCAGGATGACGTCATCCTCTGGAGGAGGGCCCAGAGAGAGGGCGTTGGTGCACTGGAGGGCCAAGAGGGTGCTGGAGGTGCTCTGAAGGATAAGTATGCGCCTTGGTGCTGAAGAACCTACAGCTGGAGTGATAAAACAAGGTCGGGGTATTGTGACCCAGTGACCCACCCTTGGAAGCCCGAGACACCAACCCTTTCATGGTTTCAAACCCTTTCATGAGGTAGTCAGTGATGCCACTAAGCCATCGTGCTTCCAAAGGATAAACCAAAGGGTCTGGCCATACCCCTACCTCAGAATAAGCTGCCTAAACACCCCTCCTGGTCAAGAAAATGGCACCCTCTCCCTAGGGCACCTCTGCAGGTACGTTGGTGCTAGTACCATCGTAACACTTATCATCGTTTCGGGGAGCCTCCAATGGCCCATAGGAACAAGGCCTAAAGAGGAAGGGGGTTACATTGAAGCAACATTGGGTGCACCTCCTTGAAGAATTGTCGATCATAGAGTTGGGTCCACTGGGTCCACATATCATATTTGAGTCCACAAATCTTCAATCGTGGAAAAGTGTTGGTTTTTTACGTAATATTGTTTGGCACCATTGTCGAGGATCAAGCAGTTCCTCGGTTGATTTCAACGACATATCTCAGCAATTTGGGCGGCCAAAGTCCAGGTGAGTTCTTGTTTTGTATTCGATAAGATTATTGTTAAAGGACTAACTTTGAGAGTCTTATCTGGCAACTCCAATTAAAAAGCATTTCGTGAAGTCCGACAAGGCTATAACATTTTTTGGTGCCATTGTCGAGGACATTTGAAGTTGTTGGGTCAAAGCCCTATCTCTCTGGAAAGAACGATAAATTTGGTAAGAAGGTTGAGGTAAGTTTTTGTTTTGTACTTCGGTAAGATTATTGTTGAATACTAACTTGGCAAGTCTTATCTAACAACTCCACTGAAGAAAAAACAACAAAGAAGTGCACAGCAAAACAGAGCCCCCAACTACTAATCACATTGTCGAGTGTGGGGCTTGACACATTTAAGGTCTCAGGCCGGGTGTTGTTTCTGGAAATGATTCCACAAGGCAACGTAAGGAATTGTAATTGGTGTTAGTAATCTTGTTTTGTAGATGTTTGTGTTATCGTGTGCCTTAGTTTTAAACTTTTACTCAAGTGACCTGTGCATCCATCTCGATCACCTATTCGTTGCTTGTGTGACTCTTCTAGGGATTTTTGTTTTCATTGTTTATTAATCTTGATTCCTAAGTTACCCCTTTGAGCGAATTCCCCCCGGGTACCATATTTCCAAACTTGTTAAATTTCAAGGTCCCTTATTCCTTTTGAAATCGGTCCTACAACTATTGTGAGAAAGTTGATTTCACCGACAACTGTTGTGTTACCGGATTCGACACTCGGGATCTCTAGATCCGCGGATCCATGGATCGGATCCAGATCCGGATATAGATTCGCTAGGATCGGCCTAGGATCCACCTCTAAAATGGATCCCAACTTCCTGAATGGATCCCATCCACAATCAACGGATGCCCTGTAAAATTTGCTTGGCTTTGTCGACTACACAATGTGCGTTGTGGGCTGCATTGTGGGTTGCATCCCAAAAGCCATCATCTATGTGCGTTGTGGGTTGCATCCTGAACTTGCCCATAAGCCATAATCTTTGTGCTATGGGTTCTCCCAACATTATCGACATTGTCCAGAAAAGCTTATGAAGTCACAGCAGTCATGCAGGTTTGTTTGATTTTGTTATTAACTTTGCATAAAGAATATCCCGTAGCGATGAATTTATCATGGGGAGACCTAGGTGGGTCCTGTTATCACATATATAGTAGTCGGGCTACCATACACTATTTTTCAGATTCCAATACACTTTTCAGCCAGTCCCCTTACATTGAGATGTCGAGATTCAGCATCTATTATGGATCATTATTATATCATGGACAATAGTTTTGTTCCCCATGCCATGACTGAGTTTCAGGACACTCAGAGAGAAGACTGATGTAGCCATTTAGCCATTTACAGAGCAGTCTGTATTTCCTAGAGTTGCAGCAGCAGAGTTTCAGTGGACAGATGTTGGTTCAGATTATGTGCATTCAAGTATATGACTCAGCAGGTGTATTCTTGTGTTATGGTTATATGGCTTTTATATTCATTCTTGTGGCATGTCTTAGCATTTAGTATCATGATCTGGCGATCATATATATATGTGGACATGGTTGTATCATTATATATATTATATTGTCCCCACTCAAACTTAGGAGTTCATTATCCATACTCATTGGTTTTACCCTCCCTAGGGAGAATAGAGGTGATCATTACCACCATCCTTGGCTTGCTAGTGTTGGTCTCATTATTCACTGTCTTCACCCATCCATTACCTCCCAGTTTGTTTATTACCCTGATTTACTACTTGACTAGTGGCATGGAGGACCTTCCCCCGCTTTAGCCTCTTTGTTGGATGGGCTTCCTTGTTTATTATGTCTCGGCTCTGAGTTGGTGACAAAACTTGCCTTTGGTAAGTTGGATTGTAGTCCTAAATCATTCTGGTCGGTTGTCCCGGTGTTTGGCACTGGTACGAAGTCCCCCTAGTCACTTAAGATGTTGGCTAAAACTGAAAGCTCATGTGCTACTTATGGAAATCTATGTAAATTCGCCCATGGAAATTGTAAACTCTAGAATGTGTTTCTTAACACACGTGAGTAAAGGGCAAGAGCAATAAAACGCTATAAATACTCCTTGAAGAGTATAAGAAAGGTTCAGAAAGCAATGGTTCTTAAACTCTATATCTAAACAATTGCTGACCTTATGTATATCTATAAACATGCCCTGGATGCAAGCTGCAATTAGTTGTGCTTCTTAGTACACCTGAGATCCGAAGGGTTATGTAGGCCAAAAAGGCCATAAAGTGAAATTAATGGATCCTAATGAACTTGGATCATCTTACATGTAGACATGATGCCTAAGTTGAATAAACACTCTTTAAACAACTTACCCATTTGTGAGACATTGCCATCCCCCATGTTGTTGTTCATCCAGCATATGCTAGAGTGTGTATTCCCTTTCCATATCCAAAGTGTCACAATGTCAAGTCAGTAGTCATCCCTTAGCCTAGCCTTTTAATTTTTAGCCTTCACCCTGTTACCCTTCAAAATGCATCTTTTAACATCCGAGGCATCTTGTCTTTAAAGAACTTCGTGAAAGGGTCACACGAATGATGAAATATAGAGCAAAGCTGACTAACCAGCCTGTCATCAAAAGTATGTTTTCAGAACACAGTGAGTAAGGGCAAAATTTTGAATCTGAAGCTATCATGTTCAGGTGTTTCTGATAAAGATAGCAGAAAAGGGACTGTGTTTTCCTATCACTTCCGTCCTAGTTTTAGATACATATTTGCTGTCCTAAAAATCACAGAGATGAACAACAGAAGGAATTGTAGGTCAAGCTCAGTCGTTAAAAATAAAGAAAGGAAGATCAGGTTGCATATAATGATACAATGGGAGATCTTGTTATAGCAATTTAGAGGCATGGAACTTCAGATAATAATGGAATAACTATTGGCAAATTTCAAATTATTGGGGTTCAGGGTTTTAGATGGGCCATAGACGACAATAAATGGCATGCCCCAGTCGCAGGTATGAAAGATGTATTTGAAGCAGCCAAAAGTGACCTTAGCAAGTCCTCCATTGATGCTGAAGTGGTGCAAGCTGTTTGGGACAAAGTAACTCCTCGAGTGGCAGCATAAATCAGGATACTGGCAGAGCATGACAGAAATACGATATGGACAACAATATCTAGACTACTATTTAATATTAAAACTGAGGTGATTTGTTAGCTGATGAAGATCAACTAGGCTCACCAGAACCCATGCCTCGGGTTTCTGACCTTTCTATACGTGACGAGTCCGATAGCGCCAAACATGGAGCCCCACTTCGAGCATTTGCGCTGTGAAGGTAGAGCTGTTGAATTGCTTGAAGCTTTGGAAGCGATGGAAGGAGACAATCAAACTATAAACACCAAGTTCCATGATTGTAAATTGAAAGGGCGAATCTCTAATCTAGCTGGAGATGTGAAATTCTTAAAAGAGCGGATGGATGGAGGTATAACTGAAGTTGCAAATGGATATTTAAATCTAAACCATCACCGTTCCAACTGCTGTTTGGGTTTCCGAGCAGTCTAGATGGCATCGGTATACTTCTAGCAACTGTTTTCACGCGGCCGATGGTTCATCGTGGAAGCACCGAATGGATGAATCGGTTTGTTGGAGGCATATGGAAGATCTCGAGGGTGACTTAGAGTCAATGCCTGGTTAACTAGCAAACAGCAAAGGTTAAAACTATCAGGATAATCGCCAGGCGACCATCCGGTTTCGAGGTCGTATTCATGCACAGTTTCGACAACTGTGGGTTCTCTTTATTAAATGACACCTCTCGAAATGCAGGGTGATCCCGTTCACCATCCAAACGCCGGCAACGAAACCATGTTTTATTTGTAGCCGATTTATTTTTTGCACCCAACTCAGAGATCGGGTTTCGACAGAACAGTTAGCGAGCAGTGAAGGTGAGTTTGATCGGGGGTCACAGCCGATCCGTTGAATTTAATTCCACACCAACTGAGGTTTACGTGGAGTATAGGAGCAGTTTACGGGTCGAGCACTCAGTGAGTTGGTAACCATCCAGTCTATTAGTGCCACCACGGACCAACAGGAATCCGTCAACCAAACCGCCAATTTATTGATGTGGGCAGAGGAATGAGTAACGATCGTTTTCCAGAAATTGCGATTTGGGGTATTCCACGACAAATCAGCATTTGTCCTTTCTGCAGCGTGGAGAAGTCTCGGCTAGACATCTGTTTCATTTGGAAGCGGATGGTATCCTCGCTGAGTTTGGTTGGCGTGCTTATTCTGTGATTTTCATATTTGGCAAATCCGAAATTTGTGGAGCTGAACTCACAGTTCGCTTGGCCGCCAACTAAAACCTATCATTCAATTATCACCAGAAATGGCAGCTCAGCGAAGTCAGGGCTTAGTTTTTGAAGTGGCGGCCAATTCATAAGTGTTTATCTTTTATGTGACAAAACTTGGTAGCCAGATGTTTTATCAAGCTTGGAGTATTATTCGAACCCTTACTTATCAGTCAGCTGGAAACTTGGAGTTCTGGTTTTTATTTTGGGCGTTTGTGTTTCATTGACAGCCACCTGGAGTTGATTGCAAACCTAAGATTCCACTTTTTTAGCCACCGATTACATTGAGACTCGATTTTGCATAGGGATGTATTTGGCTGCAAAGTTTTTAGTAGGGTCGACTAAATGCTAGCCTAGGTTAGCAGTAAGTTTTAGTGGAGAGAAAAGTGGATTCACCTACTTTTTCTTCAACTTCATTATTATTTTATTTCTTTATTGTTTTAGGAGAGCCATTTTTGGCCTATAAAGAGGATAGCCTCTTTCATGTGTACGATGGAAAATTTCTGGGTTTTTTATCCCTGTTGAGCGTTAATGAAAAAATCAGATGGTTTTGTGGACAGATTGAGCAATTCTCATATGCTTGTGTGATGTATTTCAAATTGTAGAATGAATCTAGCTTGTGAGGGCTTTATCAAGCACAATAGATTAGCCATTTAGGATTAAGTTGGTTAATTATGCTTGAACAATTATTTTCTCAATGGACATCAGTATTCGGTTGTACAAAATGTCGATTAAGATTTGATTGTTTATGCATTCTAGATTCGTCTCACTTTTTATGAAGCATAAAGCCTCCATGAGCGCTCTTTTGACTCCATTTCCCCTTCTGGTACTGGCACTGGTCTTTCCCTGAGGATTGATCTTCCCTTCCTTTTCCATCACCCATTTTGAAAACTATCTTTTGTCACTTCCGTTTCCCTAAGGCAGCCTCTTCCATTCACCTTGCCCGTTACTGTACCTGCCTTAGCGATCCTAGTTTAGGGATACCCCCCTAGTGTTGGAGAAGAGCCAACCTGAAGCGAAGAGGAGAGGAGTGTGGTGACATTGGCTTCTCTCCTGAGAGAGTTGTCATTTCGGTTGGCGTGTTGCATTTTGGGCTTTCAAACGACATGCATGCCATTTCGGAGGACAACACACCCTTCACTAGCAAATTGATCACAACTATGAAGTGAGTATGGTCTTGAAAGTCTTGTCTGAGTCATAATAATAATTATAAGCCTTATATATTTGTTGATAGATCGCCAATGAAATGATTACTTCTTGTTATAATTGTTACTTGAATGAATTGTAGAGCATGCTTTAACCTTTGACACTTGCAGCAGTTTGACGATAGCCTGAGTTATATTATGAGTCATGTTGACTTGGTCAAACCTAGTTTGACCAAAGTCAACCACGGGACATGAGGTGGATAGACCTCAGATGATGCAGAGATATGATATACGGTCTGGTACAGGTCACCAGATGGTTCTATGCAGTGGTTACAGGCTTATGATGATGATTTGTGTTTTTCAACACTTTTACAAATTATTATTATTTGGTCTGTCGAGTATATTGGATATTTTATATGATCATGCAGAGATCCATAGGGTGTATGAGTACACACCTTAGATGGATTTGGGCTCTATGAGTCCAATGAGACAGTCTGTTTTCAATTCCGGACAGTTACAGTGATGATTGGCCTCAGTTGGGCATCCTAGTGCAGTTTTGCCTTGTCAGATGGCCTGACAGAGCATTTGGAGGATTTGATTAGTTCACCTAGGGCATTGTATCTGGAGGGGGCGGTCCAGCCACTTGTTATTACCATATTACCCCCCTCCCAGAGAGCCTGGGGGGCTCACCTTGACAGCGCAAGCACTCCAGGAGGCAATTTGGGCATATTCATAGTTTCCGAGGCAGATTAAAAATGGTAAAAATGGCTACAGAGGAATTCGATTTGGGGTTACTGAGGCAAGGGATTGGCATGGGATGATGTTTGATGATGAGTGTGATGTCTTCCACCCCTTCTCCAGCAGTTTCAGCTTTCATTGGGGCCCAGACCCATCTCTCCGGCACTTTTTATGGTTTTCTGGAGCCTCCTAAGGCTCACGACTTTCCCAAAGAAGCACCATTTGGTATCTAGCTTGGTTATCTTATGTTATTATGCCATGGGGACACACTAGGGAGGCAAGTCATGATCCCCTAGACCCACCATGAGCTAGTTCTTATGTTTTATCATTGACATTTGGTGGGACCCCCTCTCCTAGGGCGATTTGGTCCATTGATGTATTATATTGTTATATTGATCCATGTACTTTATGTTGAGCTCATCTCAACCATTGATTAGATCACTTTGATCTTTTAATCTTAGCCATCCATTCAAAAGGTGGTTAGGGTTTTGGTATCTCTCCATCCTATTTAAAGGAGAGAGCTTCTCATTGTAAAGGGACTTTTGGCTCTGGATTATTGGTATAGAAAATTATTATTGCATCTACTTGTCTTGTGGTGGTGAATGCTTTTGGAGTTCGATTGTTTGTTCTTCCTTTGCACTGGGTTATTGGAGATTATCTTGCTATCTATTTTGCTCCACGTTTTTTTCATCTACAGGTGGAGGCCGATTTGCTTCAAGGAGGACGCATTGGTAGGGAGACTCTCCCTACCTGTTCTTTGGGGTTTCTTCATCGGTAACAGGGAGTATTACTGTCTTTGTACCTTCTACTTCATGTTATCATTGCTATTTGCTTGTATTTCCTCCATTCTTGATCATTCTGATTGAATCGATTTCCTTGGTTTGACAAGAAGAGGAGGGCACACGTGTGGAGCTAGGGCATCTCATTGTGGCAAGAAAAATCAAAGATTTCTCATTTGATCCCTGCGGGAACATTCCTCAACAACATGGCAAGCACTTCCATCACTCAGGTATGATCTCAAGGTAAGTTTCTCATTCCATTAGTTTATCCATCTGTCATTTAAATTTAAAACCCTAAGTCAAAATCTTCTAAAAATTCCTTGGGTCAACAGACTTGGTTTACTGGCAAACCATTTCTGGGTATTGTAGATCGGGCAAATTGCAAAGTGGGTTCTCAAAAACGTCTTACCTAGGTGACTCCAAAGGCCCAAACCCCAAGGCACTGATCTCCTTGTTATCACCTATTTTGTACAAATGGTTGAAACCTTATTAAGCCGCCATGTTGGAACACATCAGTGTTCACTTCCAGAGTATCTGGGTTTCAGATATTTGGGTCTAGCCAGTTTTGTTTTTGAGTCGACATGACCATGGCCCCATCGGGGGTTTGTAACAAAGTGTGCTAGCAGGGTCTGAGTGGCTCGGTTCCCCATGACTTGATTAAGCAACTAAGGTATTCCAGGGAGTTTTTTCCCTTGTCAATTATACTTTGCTTAAGGCGATGTATAATCGATGAGGTTTTCTCCCGCTTCCTCCAAAGCTGGAATGCCCGATTTTGAAAATCTGAGCCGTGGGGGGTTATTAGAGTCCAACTAATATGTATAAACCTAATAGACACTATTAGAATAGGTTTTGGTCATGTCCTAAGTCTCTAGGACCCCCAAAAAAAATTTTACCGAACGCGTTGGATTTGGGGTTTTTAATTTTTTAATTATTTTTTAATTTTAATAAATTTCTCTATAGTTTAAATAGAGAAATTTCAATTTGTAATATGTCAGTCATCTAGGATCCGATTTCAGTGATTGAAGGCTCCAGACTTAAGCCAAAAATCATTCATGATCCCCGGACCAGCTAACCCTAGGTTTCAGACAATTATTTGGCCTCATAATTAATATTTTCTCAAAAAATCAAAAAATGAGAAATATTAATTAAAATATTCAAAAAATAACAAATTGAAGATAATTTAAATCTCTCCAAAAAAGGCCAAATTGAATAAAGTAAAAGTCAAAATGACATGGCAAAAAGCATTTATGATGATTGGAATCTTCACCCACCTGATTCAGATCAGTTTTGGAGCACTGGGAGTGATCTACAGTTGAGAAATTCACCCACCTTCATGCAAATTCGTTTTTGTGATTTGGCAATTGATTAATGGGTTGTTGGATTTTGAAATCAATGCATGTGGGGCTCCTTCCTCAAATTATGGGCTCCAAACTCAAGCTTAATGTTGAGTTAAGACTCCAAGCTCGATTTGGTTGGTGTTGACATGGTTTTGATTGGATTAAGATGGAGTTTTTGGCTCTCTTCATGCCAAATTCGAATTAGGGTTTTAGGCTAGTGTTTTGCTATTTAAGAGAAGCCATTTGGGCTTTCTTTGGGTGGAGAATTATTGTAAACTTACTCTGCGGAGATTGTAATAGCTATTGGCTATCATTGGAAATAAAGTTGGCTTTGGAGGCAATTTGTGTACACTTCTATTGGTTCATGAGCTATTAATTTCTTTGAGGTAATATTTGTAATGTGTTCTTGATTTATGCAATTTCAATGTTTGATTTAAATACATGCTTAGATCTCTTTCTTAAGAGCGTAGGGCAAGCATTTGATGGTCCCAATTTGTTTGCTAGGCTTAGGGTTGAATAGTATAAAGAGTGCAAATTGTAATCGGTTTTACTACCTTGTCTCTTCATGCGTTTTTGTCTAACTCTCTATATTTGATCAAGCTTTGTTTGTGTAAGTTTTTTGTGCATTTGCAAATCTTCAAAATGGTTGAGATGAGATGAACTTAGTTGTATCTCCCTCCTCTCCACCAACAAAAAGCTTTTACTAATAGTGTGTTTGCAGGATACTTCCAAGGAGCAAGATCTTAAGATTGGCATCAAAGCAGAAAGGGTTTCCTCTTCCATCAACACAATTTCTCTCTTCTTGGTTACTTGTTACTTGGACCCATCTTCTTCTTGTGGAAACCCCTTTCTAGATCTAAATCCAAAGTTGAATTTCTTTACTTTTAAAGCCTAGATTAGTTTGCCATAAGGTTGAAGTTCCTTCAACCTTGGGGAATAACTTGGGATTTGTTCCCTTGTGCTCTCTTCAACACTATTGCAGGCGTATCATCCAGCTAGCTGGAAGGGTTTCTTGGATAGTGTTCTTAAGCCATCAAGTGTTCCACTTGATCTTTCCATCTTCCCACTCATTCCTTATTTCCTCATCCATTCGTTTTTGCCATCTCTCTTACCCATTCGTTTTCCCCTTTTTGCCTCATTTTCCCTTTGTCTTCCCCTCCTTTGCTTCCATCTCCCTTCCATCAAATCTACAAAGGAAACAAGCATCAAAAAAGAGGTTTGAACTAGAATTAGTTTGTTTAAAATATTGATAAGTTTTCATTTTGAAAACGCTTGGTTTATGCATCTTTAAAACATTTAGGGCTTGCATTTTGAGTCATTTTTCCTAGTTTTATAGTTTCATTTCAAAGATAGAAAAGTTTGCATATATGATAGCTTAAAATTTTGTGGTTTCAACTTCATTCCCACCATTTTTTGGAGCACTTTAGCTTGCTGGTCCATTTTGTTAAATTTGAAAATTTAAATATAAAATCTCATGCTTTTACATATTAGAACCTATTTTTCAAATCTAGACTTAGTTTAGTTTCATTTTTTGTTTGATTTGACTAACACTAAAGGGTGCTTGTAGTTTCACTTTCACTTGTGTTGTAGGTGTGATAAAAGCGAGTTCAAGAAGAATAATGAAAGCAAGAAGAGGATCTTAAACCAAATAAATCAAAACCATTATCCTTTTGTAAAAGCTCTTAAGAGCTTCTTAGCTTTCCTCTATTTTATTTTCAAAGTCCTTTCAAGGGTCTCAAACCCAAGGCACTTGTAACCTCTTAATAAAAAGTTAAGTGGAGGAGTCCTCCACTCTTTGGGTTTTCTTCCCCATTTGGGGAAGAGTGTTGTGCATGCTTAGTTTAGATCTTATCTTTTTCAAGTTCATAGATTAGTCTTTATTTTCGTACTTAGATTAATTTCTTTTCCAAGTCTTGACTAGAGTGAGCTAACTTTGGGATTGCATCCCAAAGGCCACATAACTTTGTGGTAGCTACTCGTTCCCCCGTTAGCATCTTGTGGACATCCAGCTAGCTGGAAGGTTTCCAGGACTGACGGTTTCTAGCAATTAGCCTTGTTCGGAGGTTGATCCCACCTTTAGAGTAGAATTGCTTGGTAGAACACTAGATCTTTCAGTCATTTCATATTGCAAGTAGCATGCTAGTTGTCTTTATATTTTTGAGCTATCACATGATTTAATTCCGCAAAGCTTCATAATTTTTTCCACAACTATTTCATTTTCTTGCAATAAAACGAACAAAGTCTCTTGAACTTGGCCAAATCCAAGTCAATAGCACTTTCTGTCGGAGAACATATAGACTTGCATGTTCCCCTTGCATTAGGCATTTTTAAATTAGCAAGTCTCTTGAACTGTGGTCTTAAGACCAAGTCAAGAGCGCTCTCTGTCGGAGAGTTGAATAAGTCCTCTAAATAATAAAACTTTTCAATCCACACTTCCCCCTTAATTGATTTATCTTGGTCGTTTGTCCAACACCCGTATGCTCTGCCAACCGGAAACGGTTGGGCTAGTACTCAGAAAGGTGAAGGACTTGATAATCTCATAAGTGATAATTAATTAAAACTTTCACCCCCATAACCAACCAATCCGGAGTTGAGCGATAAGATAAGTTCAGTGGGTAATCTCCTAGTGGGGGCGCCGGGATTCCATGTTCAGCCTCTAGTTTGCTGGTTAGCATTGCGCGACCTGGCTAGAGCACTGGGTGGCCCGACATGTCCTTGAACGGAGGCACTTGATACTGTCTTTTCCGGACTTTCTCTTGAATATCCTTGGTTTTATCCTAATAATCAAGACCATTAAAACTTTGAAATTTACCAAGATAATTTGCACAACGATCTCACGAACAGTTACTATCAAGACTTATTTTTCAACATCCCCCAGCACTCCAAATTCAATTATTTTGACTCCGTTACCCATTGGATAAGGCACTGGTCCTTTTATCATTTAATTTTTATCTGTGGATGCTTCTTAATTATCTCAAGTCTTTATATACTGTTTCGCAACGTGGATTGCATCTTATTTTGTGTTTTATTTAAAAGTAAACCGTGTGTCTTTCATCACTAAAAACTCCTAAACAACACCCATCTGCATCACCATACATTTTTAACACTTAAAACATTGAGCCATAGACAACTCTTTGTAGGGACTACCCCCCTTGGCTTCGTTAGGAGTTTGCCTAAACGGAGGAGCTGGGATTCAGGTGACAGTACCTGGCTCATTGCTTGCCCCCAAGCCACACCTCTCTCACTTGTAGTGAAGAGACAGCGTTCGAAAGATTTCCGCTGCTGGTGTGCAGTTTGGCGGACAACACTCCTCAAGCCCTCACGACTTTTTTGGACTGTCTGGTTTACCTGTCTGTTGGGTCATTTTCTCGAGCTTGTTGGTTTTAACACTGTCAGATCTATCTCACAAGCTGTGCTAGAAAGCCCTAACCTCAAATTCTCTCTCTGGGTCACTTTCCCTATTTTAAGGGTCATGTTTCCCAAGGCAGTTGAATTTGATCATTTTACACTAGCACTTAAATCCTGGAATCATACTTTATCATAGAATCACTGTGTGTTATCTATCCCTATCATTTCACATCTTTCCTAAGCCTCCACAGTGATCCTAATTACTTAATTCTAGGGTTCCATACCTGTCATCCTACGTACTTCACTTGATTGATTTGATCAGGTGATTGGGTTGATCTCTCCTGTCGGGAGTAGATCTGGGTCTCCCCCTTGCTATCTTGGCTTTGGTATCAAAAGTGAAGAGTGCCTTGGTTGGCGTGACAACCATCCTTTTGGGAACTAGGGCTCTCTTGGTTCACCACTTTAGTTGCTTGTCCCCTCTACCATCCACCTTGGATCCATGTGTAGGGGCAACTACAAGATTGGTGATAACATGTCCATTAAGTCACACGGTCATGTAGGCTTGTTTAAGTTTTTTTGTTAACTATGCATACTAAATAGCATAGCATGTAACTATGAATTATCATGGGGAGACCTAGGTGGGTCTGTTAAGTCACGTCAATCATGTGGGCTTGTTTAGTTTTTTATTAACTATGCATACTAAATAGCATAGCATAAAGTATAGCCCATAGCCGTGAATTTATCATGGGGAGACCTAGGTGGGTTCGTTAAATTATTTTGTTAACTAGCATTCTAAATACTTTTCATTAGGAATGCTCCTTGTGGACCTGAGAAACCTAAAGAGATGGGACCCTGCCTGGCATGACACTTTGGGGCAGAGTCCCAAGGTTCCACCAGTCTAGCGATCATCATTCTCTGCCAATACAACACCTCTATCATTCACTTGAGTACCTAAGGTTAAAATAACTATTTTGATACCTAAAACCTTAAGATGTTTGTTGGAAATTAAATGCAGAAATTTACTCTTGGTGGGATGAATTTGCACTCATCAAAGTTAAAACCATATAAAGGTGTAATATTAGGCTGAATTATTAATCCATGTCAGCAACTTAATGTATTAGATGAAGGGAACTAAATAGATTATAACAGCAAACAGATCAAAAGGTAGAACCTCCTCTCACTCACTGTTCCAAAAATAAAATAATTGTATTATTTGGCCTTCATATGTGTGTGGTAACAAAAGAAATCTACAAGTAATTAACAGCAAAATGAAAAGCATAAACATAACAAGCAACGAGACAGCAATACCTTCTTCATTAGTCTTCAACCGTTTGATATACAAGGAACTCCATCCTCATTGCCAAGCTCCTACTCTAACTCCTTCACTCCACTTACTTCGCAATTCTCTAACTCCCAACTCCTTAATCCCAAATGAAATGGAGAGAAAGCTCCTTTATATAGTGTGAGCTAGATCTTTCATACAATTAAAATATATTATTTTCCTAACTAAGTCCATGACAAGTCCAACAATAATAAAAAATTATAGTTAGTTAACTATTAGATCTAACCTGATGGTTAACAAGTCAAATTGATGAAATGGACTCTCTTCTCTCCAAAAGAGGTCGTTCCATCCAAAAACATGAAGAAATGTTTGAGATATCCTCCAAAAGAGAGTGTGCACCACTAAATGGGCCCTTTTTCTACCATGTAAAAGCTCCAAGAAATAATAAAATATGCTCCTTCATATGTGCCTGTTATCACACAACTTGTAGTTGCCCCTAGTGGTATCCCATCCGGGACGGTAGAGGAGATGGACAACTAAAGAGGTGACCCAAGAGATGCCACAGTTCCCAATGCAAAGTGGGAGTCACGTCAACCGAGGCACTCTTAACTTTAGATCTAAATGAATCAAGACCTAGGGGGAGACCCTATTACCAATCAAAGATGTTTGAACCCAAACAAAGGTTCCTAGGGATAAGTAAATAATGAGTTACGGAAACCAATGCAAGGTTAAGTGGACCTAGAAGTTAAAGTATGGTTGATGGTGGTTTGAGAGATGATTAGTGTTTCAACCAATATATGATTTAGGCCACATGATTAGTTCTAATGACAAGATCTAGTACCGTGTGTTATACAAGTGGGACCTACTTTCTTGAGATATGTAAATCAATGTAGTCAGACTCAGACTCGGCAAATACTCGGCTGGCTTGGGACTCGGCCGACTCGGATAAGACTCGGATAAGACTCGGCAAAGATTCGGCAAATATGAAAAATATGAAAAAAATTAAAAATGTGGTAACTTTTAAGCACAAAAAACATAGATAATGACATTTCTAATCCATATAAGTTATAAAAACAATTCTATGCAGAAATTCATTAGATCATCTCATAAAAATTAATAATACAACATTTGACACTCCATATTTGTATGCAAAATAGTGAACTGAAAGATTATTCCTTGAACACATTCCAAAATTGTACCAAGTTCAAATACATAGGTAAACATAACTAGAAAATCAAAAAAGATAGTGTCTCCAAGTCCAAACTCGATTCTCATGCATGACTATGAGCAGTGGAACGCCTAGTATAGGCCCTAGTAGAGCTAGTGACAACATCACTAGATGGAAAAATCAACTGTGATGAAGGTGTGTTTGGCGTTTCCATTTCAGAAAATGGTACACCAGAGGGACCTGTTATCACACCATAGTAGCAGGGCTACTATTCTTGTACAGCAGATATCTGCACATTCCAGAGCTTCCTTTATTCCAGAGCATGGCTATATATTTTTTTGGATCACCCATGATCAAAGCAGTATATTTTTCAGATTTTATGACCTTGTGTCAAGGCTGAGCCTTGAGAGTTCAGATTTGATGACTGATGTGACCACTTATCCCATTACAGTTTCCGTTCAGTGCCTAGAGATATATTGCAGCAGTGTTTCAGATGATGTATGATGATGATTATTATGATGATGTTGTATGATCTATGGATATGTTCTCACTGACTGTGGATTATTATCTTGTTGATTTAGTCATGATCATGGCATGTGCTTGGTATATTATTCCTGATGTGGCAAACTATTTAAAATGAACTGTAAATCATAAAATGGACAATTGCTTGCACTTTTAGGTCATTTAACAAAACTTACTGGTATTTCACCTTACATAGACATGGTCTTTCCCCGACACCAGTTGTCTGCTAGTGTAGGCTCCATATTCACTTGTCTCCATCCATACATGACCTTCCTGTTTGACTTTAAACCCTGACTTGTCTCATTTAACTTTCTGATACTGAGGACTTCCCCATTTTTCTACCTCCATGTTTGGACCGCATCCCTGTTATTCAGTGTCTCGGCTCTGAGTTGGTGACAGAACTTGCCTTTGGTGAGTTGGATTGTAGGCCTAAATCATTCTGGTCGGTTGTCCCGATGTTTGGCATTGGCTCGAACTCCCCCTAGTCACTTGAGATGTTGTTGGCTAAAACTGAAAGCTCATGTTCTACCTATGGAAACTTGAAAAATTCGCCCATGGAAACAAAAAAGGGCAAGAGCAATGAAAAGCTAAAAATACTCCTCGAAGAGTATAAGAAAGGTCCAAAAAGCAATAGTTCTTAAAAGCTATATCTAAACAATTGCTAACCTTATAAATATGTGAAAAACATGCCCTGGATGCAAGCTGCAACTAGTTGTGCTTCTCAGCACATCTGAAATCCGAAGGGTTATGTAGGCCAAAAAGGCCATGGAAATGAAATTGAATGATCCTAATGAACCTGGATCAACTTGATGTAGACATGATGCCTAAGTTGAATAAGCACTCTCTAAACAACTTATCCATTTGTGAGGCACAGCCATTCCCCATGTTCTTTTGTCCAGCACAGAGTTTGTAGCTTCCCCCTTCTCCCAGTCCAAAGTATTTTTGAGTTAAGTTAGACAAGTCAAACCCTTGGCCCAACCTTGCTCCTAGCCTTCATCTTTCACTAGCAGTTTGACCATGTCCAATGGGTGAGTTTGTCATTTGAACTATTGTGCAAGTAATTTTATATAATCACGGAATATGTTAACTTGATTAATGCCACTGAATGGAATTTATACTTTGAGCTTAGCTGTGGGAGTGATTAGAGAAACATTGTCTTAGTCTACTGATGTGATTTATCCTTGATTATATATTCTTGGGATCCGTGATGATGTGGGCCATGTATGGATGATTATTGATGATGATTTTTGGTCCCACATGTTTGATGATGATATCATATGATGTAAATATGATGCAGATGATGTTTGATCCAGTTCAGCAGGTTTATTATTATTTCAGATCAGCAGATTATACATTGTCCATATATGGTGGACCCTACAGCTGGCCCATTAGGGCAACCCATGATGTATGAGTACTCATTCCTAGTGGATTTGGGTCTTCTGGATCCATTGAGACACTTATCTTTCAGTTCCGGGCACTTCTGACAGTGATTGATGCAGTTTTACACTTGTTGACCAGATTTGGGGCTGATTTCCCAGCCTGAGCAGCAGGGGCCCCGAGAGGCCATTTCACCTAGGGCGCTGATGATGGAAGGGGTGGTCCAGCCACTTGTTATTACCATTTATCCCCCCTTCCGGAGAGCCTGGTGGGCTCAGATGAACAGCGCTAGCACCCTAAGAGGCAGTTTTGGCACTTTCACAGTTCCCGAGGCAGTTAAAAAATGGGATAAAGTGGTCACTGAAGAAATCGATTTGGGCAATTGAGGCAAGGTTTTGGCATTTGGTTTTCACAGAGGTCTTCCAGGATGGCATCACTACCTTCCAGTCAGTTTTCACCATGTGGGTATGCCCGGATTGATCACAGGAGGACATTTACTGCTTGACTGTCATGGATTCTGAGGACAGTTTTGGTCATTTTTGTTATATTGGACATATTTTATTATTTTTATTGTGCCTTGGGGATGAGCTAGTAAGGATTAAAACCTCCTAGCCCCACCATGAGCTTATATTGTTATGTCCTAGTCACCATGAGGTGGATTTTGATGCTTATATTTTCTCTTGTGGATGACGTCACCCCTTATTGTACCTTTTTAGTGGGGGCGCTATCATTATATGGGTGATCCATGTGATATATGGTTATGATTTATTGTTAGCCATTGATTAGATCTTGAGATCTTTTAATCTTAGCCACTCATGTAAAAAGTGGTTATGATTGTACTCTCTCCCCATCCTATTTAAGGAGGGAGCCTCTCATTGTAAAATCATCTAGAGATTTTTGGCTCTTGGCTCTTGGAATAAAATTTCTATCTTTTGGAGTACATGCTTGGATTGGAGTGGATGTTGGTTGTTTCGATTGTAAATGCTATTGTCCATTGCACTGGAGGATCTATTGTAGCTATCTTGCATATTTTGCCATACTTTATTTGCAGGTGAAGAGGGCGATTTTGGACAAGGGCGAATTGGTGGGGAGGCTTGCCCTTCAATCTTGGAAGAAGTCGTTTTGGTTTGACAGGGAGTAGTTTTTCCTTTGTGTCAACTATTCTATGTTTCTCTCTCTCGCTTGCTTGCATCTACCTTCGATTTGTTAAACTAATTGATGCTTTGCTCCTTGGCTTGACAGGTTAGAAGGAATCACATGTGGCTTGGAAAAATCGATTTGGCAAAAGGGCTTCAACAATTCTCCATTTGATCTTTGGCAAAGTAATCCTCGTCTCAATTAGCATTCATCTCTTCATCCAGGTATGTTCCAAGAGGTATGATCTTCTCTTCCTTGAATCTTCCATAATTTCTAGATCACAAAAACCCTAATCAAATTAAAACCCTTGTTTTTTTGTATTTTTTTTAGATCTACTTAGATCTAGCCTTGCAATTGAAAAGATATTAAAAACCCACCTCTATAGGATCCACCCCTAGTTGGATCTATAGTTTGGTGGTGATTGGCTAAAAATTGACACACTTTTCAAGGCAAAAAGCCCTCTTGAACCTAAATCGATTTTCCTAAGAGAAGCTTGTTGGGTTAGATCTAGCACATGGGTAGGTGAGATCCCACTTGATTTGAAATCTAGACACTTGATAACCTATACCCACATCTTTACTTTGGTGAAAACTACCTTGTGGACATCTCTCCATGTTTTAAGGGGTTAAAACCCCCTTTTGATTCTCTTGGCATCTTAAAACTCAGATCTACTAAGATCTAGCCATTGGATTGACTTGATCTTTTGAACATCCATAGATCGGGACACTAGCATCCCGGATCTACAATTTGGTGGCCATTGGACTTGATTTGGTCCACCAAAACCCATTTTTGGACCCTCCTTGAGCAAATCGCACCCCCTTGATTTTTTGAGTTGGTCCACTTCTAGGAAGTGGGTGTTGGAGATTTTCATGGATTTGGAATGCCCATGCCTTGAAACCTAGGTCTATACTGTCCTTTTGTCAAGATCCGCCTTGGGGATTGCATTCCTTGTTTTAAGGGATTGTGGTCCACTTTTGGTCATCTTTTAAAAACCTAGATCTAGTAAGATCCAACCATTGGATCTCATCCAATCCACTTGACTTGGCTTCTAGTTGTCTTGATCTACAATTTGACATACTTTTTGACCCCATTAGCCCATCCAACAAGGCACTAGTCCTTCTCCAAGCAAAGCGCACTCCTTGGGATTAGCGTCAAACCCTAGATCTAGTACATGGGTAATCCTAGAACCAACTCCAACTTATAGATCTAGCCTAGATCTAACCTATAGTACCATCCTCACACCTAACTTCACCTTGTGGGTCCACCTAGAACCATTTCACACTTCCCAAGACAACAAGACCCACTTGTGTAAACACATGGTACTACACCTAGTAATCATACCCCATCATGTGGCCTAAACCATACATAGGTTGAAACACTTATTATCCATTACACCACCTCCAACCATTCCTTAACCCTTAGGTCCACTTAGCCTTGCATTGGTTTCCGTAACTCGTCATTTACCTACCCTTAGAAACCTTTGTTTGGGTCCAATTAACTGTGATTGGGGTATAGGGTCTCCCCCTTGGTCTAGTTATACCTTGACCTAAAGCGAAGAGTGCCTCGGTTGACGTGACTCCCACATTGCATTGGGAACCGTGGCATCTCTTAGGTCACCTCTTTAGTTGACTAACTCCTCTACCGTCCCGGATGGGATACCTCTAGGGGCAACTACAAGTTGTGTGATAACAGGACCCTCGGTCTCTTCATCAAGCCAAGCCAAATCAGGAGGAGCTTCATCCTCCACTACCCAATCAGAGACTAGATCAATTTGATCCAATAAAATTGGATCCAAATCCTTTCTCCGCAGCTGTTTTGTGAGCATCCGAAGGTTGTAATATATGTAGACCAACTTCTCCAACCTCTCATGCTCCAACCTGTTGCGCTTTTTGGTGTGGATGTGCTCGAATACTGACCAATTGCGCTCACAACCTGAAGCGCTGCAAGGCTGACTCAATATTCTGATGGCGAATTCCTGTAGTTGCGGTGCCTCAGCGCCACAATCTACCCACCATTGGGCTGTTATAAAAAAAATAAACAAAGATTACAAGTTTTGCAATGTTAAACTTTAAAAATAAAACTAGCAAAATAAAATTTAACCAATTACAAATTGAATCTTACATGGCATTTTCTTCTCCCTGAGACGTTGTGTTGAGCTAAATCCAAACATGCCAGATGATTCCTTGTACATATCTCGCTGCATATTGATCAAGTCTTGAGTTTCTTGATTGGGGTACATCCTCTCAATGCATATCATCATACCTCTCATCACCTCAGGATCCTTTTGAATTTTAGACCCTACATTATAGAATATGCTCGGATTGAGATATGCCCCTGCAGCATGTAATGGTGAATGTAGTTGCCTGTCCCACCTGGAATCAATAATATCCCATATAGGGCGATATTTTGATTCATCCCCCTTATAGAAGACCTTGATGGCCTCTTTGGCCCTGTCCATCCCCTCATAAACATACCCCATTGGTGGTTTGTCACCATCCATGATCCTCAACACTCTCATAAGTGGTTCTGTCATGCTAACAATCTCAGTGACTTCCTCCCATAAACTATCTCTACGGACAGACAAGCTCATAGCCATTGCATCTGGTTTTGTGCTATCCTTATAATGTATCCATTCCCTGCTACTAACCATCCGTCTCAATGCTTGGTACTCAATAATATCCCATATAGGGCGATATTTTGATTCATCCCCCTTATAGAAGACCTTGATGGCCTCTTTGGCCCTGTCCATCCCCTCATAAACATACCCCATTGGTGGTTTGTCACCATCCATGATCCTCAACACTCTCATAAGTGGTTCTGTCATGCTAACAATCTCAGTGACTTCCTCCCATAAACTATCTCTACGGACAGACAAGCTCATAGCCATTGCATCTGGTTTTGTGCTATCCTTATAATGTATCCATTCCCTGCTACTAACCATCCGTCTCAATGCTTGGTACTCATTAAGAAGGCTTTGGAGGGAGAGAAAGTTGGTTGCAAACCGTGTGACAGCACGGCGACTGAGCTCACCTTCTGTGTGCTCTCTCATAAGACTCAGCACCCAAGCATGGTTATAAATGTACTTGGTGATTTGTTTGCACTCATGAACCACATCTTGCACCCACTCCAACTTCCCAATGTCCTCCAAAATCAAATCTATACAATGAGCAGCACAAGGGGTCCAAAAAAGAGAAGGGTATTTTGCACAAAGCAATTTACCTGCTGCCACATAATTTGCTGCGTTGTCGGTGATTACTTGGACAACATTTTTGGCCCCCACTTCTTCAACAACCTCTGCTAACAATGTAAATATCAGATTTGCATCTTTCACATGTGAGGATGCATCAACAGATTTCAGGAACATGGTTCCTTTAGGGCAAGCCACAAGAAAATTTATGATCGTTCTATTCCTCTGATCTGTCCACCCATCTGACAAGATTGTGCAACCTGTAAACTCCCATGAGCTTTTAATGCTCTCCAACTGTTCCTTGACACACTGCAACTCCTCATCTAGATCTTTCCCCCTAAGTGCACTGTATGAGGGGGCTTTGTATCCAGGGCCAGCGCTTGCAATAGCATCTACCATGGGCTGATAAAATGGAGACCTTGCAATGTTGAAGGAGAGGCTGTCATGGTACCAAAACCTCCTCACTGCCATATCTGCTTCCTTCCTTTTCTTTTCATTAAAGCTGTCCAAGGTAGGTTGAGATCCCGGGGTCGTACGAGGAAGGAAGAAATTAGAGGTGATAGATGGACTTGCTGTAGCACCTGGTGCAAAACTTGATGAACAACTACCTGGGGGTCCCATTGGAGATCTGCCCATCCCTGCAGTTTCAAACCTCAGCCTAGATCTTTTGGCATTTTGGTCTTTGATGCTTTCCAAAGCAGCGTTCATTTTCGCTGTGACTTCTTCAGGGCAGCCATCAAAAACTATGACATCTTTGCACACAACTCGAGCTAAGTGGTGTTTTAACTTGTTAATGCCCCCATACAGTCGTTGGACAGTACTTGCACTTGACTTGATTGTCTTGCCCTGGGACCACGCGGATACAATGTTCCCATGCTTTATCAAGAGCCCTTCCAGATTTCCCCTTAGGTGCCATGGATGACGATCTGAGTGGAAAAAGTTAAAAACAATTAAAATGAAATTTTATTTATGAATTAAAATTAAATGTAATTTGTTAAATTAAATTAAATTTGTTAAGTTGTTTTTTTATTTCAAGTTTTATTTTCATTTTTTAATGGTTTGGCCTTGGCATGCTGCGGCCATGACTGCCTACAAGGCATGTAGGCTGCCAATGTGGCAGCCTACATGCCTGTAGGCAGTCATGGCATCAGCATGCCAAGGCCAAACCATTTAAAAATGAAAATAAAACTTGAAATAAAAAAAAACAACTTAACAAATTTAAAAAATTAAAAAACAAAATTCAAATAAATTTATAATTTTCTTATGTTTTTGAGATTTGTTTTAAATTTCATTTTCAATTTTGTATTTGATTTTTTTTAATTTGTTAAATTTATTATTATTTTATTTTAAGTTTTTAATGGTTAAATTTCATACTGATGCCATGACTGCCTACAGGCATGTAGGCTGCCACAGTGGCATCCTACAGGCTGCCCAGTGGCAGCCTACATGCCTTGTAGGCAGTCATGGCAGCAGCCAAAAGAAACCATTAAAAACTTAAAATAAAAAAATAAACTTAACAAATTCAAAAAATTCAAATACAAAATTGAAAATGAAATTTAAAAAAAATCTCAAAAAACATAAATTAACATAAAAAATTCAAATTTCAAATATAATATGTTATTATGTTTTAAATTTTAATTTTACATGTGTTTTTTTTAAGTTTTAATTTTAATTTTTAAATTACAATGTAATATATGATTACATATATTACATTATAATTTAAAAATAAAAATTAAAACTTAAAAAAAACACATCTAAAATTAAAATTTAAAACATAAAAATTTAAAACAATGTAGTTTCATATATCTAAAATTTAAAACATATCTAAAATTAAAACATATCTAAAATTTAAAATTTAAAAATTTAAAATTTAAAACATTTATAAAAATTAAAATAACATAATAAAAAACATATATTATTAATAACATATATAAAATTTAAAACATTTATAAAATTTAGATTTAAAACATATATAAAATATACATTTTCAATAGCATTAAAATAAATAAATAAATACTAAATGTTGACCAACCTGATGGCTGGCAGCTGATGTCGATGGCAGCTGATGTTGAGCTGATGTCGAGCAACAGGAGCAACGGTAGCAGGCTGTTGTCGACCAAACTCCGGAACCCAGCACCCAGCACCCAGCAGCGTCTCTGTAAAACAACAGCAGCGACGCCTCTCGACTCTCTGCAAACTATAGATACTAGCAACTCGAACCCTCAACTCGGAAATCAACTCGAAAAACACTATGAAGTTATGAACCCTCAACTCGGAACTCACTCGCTCTCAGTCACTTCGCGGCTCACTCTCAGTCACTTCGCGGCTTGCTATGAGTGGACGAGGACCCCGAACGCCTTCTTAAAGGCTCAAAATCGACGCCAAACTTTCGCGCCATTCTTTTGGCGCCAATATGAAACCCCGCGGTGGTAAAATACGGCCCATTAACTGCCACGATGGATGGAAAACCGGACGACGAGTATCCACGAGTGACGACGAGTATCCACGAGTTTGCCGAGTTTCCACGAGTTTGCCCTAAACCCGCGAGTGCCGAGTTAGGGCTCCGAGTCTGTCGCCATTATGCGGCTGGCAGTTGACTCGGCCAGACTCGGCGAGACTCGCGAGTCTTGGCCAAGTGAAACTACACTGATGTGAATGGTTCAAATGGGACCCACAAGGTGAAATTAAGGGATGCAATTGGTACTAGTGGATATGTAATGAGTAGATCTATGGATCTAAGTTGAAATTAGGAATACCCATATATGGGATCTAAGGTTTGACACAATTCCCAAGGAGTGCGACTTGCCTAAGGAGGACTAGTGCCTTGTTGGATGGGTTAATGGAGTCAAATGATATGTCAAAGTGTAGATCGGGACACCTAGCATGCAAATCAAGTGGGCTATTTGGGATATGATGGTTCGATTTTGCTAGATCTAGGGTTTCATGATATGACCCAAGTGGACCACAATCCCTTAAAATAAGGAATGCTACCCCCAAGGCAGATCGTCACAAAATGATACTCTAGACCTAGGTTTCAAGGTATGCCCGTTCCAAATCCACAAAAATCTCAACTACCCACGTCCTCAAAGTGGGCAAACTCAATCACCCAAAAAAGTGCGACCTTGCTCAAGGAGGGCTAAAAGATGGGAAAGGGGTGTCAAAACAAGTCCAATGGCCACCAAATTGTAGATCCAAGTAGTTTAGGCAATGATCTATGTGGATCTAGAAAATCAAGACAATCCAAGGGTTAGATCTTACTAGATCTGAGTTTTAAGGTGCCAAGTAGTCCAAAATGGGGTTTTAATCCCTTGAAATGTGGAATGATGCCCACAAGGTAGAAATCACCAAAGTAAGAGTCTAGGGGTAGGTTATCAAATATGTAGATTGCAAATCAAGTGGGATCTCACCTACCCATATGCTAAATCTAACCAAACAAGCCTCTCCCAAGGAAGTGCGATTTGCCTCAAGAGGGCTATATTGCCTTGAAAAGTGTGTCAATTTTAACCCAATCACCACCAAACTATAGATCCAACTAAGGGTGGATGCTATAGAGGTGGGTTTTTAATATTTCTTCAAAAGCAAGGCTAGATCTAAGTAGATCTAAGAAAAACCAAAATGAGGGTTTTGATTAATTAGGGTTTTTATGATCTAGAAATTATGGATGATTCAAAGAAGAAGATCATACCTTTGGAGCATACCTGGGTGAAGAGATGAATGCTAGTTGAGATGAGGATTACTTTTGCCAAAGATCAAATGGAGAATTTTCTAAGCCCTCTTGCCAAATCGATTTTTCCAAGCCACATATGTGTCCCTCTAACTTGTCAAAACCAAGGAGCAAAGCATCAATCAGTTTAACATGTTGAAGGTCGATACAAGCAAGAAAGAGATAAGCAAAGAATAGTTGGTGCAAAGACAAAACCACTCCCTGTTTAACCCAAAACGTCCTCCTCCAAGCTTGAAGGGCAAGCCTCCCCACCAATTCGCACTTGATGAAGAAGTCTTCTCCACCTGTAAAAAGATATGGCAAATATGCAAGATAGCTACAATAGATCCTCCAGTGCAATGGACAAAAGCATTTACAATCAAAGCAACCACCATCCACTCCAACCCAAGCATGTACTCCAAAAGATAGAAATTTTATTCCAAGAGCCAAGAGCCCAAAATCTCTAGATGATTTTACAATGAGAGGCTCTCTCCTTAAATAGGATGGAGAGAGACCATAATCCTAACCACTTTTTACATGAGTGGCTAAGATTAAAAGATCAAAAGATCTAATCAATGGTTGAGATGAGCTCAACAATAAAATACATGGATCAACCATAAAATATAACCATAAGTGGACAAAATCGCCCTAGGAGAGGGGATCCCACCAAATCATGATGACAAAACATAACAATAAGCTTATGGTGGGTCCCAGAGGTAATTTTAGCCACCCTTGGTCAATCCCCATAGCACAATAATAATAAAATAGTCATCAAAGTACCAAATCATGCCTCTATGGACAAATCGTGGGCCTTAGGAGGCCTTAGAAATCATCAGACAATGCCATAAGTGATGGATGTGGACCCCGATGAAGCTGAAACTGCTGGAGAAGGTGCGGAAAACATCCCACTCATCATCACTAATCATCCCATGCCAAAACTTTGCCTCAGTAGCCCAAATCGAATTCCTCTGTAGCCATTTCTATCAATCCAAAATTGCCTCGGGAAGCGTGTACCTACCCCAAACTGCCTCCTGGAGTGCCTGTGCTGTCAAGGTGAGGGCACCAGTGTGTCCGGGAGGGGGGTAATATGGTAAAAACAAGTGGCTGGACCACCCCCTCCATTATCAGCGCCCTAGGTGAACCAAATAAAATCCAACTCTGCTCTGACAGGGTCTCCGACAGACCAAAACTGCACTAGGACAACCTACTGAGGCTCAAACATCACTGTAACTGCCCGGAACTAAAAATAGACTGTCTCATTGAACTCGGAAGGTCCAAAACTATCCAAGATGTGTACTCATACACCATATGGATCTTTGCATGATCATATAATATATCCAATATACCGGAACAGGTGAAATAATAATAATCTGTAAATGATCAAATAATGCTGAAAACCATAAATCATCATCATAAACCTGTATCTGATGCATAGAACCATCATGTGCATGTACATAGACCATATATCATCTATCTGTATCATCACAAGGTCCAACCATCTCATGTCCTGTGGTTAACCTTGGTCAAACCAGGTTTGACCAAGTCAACATGACCAAATATAACTCAGACTATCATCAGAAGCTGCTGCAAAGTGTCAAAGGTTAATGCATGCTCTACAACTCATTCAAATAGCAATTATAACAAAAAGTAATCATTACTGGCGATCTAAATCCACATATATAGTGTCATTAATTATTATTATGACTCAGACTAGACTTTGAAGACCATACTCACTTCATAGATGTGATCAATTTGCTAGTGAAGGGTGAAGGCTAAAATAAACTGGCTAGGCCAAGGGGTGACTGACTGACTTAACATTGTGACACTTTGGATATGGGAAAGGGAATACACACCATAGTATATACTGAATGAGCAACAATACAGGGAATGGCGGTGTCTCACAAATGGATAAGTTGTTTAGAGAGTGCTTATTCAACTTAGGCATCATGTCTACATCAAGTTGATCCAGGGTCATTAGGATCATTCAATTTCATTTCATGGCCTTTTTGGCCTACATAACCCTTCGGATTTCAGGTGTGCTGATAAGCACAACTAGTTGCAGCTTGCATCCAGGACATGTTTTCATACATTTATAAGGTCAGCAATTGTTTAGATATAGCTTTTAAGAACCATTGCTTTTTGGACCTTTCTTATACTCTTCGAGGAGTATTTTTAGCAGTTCATCGCTCTTGCCCTTTTTTAGTTTCCATGGGCAAATTTATAAGTTTCCATAAGTAGTACATGAGCTTTTAGTTTTAGCCAACAACATCTCAAGTGACTAAGGGGAGTTCAAGCCAATGCCAAACATCGGGACAACCGACCAGAATGATTTAGGCCTACAATCCAACTCACCAAAGGTAAGTTTTGTCACCAACTCAGAGCCGAGACACAATAAACAGGAAAGTTCATCCAATACAGAGGCTACAGTGGGGAAAGATCCTCCATTCCACTAGTCAAGTAGTAAGTCAGGGTGATAAACTAAAAGGTAGGCAATGGATGGATGAAGACAATGAATAATGGAGCCAACACTAGCAAGCCAAGGTATGGTGGAATGATCACCTCTATTCTCCCTAGGGAGAGTAAAACCAACGAGTATGAATAGTGAACTTCTAAGTCTGAGTAAGGACAGTAGGATATATATAATAAGATCAACCAGGTCCACATATCTATATGATCGCCAGATCATGACACTAAATGCTAAGACATGCCATAAGAATGAATATAAAAGCAATATAACCACAACACCATGATAAACCTGCTGAGTCATATACCTGAATGCCCATCCTCTGAACCATCATCTATCCTCTGAAACTGCTACTGTAACTCTTGGCACTACTAACTGCTCTGTATAAATGGTATAATGGCTACATCGGTCATCTCTCTGAGTGTCTTGAGACTCAATCATGGCATGGGGAATACATACGCTGTCCAAAATCTGATAGTGATCCATAGATAGATGCTCATCTCATCATCTCAATGTAAAGGAACTGACTGAAAAGTGCTCTGGAATCTGAAAAATAATGTATGGTAGCCCGACTACTATATATGTGATAACAGTGCCCTTCAAGATGCTTCCATGCAAAAATAATAAAAGAATTCTTGACATGGGAGGATGTGCTCAATGTCCACCTAGAAAGATCCTCTAGAGTGTGCCCTCCAATGTGCATGAATGAAGAAATAATAAAATAATATCCCCCTAAGAAGGTGCTCTATGACAAACTCCTCAAAATAGCAAATGTAACAACCCTCAAGTGTGAAGGAAGAGGGTGCTCCTACAACTTCCATTGATAGGCATGCAAGATACCAACTAACTAGAGCACTCCACAAGAAAGAAGTTGGTCAACTTCTCAAAATAGAAAGGCTCCTTGTCCCATGTGCAACTACCTCAATAAAATATTCAATAAATTCCAAGGTGGTTGCAACTCCCCAATAAAATATTCCATCATTAACCAACTCCTCATGAGTGCAACCTAGGCAGATGTGCCAACCTCCTCCCATGTGTGAATGAAGCTAGGGCACTCTAAGAGAGAGAAGATAAGATAAGATAATTTTATTAATGTCCAACAAATGACCACAAAGTTAGGTCAATGGGATTGTGTGGTATCATCACATTAATACAAAGTGGGAGCACTAAGGCAGCTCCAATAAGCAAAAAGTATGACTCTAACCGAAGAACCAAAAAGAGCTAGCTCCAAAGATGGAGAGACAATCCAAAAGAGAAATGTACAAAGAGAATGGATCTAAAATTTGTGGTACGGAAGTGGTAAATTTGTCATGGTGCATTGGAAGCATCTCTCTTGACATCCGAGGTTGAATGAAGGGATCTCAAAATAGTAGTTTGTCTAGCTGAAGAACTAGAAGAGGAGATATGAGTAATGTGGCGCTGCCTGGAGTGGGGAGCCTATGGCTGTGACTTGGATGAGATTGTTCGGATGTTGAGATGGGGCCAAGACTGGCTAAGTCGCTGGTGTCTAATTGAAGCAAAGGTAGTCAAGGCAGTCCTCTGTGTCCTAACTGATTTACGGTCAAAAGCACTACTGCCATCTGTTTGTCTCTTAATGCCTCTAGAAGATGGGAGCACTAGAAAGAAAGAAGTAATCCGCTGAGTGGAGGTTGATCCAGACTACAAATGTCGTTGAAGGACAAGGGACTAAAACTGGAGGGCCTCCTATAAGTATAAGGCCATACATCTCTAATAGGGATATCTAAAGCAACTAGACAAGGCCTCGAGCTCTGTGAGAAGAAGGCCCCAAAAAAGACAATGGGACCACCCGTGAATCTCGTATAGGACAACAAAAAATGAAGTGCTCCTTGGTTGCAATCTCTCAAAGGTGGCATTCTTGGCAAATCATGTCTGATCAGTCAATTTGGTGATCCGTCTCCACCCTGCGACGATGAAAACCCACATTGAACTGCCCTAGAAGAATACGAAGAGCATGCATCCAATGACGGAGTGTGTATGGGGTTGAACAATGAGACTATCCCTCAAATCCATGAAGTGCTCAGTGTAAAAGGCCATCTTTGGACGTAACACACACTGAGGGTTGTGTTATCACCTAAGCTGTAGTTACCCCTATGGATGGATCCAGTCATGGATGGCAATAGGGAAGGGCAACTCAAAAGGTGCAACCACGATCACCTCGACCTCCAATATGTATGGTTGTCACGCCAGTCGAGGCAACCTTCGCTTTATGTTATCTAGCCCAGACAACAAAGGGGGAGACCCGATCAACTCCCGACAGGAGAGATCAAAACCAAAACACCAAATCAGGGTATTTCTAAGTGAAGTTAGGTGTATGGTTTATCCTAGACCTAAGGATGAAGTCACAAGCCAAGTGAGGGGTTCAATAGGTATAGCTTTGGTTCATGGTTGATGTAAGAGTGACTTATAATGTTTGAAGTGAGATCTAGGGCTAGTGTACTAGTTCAATGTTGGAAAGTCCACTGCCTTGGGAACCGTGTCCAATGCAGGGTAATTAAGGGTTGTATTGGGGCTAACTAGTACAGACGACAGGCTTGACCATGGTACATGATAGCTTCAAGGGTTTAGTTCACCATGCATAAGTCAAACCACAAGTCAATCCAACAATCTAGGAAAGTTGAATTAACTTGGAGAGAAACCAGTGCCTTGGGAATTGGGAAGTGGAGTCAAAGTAGGGTTGACTTGTGGTTTAGGACTCCTAGTACTTGGGACAAGTGGGCAGTAGAGGTCTTAATGGATGAATGTATCTAGATCTAGGTTTGACCTAAGTGGACCACAATCCCTTAAAACAAGGAATGCAATCCCCAAGGCAAGATTTGACAAAGTGACAGTCTAGACCTAGGTTTTGAATTATTCCGGTTCTAAATCTCCAAAAATCTCAAGTACCCAGTTCCTGGAAGTGAGTCAACTCACTTCTCCAAGGTGGTGCGACTTTGCCCAAGGAGGCTAAAAAGTGGGGTTAGGTGGGTCAAAACAAGTCGGATGGCATCCAAACTTTAGATCCGGGTAGATCGGTCAAGTAGGAGTATGGATCTGTAATTTCGTGGTAATCCAACGGTTAGATCTTAGTAGATCTGAGTTTAAGGGTTCCAAGTGGCCCAAAATGGGGATTAAATCCCTTAAAATGTGGAATGGGGCCCACAAGGTGAATTTCAGAAAAGTAACAACCTGGGTGTATGTTATTGGATATGTAGATGTCAAATCAAGTGGAATCTCAAACACCCACCACTTAGATCTAGGTCAACCTGCTCAATCAGTGAAGTGCGCCTTGCTTGGGAGAAGCCAAGTTGGTATGGGAGAGGGGTCAAACGGAAGCCAATCCTCACCAAACTATAGATCCGGGATGCCGTGGATGCTATAGAGGTGGGTTTTCAATATTATGCCCAATAACCCACTAGATCTAAGTAGATCTGAGAAAATGTAAAAATGGGGTTTTGATTAATTAGGGTTTTAAGTGTTTTTGACAATTGGATAGATCATGGAGATAGAACTTACCTTGAGATCATACCTGAGTGATGTGGATGAGATGCCTTGATGTTGAGGAAGATTCCCACAGAGATCAAATGAGAGATTGTTGATTTGCTTGCCGATTTGATGCCCTAGCCCACAAGTGCGCCTTCCTCTACCTGTCAAACCAAGGAATGAAGATTCAATCAGTAAGATCAAGTATGGAAGAAATACAAGAGAAATGCAAATAGTAACATGAAATAGAAGGTCCTGGGACAGTAATACTCCCTGTTACCAACGAAGAGCTCCAAAGAAGAAGTAGGGAGAGTCTTCCCCTACCAATACCTCCTCCTCCAAGCAAATCGGCCTCCACCTGTAGATGCAAAAATCGTGGTACAAAGATATGGCAAACAAGATCTTCAATAACTCAGTGCAAAGGAAGAACCAACGAACGAACACCAAAAACATTCACCACAACACTGGAGATAGATGCAATAATAATTTTCTATTCCAATAATCCAGAGCCAAAAGTCCCTTTACAATGAGAGGCTCTCTCCTTTAAATAGGAAGGAGAGGCACCAAAACCCTAACCACTTTTTGAATGAGTGGCTAAGATTAGAAGATACAAATGTCTAATCAATGGTTGAGATGAGCTCAACAATAAAATACATGGATCACTAATAAAATATAATGTAAGTGGACATAATCGCCCTATAAGAGGGGAATCCCACCAAATCATGATGATAAAATATCATAAGAGGCTTATGGTGGGTCCAAGGGGTAATTTTATCCCTCCTTGGTCAATCCCCATAGCACAATAACCAAAAAATAATCATGAATGTACCAAATCGTGCCTCCATAGTGAAGTCGTGGTCCTCAAAAGACCTCAAAAATCCACTGAAAGTGCCATAAGTGATGGATGCGGGCCCCGATGAAGCTGAAACTGTTGAAGAAGGTGTGGAAGACCCCGATCTATCATCACTGATCATCCCATGCCATAACATTGCCTCAGTAGCCCAAATCGATTTCCTCAATAGCCATTTCTACCAATCCTGAAATGCCTCGGGAAGCGTGAAACTGCCCCAAACAGCCTCCTGGAGTGCTGGCGCTGTCAAGGTGAGGGCACCAGTGTGTCCGGGAGGGGGGTAATATGGTAAAAACAAGTGGTTGGACCACCCCCTCCATCATCAGCGCCCTAGGTCAACCGGATAAAAATCACATCTGCTCCGACAGGGCCTCCAACAGACCAAAACTGCACTGGGACAGCCTACTGAGGCTCAATCATCACTGTAAGTGCCCGGAACTGAAAACAAACTGTCCCATTGGACTCAGAAGGTCCAAATCTATCAAAGATGTGTACTCATACACCATATGAGTCTCTGCATGATCAAAATAAATATCCAATATACCGGAACAAGGCGAATAATAATGCTCTGTAAATGATCAAACACTGCTGTACCCCAAGAATCACCATCATAACCCTGTAGCTGCTGCATAGAATCATCATGTACGTGTACATAGACCATATATCATCTATCCATATCATCATAAGGTCTAACATCTCATGTCCCATGGTCCTCCATGGTCAAACTAGGTCTAACCAAGACCAAATATAACTCAGGCCATCATCCAAGGCTGCTGCAAAGTGTCAAGGTTAATACATGCTCTACAACTTATTCAAATAGCAATTATAACACATAATGATCATAACTGGCGATCTACATCCAAATATATAGTGTCGTTAATTATTATTATTACTCAGACTAGATTTTCAGGATCATACTCACTTCATAGTTGTGATCAATTTGCTAGTGAAGGGTGAAGGCTGAATTAACTGGCTAGGCTAAGGGATGACTTAGCTGTCTTGACTTTGTGACACTTTGGCAAGGGAAAGGGAATACACCATAGTATATACTGAATGAGCAATAACACAGGGAATGGCGGTGTCTCACAAATGGATGAGTTGTTTAAAGAGGGTTTATTCACCTTCACAGATGCGCACAATCCATAATACAAATAAGGCCAGCAATTGTTTAGATATAGCTTTTAAGTTCCATTGCTTTTTGGGCCTGAAGTTTCCATAGCCTTGATCTATGTGTGTTTATAAACACATTGCATAGATTTACATTTATTTTAGGCTTTCTGCTACAGGTGTGTTTTTAAGGCACTTGTTTACCTGAGCACTTCTAGGTGTGTCATGGACAGCTTGTTTACCTAGGTATTTATTTTCCACAAGATATAACATTTTATTTTCATAGCCATTTTCATTTGGCATGCCTTTCATTCATGTGTGTTTAGAAACACATTGCATGAATGGGCTTTTCATACAAGATATAGCATTTCATTTTCCAGATTTTGTATTGATGGCAGCACTAAAAGTTTCAGGTTTAGCCAACACAACTTTAGTGACTAGGGGGAATTCACAAGGAACTCCAACTCACCATAGGTAAGTTTTGTCATCAACTCAGAGCCGAGACACAATAAATAGGGAAGCTCATCCAATACAGAGGCTACAGTGGGGAAAAGTCCTCCATGCCACTAGTCAAGTAGTAAGTCAGGGTGATAATCTAAAAGGTAGGCCATGGATGGATGAAGACAATGAAATGATGGAGCCAACACTAGCAAGCCAAAGTATGGTGTAATGATCACCTCTATTCTCCCTAAGGAGGGTAAAACCAATGAGTATGAATAGTGAACTTCTAAGTCTGAGTAGGGACAGTATAATATATATAATAGATCAACCAGGTCCATATATCTATATGATCGCCAGATCATGACACTAAGTGCTAAGACATGCTATAAGAATAAGTATAAAAGCAATCTAACCATAACACCATGATATACCTGCTGAGTCATATACCTGCAAGCTCATCAACCTGTACCATCATCTGTCCTCTGAGACTGCTGCTGTAACTCTGGGCACTACTGTCTGCTCTGTACCAATAATATAATGGCTACATCGGTCATCTCTCTGAGTGTCCTGAAACTCAGTCATGGCATGGGGAATGCAACTGCTGTCCACAATCTGATAGTGATCCAATATAGATGCTCATTTCGGCATCTCAAATGCAAGGGAACTAGATGAATAGTGTACTGGAATGAGAAAAATAATGTATGGTAGCCCGGCTACAATATATGTGATAACAGGTTGATCCAAGTGACCTGCACAAACTGCCTATAAATGTCATCTCGGGTTATTTTATTCAACTCTTGTCTAGAAAGTAAGAGGCAGTCGATCATGTCCAGGGACTACCTAAATGGGGGAAGTAAGTCATGCTGCCGCCGAAACACGCACCTGGGGGTTATCGCAACAGAAATATTCAAGTTGCTTAGGTGCGTTCCTTGGGTGGCAAGTCTCGAGTCAAGTACTGTCACTTCATCTTGACTCCTTCGTTTAGGCAGAACTCCTAACGAAGCCAAGGGAGGTAGTCCCTATGAGTTACTAAGGCTATTTAAGCTTTAGGTTTATGATTGGGTAAGTTTTTTAGGAGATTTGAATAAGATTTAACTGAAAGCAAAAATCACTTGCAGTCTGCAGAATATAAATTATGATCAACAACATAAGATAGATATAAGCAATATAAGATCTGATAAAAAGTTTGAAATACTGTAAACAAGATCAATGCCAAAAAATGGAGTCGATAAATGCGTGTTGTTGTATTGTAAATTTTTTGCGAGTGATTCTTGGTCAGTTTTTTTTTATTATGAGATGGGGTTTGATTACGGGAAGGGGGAGCTCCAGATATACCATGAGGTACAAGGAGTAATGTTTGGAAGTTAACTAAAGGTGGCTCCTCACGAAGACGTGTGGGCTGGAATGGATTCTTGAGCGCAGTGTTCAACACTACACCAACAAGGGTGTATCCTAACTATGCCTTGAGGTCGCCTCCCAGTGGTTCCCGCTTCTCCTAAGAAATTTCTCCACACAATGATTAAGGTCTGAGTGCCGGATTTTCACTATGTTCAGGGTAGTTAATTCTATTAGGATGAGTTTTTATTAGATGTGAAGAATTATGGAGTAGTTGCAACTCTTTCTGATTTCCCACAGGCCCAGGCAAATGCCCGCAAGGGGAAAGAGCATACTTTGAGTTGGAAACTAAATATATGTTTCATTTGATTGCAAAAGGTAAATAACTAAAGTAAAGCGTTATGGTAATTACTATAGGCAGGGAGTCTCTTTTCTGATCATCCGATCACGTACTCAGGCAAAGCCCTTTATGTGACAGCGAGAGCATACTTCGGGAAAGCAATGCCAAATTTATTACTTTGAAGCAAAAATTGAAACAACTAAAACAATATTTATAATGTTTTAAATTTAAAAGTATAATGCTTGATGTGTGTGTGTTTTTGTGTTTAAACCGAAAATAAAACTTGTTAGAAAAAATCATGCCATAAAAAAAATGCGAATCCCCCCAAGGGGGATGGGGTGTGGGTGCTGGGTAGCCCACTTGCTCTTCCTTTATTTATGATTTACAATGAACTTTTTGGAGAAAATGCCTTGGATCTTTACAGATCTAGATCCAAAAGGCTTACAAAAAATGCAAAGAGTGAATGTCGGATGAAGCTGAGACGCCTCGGGAAGCTCCGGAATGGCCCAAACTTGAATTTTTTGACCCAAAAGTGCCAAAACCTGCTAAAAAATAAAATAGGACAGCGAGCTAATTAGTGTTAGAAAATGCCCAAAATCACTTTTAAAAGTGATTTGTGCAACCGCAAAAATTATGGAAAAAATTTAGGCTAATCTACTTGTAAAAATTGAATGAAAATGACTCAAAAGGAAAAGTCATTTTGAGGATCTTGGCTTGCTTTTGAGGGCATCCAATGAAGAAATTTTTAAATTGCTAAATAAAATTTAAAACCCAATATAAAGCTACTCTAAAATGCCTTAAGACTTTTCAATAAATTACTTGCATGAGGAAAATTTAAGATGCTAGATCTAATGCGGAATATAAACTTTTAGAAACTAAGCTCTAAGCAAAATACAAAATCAGATCTATGTATGATATTTATTTTCAACAAAAATAGATCCGAGAAGAACAGTAACCAAGGAGATTTTCTTTAAACTTATGAAGAGAGAAAGGAAGAAAGGAAGCTTGGTGTTGGATGGATCAACTGAAGAGACTTCTGGTGATAATTTGTGGACTATGTTGGATGAATCCTGGGAGAATAAGAGAACAAACTTGTTCCAATACTTTTCCACGTTTTGTAACCTGTAACTAATTAGAAACTTGCCAAAGAGATTGTGAGATTCGGTAATAAACACAAGAAATCAAGAAAGCATGTCAATACACTTATTAAACAATGCTACATTAGATCTCTAGATATGCATGATTAAAAGAAACTAGCAATAAGCTTATTACTTGATCCTTTCCTATCAATTGATACCAATCCTTTCAAGGCCAAATTCACAATACAATTGAACAAGAATCTAAAGATACATGTTACCTCAAGCTAATACAACAATGATCACCCACAAGAGAGCATGGCACCATGTAGCCTACAAAGCTTTAAATTTATTCCAACAACACACAATAGAAAGTATTACAATAGCAAGCTTCTCTCAACGCAACTCTAACTAGTTTAAATGAGAGAATGAAGCCTCATTATATAGCAAACCCAAGAGAAATCCTCTTTGACACTTGGAGAAATGAGTTCATACACTTGGAAAAGGCTTGTTGACACATGTGAGAGGTTTGGGGAGGTTAATGACACCTTTCTCCAACCATTTGACACTTTTCAACCTCCACTTGACACCTCTCCAACCACAAATTCGCCTCCCCCTTTGGTGGATCTCCAATCTTCAATCAAATCATCATTTATTTGCTCAATATTCTCCCTGATTTGATTGTCAATCAAAGGAGATTTGATTCCAACACATTTCCTTGATCCATGGGATTGGGATTTTGCCTTTATTATGTCTTTTTTGCCAATTAAATTGGTCTTTTGGGGGTTTTTTTAGTAAATATTATTTTCTGAGATAAATACTTACTCAAAACTTAGGATAAGTGGGTTTATGGGTTTAGAGGATGTGTTGGCTTAGAAAACGAGCATCCACTTGACAAATTATGCCCACAAACCATACTTTTATTGCATTTTTAATTTTTCCAATTAAATTATTAAAAAATAGTCTAATTTTATGAGAAAAAACATTTTCCCCGGAATGTAAAAAAAACTTAAGGGGACCTAGCACATGTCCATACGGCTCAATTCTAATGTCTAGCATGGTAATATACATTGACACTTGGGCTCTAATAACCTCCTCGGATCGAGAAATCATGTCGACTACCCCAACTTTGGAGGTATGAGTGAAAAACTCGAAAATTATAAGTCGTTTATTCAACAACATATAATTGACAAGGGAAAAAACACTCTGGGCTAGTCGGACTGATATCTAAGTCCTAGGAAAGTAGAGTCCATTACAAAACCATCATGCTAAGACATTTTTTACAGTTTCCCCGCAGGGATGGACATGTGATTTTATTTTAAAAAAAGGGCCAAGGTGGCCTGCTAGGAATTCTGATTTTCTAAATATGAACAAGTAAACTTGTTCCATCTTCACAGGCTCACTCGGAATCCACTGAGTGCAATTTAGTAGATAACAGGTCCATCGTGATACCAACAGACGCCAAAAGATTTGCAACCCCCACATACCAACACCTAGTGCAACCTGAAAGACTAGCGGCGACAATGGACTTCAATGGGAGATAGGCCAAGTATGGGTACCGATCTCACCCCTTCATCGAGTTAGGAAGTTCCAAAGGAGATGTAAGAGTGAGACAAGGCTAAACATAGTCTCAAGATGAAAGGGCCTGGCATCTGATGATGCAATGGAGGAGGAGAGTATGCACCTAATGATCCAATAGAGGAGGAGAGTATGCACCCTCCCTACTGAATTCCAATCAAAATCTAGAAGACAAGGCCCCCAAACCTCTGAGCCATAAAGGACTGTGGATCTGATGAGAGTGTCCATGAGAGACATCTTCGATGAGATGTCCTAAAAATGGTGTATGAAGCACTATCTCTCGAGAAGGGCTAAGGATCTATATCCTTTGGTGATTTGAGGCTGAAGGGCATGTCGTAGACTAAAACGAGGTTCTGAGAACTAGAACCCCAAATAGCTAAAGGTGCCAGTAATCTCAATCTCCTCCTCTCTAAAAAATAAATGAAGTTCAATGAGAAGCTTCTTTGCCCCATTGAAGATCATAACCTTGGTTTTACCCAGGTTGATTGTCAGTTGACGAAGATCACAGAAGAGGACCAGGGCATCTAGTTGTCTCTGCAACCCCTCTGAAGAGAGGCCAAGAGGACCACATCATCATCGAAGTGAAGGGTAGAGATCAAAACCCGGTGGAGAAGGAACCCATCTCCATCCCGAATGTGCTCCTATAGGCAGGACTCTGACTCATCGATGTAGATCTGAAATAAAATAGGGGATAGGGGATACCCTTGCTTGACCCCAATGGTACTCCTAATAAAATCTGATATCTCATGGACTATGCGAAGACGACCAAGGACCGACTCATATAATCTCATAATGGTAGTAAGAAGGATCGTGAAAATGCCAATGTCTCTTAGCCTTTAGAATAATGCCACTCTGGTGACGAAGTCAAACGCTTCCCGAAAGTCTACAAAGTAGCAACAAACTTTCAAACAATAATGGCAAGCCTCCTCAATATTGGCCCAAAGCATAAGAATGTGGTCAATGGTCTGGTGTGCAAGTCTGAAGCCATCCTATCCTATCCTCTAGCTCTGACTCTGAGATGTCGTCGTTCGAGCTCTCCAGAAAGCTGCATATGGAGGATTGTAGCATATAGTTTGGACAAAGTGTGGTCAACCATGATTGTTCTATAATTATTGGGATCTATACTAGGGCCTAATTTATGGATCAAGTGGATAATATGATGCGACCAAGCTTTTGGAAAGCCTATATGGACCACATGGTTAAACAGATCATCCAAGTGACAGTCTAGTGCATGGAGGCCATGCTTGAAGATTTCAACCCGGAACCCCTCTTCATCTACTACTTTGTTGGAACTCATTACCCAGACAGCTTCCTGGATATCATGGGGACTGAATAAGTGGCAAGAGGGGGGAGGCGGAGAGGTAACTTGGATAAGGGACTGCCCCAAGATATCATAAAGGGAGGAGGTGTGGAAAAACATGGATTTTGGATCAAGATCAAGCGGGAGATGGGAGCAGCGGGGGAAAATGGTACGCCAAAATTTTTTAGGGGGGTGTATAAGGGAAGTGCTCAACTACCATCTCCTACAAGAGATGAAGAGGTGTTTCTTTGTCGTAGGAGTCAGCAATAGAGAGAGAATAATGCCAAGTGTAAGTTTGACCATGAAGAGGAAACCACCAAGGAGATGCACCCTAGAAGAATGTGCCATATCAACTACATCCAACCAACAAATAATAAAATATTACCAAGTGAAGAGCACCCTAGGAGATAGTGCCATCGGTGGTTGATCTTATCAAAGCATGTGCCAAAACAATGTGTTGTTTTCAAAACCATTAACAATTTTCCCCAAACCAAGTGCACAAGAGAGGGATGACCTAGAGAAGTGTGTCAAGGTTGTTACATCATCAACAAATGGTAAAATACTCCTCCGCGTGCCTTGGAATCTATGCCATAGGACAACACTCCATAGAATAAGAACTCATAACCTCCAAACAACCACCCCTGCATGTGGAAAGAGGCCAATAAAAGAGGGCGCTCAAGTATTATCCTTTTAGAGGATTAAATTAACCAATAAATGGTCAAATCAACCTCAACATGTGTGAACAAAGGCTAAAATTTTAATCAAACCATGGTCCAACCTCCAATTATTCACCAACAAATTAAATCACCATGAACATGAAGAAGGGGTAAGGGCACTCCATCAAATGTTATACCATGTAAATAAGTTGTTCTTCCTAGTGAAACCCCACCATGATAACAACATAATGAAAAATTAGAATCTCTACCTATGCTTGAACCTAAGGCACATCACCAAAGGACTATAACACGATTAATATCACATCAAAACTTAGGAAAAGGCTTGATCATAAAGAATATGACTAGTACCCCCCCTTTTCTTACTCAAACTTAAGAAATATCACATCACAGGGGTACTAACATCATTCATTGCACATCTCCCTAGGCAATGTCTAGCAAATGTTACAACATCAAGTCATATCACCTACGGAAATCCCATCAAGGCAAAGTGCACTACCACAACACATCAACACCAAAGGAAAGGGGACATGAGAAAGATGTTAACTCCATTTAGCATCAAGTATGTCCCCAACACACTCAACAAAAGAGGCCATGTAGAACAGACCCTCCTAGGGACAACAATAATACAACATCATGACATATAGTCACTAGGAAGCATCCATATGTCAAGAGAATGAAGCAACTGCATGAAAGAAGCATCTCATCATAGAACGACCATCAACTTGACCATACACCAAGAAAAGTGAATGTCCTCTGCCAAATATCTTCATCAAATATCCATCTTGAAGAAGAGACAAAGCTGCATAAAGATGTAAATCCCCCAAGTCCATCAAGATGCTCCAAGGTACCAGCTAAAAACCCCAATGTGAAACCTCATACAATATGAAGTGTAACATAGGGAAAAATCCCCCAAGTGAGATTTTAGAATTTTGGAATCTTTGTCGGTAAATAGAAGCTCATGAAGCATCTCAAGAACATAGAGGTAACTTCCAAACATCTCTGAAAGATCACATTTTAAAGCCCATGTCTTCACATTCTTCAAATTCTTAATCAGGCCCCCATTCAAAGCCAAAGATTAAATAGAAGCTCGTGAAGCATCTCAAGAACATAGAGGTAGCTTCCAAACATCTCTGAAAGATCACATTTTGAAGCCCACGTCTTCACATTATTCAAATTCTTCATCAGGCACCCATTCAAAGCCAAAGACTCTAGGCCACAAGGGATTTTTTTCCCGTATGTCCATATTGATATGTAAAGTTTAAACAGCTACAAAACTAAAACAAATGTCTTAATGTTTGTTGTTACATTAATAATCTATTATATTCGTAAATCGACTAAGAAATTGGGTGCTTTCCCAACCATTGTAATTCTTTATGAAGTTCGAGTCAAAAATCAAGAAGGGAGGCGAGGAGGAGGTTTGGTTAGGCCTTTTTCCAGTCTCTCTCTAATATCAGTCTTGATGATGACATTAATAAAATCTGAGCATTGCTATTAGTCATGTCTGATTAATCTACCTGCCTGGCTCAGTGACCATGATGCATGTCTGTTGGTTTTATTGGAATGTATTAATTAGAAGTTTGAATGGTCTCTCTTCAATTGTTCTGGTCTATCATTGGTGTTTGGATCATCAACTACCGTATCTTTACAAGTATTTTGTATTTGTTTCCTTTGGTTTTGTTGATGGCATCAATTAGTGATTCAATCAACTAGGTCTTGTTATTATTATTTATGAGAATGTGTGTCTCACATGCATGGGATTAGAAGGCCCAGATAGTTTGAACCGTGATTTCTGTGGTTCTCTCCCCTAGACATTTCTCTATCCTCAAGGCACTTAGCTGTGGCAAGCAATAAGCACCTGGCTACAGAGTATTTAATGCTCTGTATGTTGGCATGTGTACCGTTGGATCTAAAGTAATTTTAGATACAGTGGTGCAGACCCCAGAATACAGAGCATGTAAGGCTCTACAGCCAGGTGCTTATTGCTCACCCTCAACTGCTCAATTGGATAGTGATAAGCACAGCAATCAGATCATTACTTTATGCAGACTATTCGTTTACTCATTTTACACTTTTGCAACATATGAAAAAGAATATGTTGGGTTGTTGAACTGCCTGATCATTTCAGCAATCAACAGGGAAAATCATTAAGATGAGCACTGAAAGAGATTTCCACTGCAGACTGTTAAGCTTTAATATAAGGATAGTGACAGCAAATTCTATCACATTTTAAGGATAGTGACAGCAAATTCGATCACATTTTGCATGTTCTTTAAAGAACCTCTAGAACTACCCCCTGTGAGTCCTATTTCAAAGTATATTACCAATATATGCTTTAAACAGTCAGCCATAACACACACGTGTGAGGTGGTCCCCAGTCAACTTTTCGGCTTAACAGATAACTGTAAGTCCTAAGAAGTTAGGCCAAACCTTGATTTTCTTTATCTAGATTTAGCTGTCAAAGCAGGACTTATATATATATATCTGCTTGGGAAATTTCAGTTTCAAGAAAGTTGAACAGTGAATTTCAGTTGGAGCATGTCAAATTAGGCCTTGTAAGAAACATCGGGTTAAGGTATACTTCATTAGAAACACATCAGAGCAGAAACGTCACCAGCAAAGTGCCAAATTAGACCCTGTTACACGAATTTCTGTATAAATTTTCCTTCAGGTTAAAATAAAATTCACTACAGAGAGTCTTAGCTTGAATATCAGTACTAGTGTATAGGGTGTAGGTGAAACTTAACTTAAATTTCATCATCTGGCACTGTTTCTGAGAATATCCTTTAGATTTTAGTATTGAAGAACAGTCATAAACGAAGCTACCACCCTAGAGATGATTCTTTCAGCTCATTCATGAAATATTTATGCAGTTCTTAAATATTCAGGGTTCAAATACCCTGCGAAAATAAAAGGAAAAAGAAAACTCGCATATAGTTTATTAACAATTTCACCGTCTGAGCTTAATATAATGGGAACGTTATTAACCTAATCGATAACATTTAACGTCGAGCTTAAATATTTGGTTACAAAATCTCAAACAGACGAGAACATAACAAAATTTGTTTCAAACATACCGTAGCCGATTCACCGTTGTCACATGCTGCCAATTGTCATGGTCTTCAAGCACGAGTGTTCTAATGAAGATTCTTTCAGCTCATTCATGAATCTTAGTGTAGTTCTTAAATATTCAGAGTCCAAATACCCTGCGCGAACAGAAAAATGAAAATAATAAATACCTCCTGCCTTATATATATATCCGGAACGTTTTGGACATATATAATAATACTTAAACCTCATGCTTGAAGATTCACTTGCAAAACCTCAAACAAAACAAAATCTGTTCCAAATGTCCGAAACATATACAGCTGAATCACCTTTGCCGTATTCACGTGATCTTTAATCATGACAGTGTCCTCTTACATAATCCTCAACTGCTACAGTCCACTAAAATTTGGGCCGAGCTTTGTAAAATTACAACATTCTGGTAGCCGGTGGTACCTGAAACAAATTCGACAGAAAATCTTTCGGTCGGCCAGGTCGCAACCAGAGGTCTTAATTTCGATTCCGCGAAAGATGCACCTGAACGGAATCCGTCTTCTCTAAATTTTTGGCATAATTAATTTCTGCCTTGAAAGATAATAGTATTTTATTCTCAAAAATAATAATAATAGTATTATTTGATTCTAAACAATAATAATAATCTGCTCCGGCTATAAAGGTCGCGTGTTCGAATCTCCGATAACCTAAATGCTTGGCAATCCACAGAAATACCGTATTTTAACTGGAAGTCAAGTTCATTCTCACTGAAGCCGAAGCAGAGAGAATGTAAGTATCTGGAGGTTTTCTGCGACATGACATCACCGTTGAATCTTGGCATTTAATTTACACACCTAACTGAGATTAAATTCTACCGGCTTTGCCGGTTTTTTCGTTGTGCTTTTAAGAGCGCTCCGCCGTTGGTCACCTCTTTATTTGTCGCGTTTTCAGCAGGCAAACCGGATCTCCGTCGCCCCTGTGCTGTGCACCGCCTCTGCCACGCACATTCGCAGGTAACCTTCTTTACCTAAAGAGTTAAAAATGAATATGTAAGTAGATTTGACTGTGCCAAATAACTTTCATTACTATATAGCGTAAAAGGACAAAAAGACAAAAGACAGCGTCAGGTAGAAGTTGACTGCACAGGTCCCCTGGTAAAAGTACAGGTACCTAACTTTTACCAAGTTGCAGAATAGTTTGCCATCTTTAGTTAGGTGTCGCAGAGGAGTTAGGCTAAATTTCTCTGTTGCAATCAGCCGTCAATTACTTCACTGTTTACTACGGGAATGTTTGAACCATAATGATAACAAAATATGCTCAAACTTTTGGTCGATCGTCCATCCAGAATGCCTTCAAACTACGGGATCTCGCTTCTCAGTGGTATTCGTATTTCGAAAGGATTTCGTTATCCAATCGTTTCATACAGGAATTGTCGAGAAAAAAAAATCTTCCACGGTAACCGGGTCCTACATTTTTCAATGAATTGATTGCCGTAAATATTTATAATGTTTTTCAAACCATTTTTTATGATTAATATGATTATAAAGCCCCAGATATATAGATGTATAATGTTTTTCAAACCATTTCCTATGATTTTTATACTAGCACAGCTGATCCCTGGCTGGTGAGACGTGTCACCAGCCAAATTCTTAACATATTCAAATATGTCAATTAAAGTCGTCAGATTTGGAAGCTGTAGTTATCCGCGAGGTCTTCAAGTCTCTTTTTCAAAACTTGAATGGTATTAGAACCCAGTTTCGACTTCCTTTAATATTGTAAAATATTTTACAGTAAGATATTTTTATATGAGACAATTACGAAAGTTTAGATTTTAATATTTCATTTATATATTCAAAATTTGTTTGGTTAAATAAATATGTTTTCTATTATATATTAAAACATTTATTAGTAAGTAGTTTCTTTGTTGTGGAATGGTTAATAGATTCTAAGCAGGGGGGATATGGGATTTTAGGTAGCGAGATATTATTCCTGAGTTTTTGGCATGAACAATTATTTTTTTTATTCTCTTCTACACTATAGTTATTTAAGAATTTGAATTTGTTTTTTTATTTAATTAAAAAAAAAATATAGCTTAAACAAAAAAATTAAATTATATTGATTTGATCTTAAATCTAGATATATCAAGAATAGAGAGAAATCAAATATCTTGAGGTATAATGTTTTTCTTAATGTGTAAAAAATTTAAGATAAAGAAAAATTGGTGATGGTGTATTAACAACAACAGTATCAATCCAAAATTGCAATGTTAGGTAAAAATTGCATGGCTTAATTTTGATAATGATATATCACACAAATTCAAATTCATTAAATGTTTAACCATTTTCAAAAATAAATTTCATCACAAATAATATTATAATAAAAAATACTATTTAAACTTTATTTATGAAACTCAAATTAATTAAATTTTCAAAATAATATAAAAATAGCATATAACTTAAAGTTTAACATCTCTATACATCAAGTTGAAGGTGATACATCTCCCCAATCATCCAAGAAAAAACCAAACAAAGCATATGGTTATAGATTTCATAAGATGGTGTTAAAGGTGTACAAATGGATAAAGGCTTTGAATCACTAAATAAAATGGGTAAAGGTAAATCAACATAAAAACTTTTAATGCTCCCCTTCAATAACTAGGAAGGTTCTTATTGCTTTGCTTTATGTGGAAAAAGCAGACATAATGTTAATCTTGAAGTTGGCACCAACTTGGGTCAATATTGAGAAGTATTACTTAGTATCTGGCATGATTTGAAAATTCAATGGCTTTTGGATCTAACTAAAGTAATTCTAGACTCGATTGAGACTCTTAAGAACCCTTCTCGAAAGATATATTCGTAATTTATCCAACTACAAAAGGTTTCTATAAGGTTTCTTCATTATAGAGTTCATATTCTACTATAATATCTAAGCACAAGTTATAGGTAGAGGGCCTTAGTTCATGGAAGTGCACAAGTCTTTTTATAAAGCCATGGCACCCCAGTTTTAACCCACATATGTACTCTATGCCAAAGATCCTAAACTAGGTCAAAATGCTTAGTCTTTTATTGGAATATTAGGGCTACATGATCTAAACGTCATTGGTGATGTATTGGGTATGTATATTACTCTTGCTCCAAAAACTTATAGTATTGTTTCCAATTCCTTCACTCACATATGTATCTATGTTGACTCAAGCAAAGGTCTTCCAACACAAAATTGCGTTAGAGATAAGGGATTGAAGCTAGACACAACTTTTGGATCATGAAAACATTGTTTTTTAATGTAATTTTTGTTTTGACCATGGACATGTGGTAACCCCGTGTCTCAAGGCACTGATTTTTTAGATGCCTTATGGGGAGAATAGAAAGCCCTTGCATGGGAAAGACTTGAAGAAGGTAACCATTGGGTGGAGCCATCCACGCGCTCGTAGAATCCTAATACTATAGATCCAATATATGCTTTTGTTGCATCTTCATAGGAGAGTGACAAAAAATCCCCATACAATCATGACTTAAGTTGCAACTCACCTACCATTGGTGTCAATGCAAGAGAACTCCTTTGGATGGTGATTGAATCCAATATACTTAATCATGTCATTGGGAAGACAAAACATAGGAAAAGAAAGGGAAAGGGGTCTAAAAAAGAAAGAAAGAGGGAGTATGATCTTCATTTAGAATTAAGAGATTTTTGTTCTATTTTTGTAAATAGGTGAAACTAAGATGTGGCTTGTAATGGATAAAATGACAATAAATTCATTAAACAAAAGCATTATTTGATCAAATTGTGAATTTTAGTTATAAAACATTAAAAAAATGAGTTAACTTAGGTGCTAGTATATCTTTGGTCAAGAGATAAGTATTATGTTTTCCTTTGTTGTTTTGTAAAAAGATGAGGTACATCACCAACTTTTGGTTAAGGGAGTCTTGTTAATCAAAGATGCCAAAAATCGAGCACTCTTATATACTCTGACTTTATTTCTACTTTAGTGAGCTTGATGAAGAGGCTATGCTAGACATTCTATATGTCCTCTCATACTTAGAACACCTTTGTTTGTAAATGTGTTTATGTGAATATAAAAAGTATTTAAAATAAAACAATTAACTATTATTTCTCTTTGTATATATGTGTGTTTTTCATAAGAAAAAAAATAAACAATTGTACTTTCTATTCATATTAAAATTAAAAATACATTCTTCATATGCAGGGCACACAATTACATCATGTTATGTAGTAGAACACAATAGCTTTTCAAAGACAATTTAAAAACCTTTTGTCAAAACCAAAAATCCTACCACCTACACTGCATGATGAAACATTTTCATCGGATCTGCCCCTATATATATGATGATGATGATGATGATGATGATTTTAGTGTTCACTGAGACCAACTTTGGTCTATTGGACCTTAACGAGCATAGATCCATCTTAAACCGGTATCTATCAAGCACCGAGAGGGATCCAATTTCTTGAGGTGTATTTCTTTTTTTAAATTTAAACTCAAGAAATTTGATATCTCTTGATTGATAGATCCGGGCTTAAGTTTTAAGTTTTTATTTTATAAACGAACATCGATTTTTTAATTACTTTTCATAATATTTTATTTTTTGAGCCAACATGGATTTTTTTAAATACTTTCCATAATTTTTTATTTTATGAGCCGACATGAATTTATTAATGGCCGACATAATATAATTTATGAATTTTTACTCTCTTTTTTTACTCATGTAAGGTTACTGGACAACCGTTACAACATCTCCCTCATACTCGTGTGTAACGTTACATGGACACACGTTACAACATCTCCCCCATACTGTGCTATGGTGCAAAAATGTAAGGAGTTACATGGTTTTCTTTAGAATTTGATTTCTATGTTCAAAAAGCTTCAAGAGAAGCATTCATAAATCACTATAGTTGTGAGTGTTGTAACAAATATTTTAAAATTGCTATTTAATGTGGGTGTATGCACTACATTTTATGAAAAAATAATTTTTATCTTGGACTCTCTTAATGTCACAAAGATGACAAATTCTTTCATCCAATGACCTTTTAAAAATTAACATGTTTCACTTTAAACACCATAAAAATTTATTTTTTATTTTAACAATGTTGATTTAATATATATATATATATATTCAAACTGAAAAACAAAAAACCTATTATTTATAATAATAAAAAAAAAAATTACAACAACACTATTTAAATAATCTAACTGAGACAATAAACTTTCCTCAATATCTCCAAATTAACCAATCATATAATGCATAATGCATATAGGCAATTCTATTTTTCTCAAAATTCAGATGAATAACAACAACCATCCAAAATATCCAAATGCTATCTTACTTTGCATATATCACAATTTTCAAAATTAACCATTTCCGTATATCAGGATGAATAAATCGCTTTATTCGTTATTGAATTTAAAAAAAACACTCATTTAAAATAAAATAATATACGCTATTATTAATAATGCCTTCCTTTATCAAAATTTTCACATCATCGTAGATGCTACTAATTTTTCTAACATAATACCATGATGTCATGTTCTCTATAAGTGTTATATCCAATCTTAATACATCCCGCTAAAATCCATAAAGCCTCGGTCAGTTTCTTCTATTTTGGTCAATTCGAATAACTAATTATCCAATTAAAACATGGCACTTGTTAACATCCATATTATTAAAATTAAATTACGAATCACCTATTTTATTTATTAGATTAAAACTTGTATATCGCGAATCTATTCCCTCCACATGTCTTGTTCTAACAATTATGTCCATCGTCAACATCGAGCATCTTAAATGTTGGATTTATTAAAGGCGCATTCGTTTTTAAAGATGTTTTTCTAAGGTAGTTAAGATTCATCTCATCGCATTTAGGGTCCCACGAAGACAGAAGCACTCATCATATTTTGTTCCCTGGCATGCGCTGAATAATAATTTCTATCCTCCGAATAATTTATACCACTTATAGAAAGTAACATAAAACCCGTACGTAGAATCAAAAACCTTGGCTATAAATGTTTGGATCGTAGATCTTTATATCTCTAAACAACTACGAGAGAGGGTGTACATTATTCATTATTAATTAACATTATGAGAGATGTTGTACATTATTAATTAACATTATTTCTATCTAGGTGCTAATTAACATTATTTATATCTATGTAAGGATAACGTCAAAGCCTAAATGATGATGGAAAAATATAGTACAATAGTGAACATGATAATGAAAATTGAGAATTTGTAGATGATTTAATGAATATAATTTTTTTTTATGGTGAACTATATTTTAATAAATTATTTAAATTAAAATAATAATAATAATTTATTTTTTAAGATCAATTTAGTATGATATTATGATTTAATGAATATAATTTTTTTTTTATGGTGAATTATATTTGAATAAATTATTTAAATTAAATAATAATAATAATTTATTTTTTAAGGTCAATTTAGTAAGATATTAATTTGGTGTATGAGATTTTTTTGTTTATGAGATAAGGGTCGCCTTCTAGTAAGATTTGACTACTTACAAACGTGCATATGACTTTTTGTTTACTTTGGGTACCCCTTTGTGTAAAAAGATAAGGAATCACTTTGTTTACTTTAAATTTTTTATTTCTATGTTAAAAATTCTTTAAGTATCTCTATATCATCATAGTTTTGATAAATTAAAAGGTTAGAACAGTCTATATTATAACAAATATTTTGAAATTGTGATTTAATGTTGATGTACACACGACATTTTAAGAAAAAATGGTTTTCATCTTCAACCCTCTTAGTGTCACAAATATGACAAATTATTTCCATCCACAACATTTTAGAATTGTCTAATGATCCAAGTGGACATCGGTGGCCACCCACCTAGTCCACCAGCTCAAAACACAATTTTCCATATTGGCAGTGTTTTCTAGCATTTTTTGGATCCTGAACTTTTGGGGCTGTTTTGAAGCCCTAAATGACATTTTTTGGCACGACAACACCCAATAGATAATTATAGGCTAGTACCTGGGTCATTCAGAATGTGTGCTTCTTGGCTAGACCTTTCCGAGGGGCTACGAAGCACCCCCAATAGAATCGGATGCAAAATTTACGCCCACAAAAAGTTGACATATCAACTAACGATAACAGGGCCCACACACCTTTTGGTGTTTCATCTTTTGGGGTTAGGGTTTTGGATGTTTATAGTTTTCTCATTGATGCTTTATGTTAAAAGGCCCTTTTGGCCTCATTGTAACTCACTTCTTGCAAATGCGCGTAGTTGTCACATATCTTCTTAGAGATAAGTTGTCGCCATTCTAGTGAGTTCATTTCACTATACATTTTGTTACAATTCCTACATATTTAATTCATTAATAGAAATTGAGTATTGATGTATCTCTGTGTTGTTTAGGATATTTTTGTATTTCATTTTGTTCCCTCATAAACCTAGATCGGTTGTATCAGAGCAGTTTGCTCTTTATTTGTTTCTCTATGCGTGTCTTCAACGAAGTCAGGGTATAAGGAGTTGGGACTCGAGCTACTTGAGCCTCTAAAAGACTGTCCCCACCGACACTAACGACCTCCCATGACGGAAGAAAAGAGAGATGAGAGAGCAGGAGATCCTATTAAGTTGTTGCTCGAGGAATCCCTCACACAACAGAGGAATGAGATGATAGATAACTTTTCCCAAATCCTTTGATGGATGCCAACAACAACAGATCCGTCTTTTTCAATCAGCCATTTCGGAGGCGCCACCCCCTTCAAGGTATAAGTTAATTTTGATACTCCCATATTTGAAGGTCAAATAGATGCAGATGCTTTGCAAAAATGGTTAATTTGCTAGAAGGGTATTTCTTTGTCCACAATTTTTCCAATGGGGAAAATATCACCTTTTTGCTCCTTAGTGTTGTTCCCCATGTCAAAAATTGGTGAGAAAATTACTATGACCAAAACTCCACAAAGGAATCTGAAATGTTTGGGGATGATCCCTCTTGGGCCTCTTTTATGGATGTCGTTAAGGAACAATATTACCATGTTGGAAACTATGACGCCAATACACAAGATGGACCACGTTGCGTAAGGAGAGGGGCCAAATAGTGCCAAAGTTCACATACTTTCCATACCTTGCACACCAAGCAAGGAATTAGAGACTTCAAGCAACATCTGATTCTAAATATCGTGGGGGTCCACATAGGTACATCCAAACAAAAATGGATTTTCTGGACATCTTGTCACTGGGAGCCTCTTATCTTTATGCTATCAAAATCGAATAGATTGAAGTAGAGGAATAAGCAGGAGCTTGAATCCGCGAATGCATCACATTGGAAGCAGGGCAAAGGCAACCCCATTCCAAAAAACAAAGGACAAATAAAGGATGAAAAATCTCACAACAACTAATCTAAGTCGAAAGCAAAGAAGGGTAATGGGAAGATTAAGAAAGACACTGGAAAGTCGTGCAGGTTCCATAAAAGCCCCTAGCACAACACTAATGAATGTCATTCGAAGTAGTCATTGGTGGTCAAGTTGGAAGCCTAAGAGTTAGATCCAGGCTCCAATTCTATTTCAGATCCAGACAAGGGGAAGCGAATCATTGACGTAGAACATAGTCCTACAGTCGCTACCACCAAGGTCCAACCCAATGAACTTGAGGATTCAAAAGAAGGTCAGTGCCTTTTTCACTCGCAAATGTGTGTGAAGGTCACTCCACTGCATTTCATTGTTGATAGCGGAAGACAAAAGAACCTAATCTCAATAGAGGTCATCAAGTGGTTGGACTTTCCAACAAGACCACGCCCACAACCATACAACATCAAGTGGCTTAGCTATGGATGAGATCTCCACATCAACAAACAATGTTGTTTTCCCTATGGAATCAAGCCCTTCGAGGATGGGGTATTGTGTGATATTGCACCACTTGAAGTTTGTGATGTTCTTTTAGGTCAACCATATATGTGGAAATGCCATGTTTTGTATGAGCCTAGACCTCGTAGCATCATCGTTAATTTAGGAAAACAACTATACATCATACTAGTGGTAGCTCCACTTACCGCAATATCCTTAATCTCGGCTAAGAAGTGCAAGAAGGTCATCTCCCAGAATGGAATTTTTTTCCTCTTCATGGTTCGTTCTCATAGTGAGAGGAAGGTCATGGCCACATCTATGGCCTCCACATAAGGCCTCTCTACACAATAGAAGGGTGGAAACGCGAAGGTGGGTTACACTTTGGTGAGAATCGGGTGCCGAAGAGCCATAGCGGAAGTTATTCGGCCGAATAAATTTACTTATTCGGCCGAATAATTTAGTTATTCGATCGAATAATTTAGTTATTTGGTCGAATAATTTAGTTATTCGACTGAATAACTGAATTTATTCAGTCGAATAACTTCTACTTTATTCGGTCGAATAACAATTAATGGGCCATCGTTAGACCTAACGGTGGCCTCGATGTGTGTGCGAGGTTTTACCTACACAGAGAAAACGCACGGCGTTGTCCAAATATTCGACCGAATAATTATTCGGCCGAACAATTATTCGGCTGAATAACTATTTGGCCGAATAATTGTTCGACCGAATAATTATTTTGCATAAAAGCTCGGCCGCGGCCATTGTTTGTCACTTTCTATAGGATTTCGTGGACCCCTTCCAGAGCTGTTGCTGGCCCCGCCTCCGCGCCACCCGTCTCGTTTCTATCCCGTCCACCCACTGGTCCGTTTAGCTGGCTGACGTTGAACTCCGCCACCCCGCTTCCCCGCTCTTTGCATGTCACTTCTCCGCCACCCTATGCGTCACGTTTTGCTCGTCGGTTGGTCGTTGCTCGGTTGGACGTTTCGAAGTTTGTTTGTGGAGTGTTCATCCCGCCACCTTCTGCCTCTCCCACCTGCTCATCCGCCACCTTCTGCCTCTCCCATCCGCTCGTCCGCCACTTTTCGCCTCTGTTGTTGGTTCGTAAGCCCATTTGGACGTCTGAACGCTTGTTTGTGGAGTGTGCGTCTGGACGTCTACAAGTTTAGCGTGCGGCTGGAATTCTGTTGGTGGAGCTTTGGTGTTGGAGTGTTCTCCTGCGGTCGGGGGACGTTTTCATAACAGTGGGGTGCTGTCGCTGTAGACCTATCGACGCGAGGTTGTCTGCAGAGGTAAGTTTTTTTTGTTTATTTATGTTTTTATTTTATTTAAATTTCTTATATTAATTTTTAATTGTTATTGCAGGTTTTGTTTTTCTTGGCTACTTGGCTCGTTTCGTTTCGGCTGTGTCCAATTTTGCCTGGGTTCTGTTCGGCCCGAATCTAAATTCGCCTGCTTTCATTTCGGCTGGATCTAAACAGGCAAGTCAAAATTCGTTTTTTTTTTAATTCAAGAATTAAGTATTAATTTAAAAAAATTTGAATTTGTCCCTGTAAATGAACTCTGTCCAAAATTGGGCAGAGTTCATGAACTCTGTCCAATTGGGCAGAGTTCATGAACTAGCATAGGTAATGATACTTATTACTGACAGATAGTGTGGATTAGTACTAAGATGTTTAACATGAACTCTGTCCAATTTGGCAGATTTCATGAACTCTGTCCACTTGGGCAGAGTTCATGAACTCTGTCCAATTGGGCAGTGTTCATGCACTTTGGCCAAATCGTATGTTGAAAATGATTTAAATTTAAATATAAAAAGAGAAATATATGCAGTCTTTAGTTAGTTAATTTTGTTAAATTATTGATTTTGTTTATGTGTTTAGAAATGAAAATAAAAGTAGGACTGTAATTATATTTGCAAATGATATCTCCCTTTTATATATAGGCTTGTCTTATTGGCTGAACTATGTCAACATGGACATGGACAGAGTTCATGAACTCTGTCAACATTGACAAAGTTCATAGATCAATATATTAGTTTTATTACAAACTGTGTTAATGCATAGCTATAGATACAACAAAACTTTAGACACGATTAAACTCTACTTTAGATACAACAAAACTTTAGACACGATTAAACTCTACTTTGGATACAACAAAACTTTAAAATTTACTTTAGGTACAACTAAACTATAGACATGAATAAACTTTAATTTAGATGTAATATGAAAGAACAAAAGTCAATTCTATTATGTACCAAACTGAATACCATTTTGCAACATGGCAAATTTCTGAAACATAGCCAAACTTGAGAAAAATAATACCATGCATTGTTAATATTTTAAGATTGTATGGAATAATGAAAGTACTTGTAGATATAATTTATGTTTAAATATTATTAAAATAGCAATTAAGTAAGTAATTTAAGATTTTAATTAAAAGTTAACATGTTCATGAACTCATTCTTTGACATAAAGAAAAGTAACCCTTCATTTTGTATTTAAATATATTGGTTCTATTCATTTTAAACATCAAAAACACTTAGAAGATTGACACATTAATTCCTTATTAGTTATAGTCATTTTAAAAATTATTAGGTATATTTAGGTCTTTATTACATTTAACTTAGTTTCTTTAGCAGCCATGTTTTAGAATTTCTAGAAATACTATCTAGATGTAACACTAAACTTAGTATTTAACTATATTTGCTCTATTCATTTTAAATATCAAAAACACTTAGAAGATTGGTACAGTAATTCCTTATACATCCCAACAATAATAGTCATAGTCATTTTAAAAACTATTAGATGATATTAGGTATATATAGGAACTTTTTTTACAGAACTTGCTTTTCTAGTAGCTAGGTTTTAGAATTTGTAGAATTAACATATAGAATTTGAATATGTAATTAGTTGATATTTGTGCAAGTGTAGACATTATATCAAATGGAAAGAGAGGAGTCTTTGAGGCGAAAGCGTAGGAGGTCTTCACAGTCTTCTGCGGTTGGGGTTACAAGTGATAATCGGAGGTTGTCAACTTCCCCTCAATATTCTAGTTTATTGTATAGTTCACATTCAGTTGATCATCGATGAGGCGAAAGGAGTACAAATGATTCCCCTATATCTTCTATGGGAGAACGCCGAGCTCGACCCTCTGTTGGTATATGAATATCGATCTTTTAATGTGTACATACAAATTGTTTTTTTGTGTACGCAAAACTTGTACTTGTGTTTAAACAAAACTTTGTTTTTATTTGAAGCAGAGCATGGTTCAAAAGATGCTTGTAATTCTATAGAGAGGGAGGCAGAGCGAGTAAGGGAAATGGATGAGGGTGCAGAGCAAGGTTCTCAAGAGGCTCATCATTCTACACAAGGTGATGATGGTCGAGCCAGGACGCAATATGTTGAATTAACTGAGGGTTGTACATCCATTACAACATATCCATCTGATCTACCTCGGGAGCTTCCATGGGAAAGTGGTGATCATCAAATGACTATTGAAAGATGTAGATCCCACTACGGCAAGTTGGAAAATGATTTGTCTACTATGGATCTCCCTCCAGAGAGTAAACAAAGTTTGGAGATTGTTTTGGGATCATTGCAAAAATTCATTCAGACATATGAGAATCTCGGACCAACTACAAATGGTTTTGTTGATTTGATGCGAAGACGAAGAGAACAAGTGATGGGTCCAGACAAGTGGGCTGTTGCGAAGGAGAGAGTGACGAAAGAACAGGCCAAATCAATGTTTAACTTCAAAGAAGGTCTAAAGCGAGAAATGTTGAAAGTGCAATATTTCAAGCATCCTGATCTTGCACATCTACTCTATGATCGGTTTCTCGCAGCCTATGGTCGGTTTACATGGAACGATGAGGTTTCTCAATATTTTGCTAGATTTTTTTATGCTGAGTTTTTTTTAATATGAAGCCAGACTATACTGATGTTCATTCAGAATTTTATGGAGTTGGAAATGGTCGAATATATAATCGAAATTGTGCTCTTAGAGACCCTACAACTCTTCAACCTCCACCCCAGATATCTCGCCCACCCAGGTTGGTGGCATTAAGATCAGAGATAGAGCCCACATCTCAACTTGGGACAACTGCAAGGAATTTTGTTGGCGATGGTTTATCGTCAGCATTAGTTGGAGTAGATGTGGGATTGGTTTGAGAAAGGGCTCGTTCTACTATTCGTCAAAAGTTTGTTTACAAAACTAATGATGAGATAGATGGAATGAGCATTGAAGATCTCATGGCGTATGCCAAGGTTTGTCGCGACCTAGCGGCAACTGTTATATCTAATGACACATCGAGTTTGGGAGAGGTTTGTTGATTATGATATGACTTGATCTTAATTTAATCTTTTATTCATTTTGAATTGAATTTTTTGTTACATTATATGAATGATAAATTATGTTTTTTGATGTAAAGTAATAGGTACATTATGTAAATATTTATTGGTTGCAGTTTTCAAGAATAATGAATGAACATTATTTCCATGTTTCCACTAGCAAAAATATAGAGCATATTCGAGAGGTATATTTATTATTTACATATTTATAATTATGTTTGAACTTGATATATAGATAGATATATATATATATATATATATATATATATATATATATTGAATTTTAATTTAACTATGCATCTTATTGTTAATTTGACTTATCCATGCAGGTTTCTTTAGATACGAACTTTATAAATGATTTACCATCTATTGTGAGCTAATGTTTTTAATCTTTTTGTTTTAGTTTTAAGTTAATTGGCACAGTAATTTTTTGGGTTTGCATTATGTTTTATTTATTAACACAATTTAAATTTTAGGGGGGAGAGATAGGTTCTCTACTTCATGCAGCAGATATTGGCACGGAGGTAATTTTGTTCACACTTGAATTGATCTTTGATATAAGTTTAATATTTTAATTTTTATGGATTTAGTTAAAATTTGTTCAAGTAATTTATGAGATTCATAAATTGATTTTATACATGTTGCAGCTTGGGTCTCTTAAATCTTTTGGAGGCAATAGAAAAACACATTTGGAGGATGGTGGTGGACAAGTATTTGGAGAATTTGATGTAATTTTGTTAATTATTGAATTGTTTTTGAAATATAAGTTTAATATTTTAATTTTTTGAATTTAGTTTAAATAATTTAAATGATATTCATAATCTGCTTTTATATATGTTGCAGGGTGGGTTGAGTCCAGGGGGAGGCCCTAGTGGAGGATAGCATGGTGGACATTTTCTTTTTGTTGATATGCATAGATTGCAAATATTTGTTTTGGACATGTCGAGAAGATTTATTTTTAGACTAGATACATATATGTACATTGAACTCACATGTTCATGAAAGTTTTTTTGAGGATTATATACATGTCCTTTGAACTTACATATTTTGTGAACTTACTTTAAATAATCTACTTATTTTTGTTTATTTAGCATATTTGGTGTGATTTAAAGGTTTAGAATATGTATTTGCATGTTTAAATGAATACGTAAGAATGAATGTTGAGGATGTTATAATCTAGGTGTGTAATGAATGAATGTTAGATTTTTACAAGAATTTTAAGAATGAATGAATGTTAAGAATAATTTCTTTGAATGTTAGGAAGTTTTGATAGAAAAATGAATGTTAGGTTTAAAGTTTCGGAATGTTAGAAAGTTGTGATTGAAATATGAATGTTAGGAAGCCGAAAAATGAATGTTATGTTCAAATTTTGGTATATATGTATGTAACTACTTGAATATGTTAAGAATGAATGTTACATGGTAAGAATGAATGTTAACGAAGTTAAGATAGATGCAATGAATGAATAAATGTAAGGTTTTTATATGGATTTTAAGAATAAATGAATGTCAAGAACATGATATCTTTGAATATTATGAAGTTTAGAAATATTAAAGGAAGTTTAAAAATTGATGAATATAGGTTTAAAGTTTAGGAATGTTAGGAAGTTTTGATTGAAATATGAATGAATGTTAAGATTGAATGTTAAGAACATGAATATTATCTTTAAATGTTAAGAATTTTATGAATGTTAGAAGTTTCGATAGAAATATAGATGAACTAGGAAGTTTAAAAATGAATGTTAGGAAGTTTAGGAATGTTAGAAGTTTTGATAGAAAGATGGATGAACTAGGAAGCTTAAAAATGAACATGTTAAGTTCAAATTTTAGGAATGTTAGGAAGTTTTGATTGAAATATGAATGTTACGTTCAAATTTTGATAGGAATGTTAAGAATGAATGTGATGGTAAGAATGGATGCTAAGGAATTTATGATAGGTGAAATGAATGAATGAATGTTAAGATTGAATGTTAAGAACATGACTGTTGTCTTTGAATGTTAGGAAGTTTAGGAATGTCAGGAAGTTTTGATAGAAATATGAATGTTGGGAAGTTTAAAAATGAATGTTAGGATCAAAGTTCAGGAATTTGTTAGGAAGTTTTGATTGAAATATGAATGTTAGGAAGTTGAAAAATGAATATTAGGTTCAAATTTTAATATGAATTTTTAATTAATAATTCTTATTTTCAATGTCTAGGTACATTTGATGCATCTGAAATCATGGCAAATTGAGATAACGATTTTTTGTTTTTTAATCATAAGCGAAGGTTACATGATTGTGAAGCTTGTGCTAAATTAGAGCAATGATTTTAGACAACAATTTGATGAATTTTCATCGATTTGTTGTAAATAATCATTCATCTAATTTAGCATAAGCTTCACAATCCTGGAATCTTTTCTTGTGATTAAAAATCAAATGATCGTTGTCTCCATTTGCCATGATTTCAGTTATGTGAACTTACACAAGTGATATTTTAAAGTAAAGATTCGGGGTGAAGAGTAGCGACAGCCACAGATCCATTATCTCATCCCTTAAGTGGTCTAATAGACATATGGGGACCCGAATAAAGTATTTTATACAGAATTAAGACAAAAATTTTACACATTGAGGTTTTCATTACTAAATAACTTTTGAATTAAAATTTCAACATACTAGAATACGATCATTTAAACTCTTATATTCCAGTTCCTTTGAAGATCATAGACATAGAAATAAAAAAAAAATATTGTACACAACATTTGACAATGACATGGACAAAACCATTGATCTATTAATTTTTTATATAGTTAAAAACATCGCAATGGAATGCCGTCATCAATTATCCGTTCATGATCATATTTGGATAGTTTCCATTTTTTATTTTTTAATTGTTTTTTCGATGGAACTTGAACCAATTTTATTCAAAATGCACATACTAAATGACTATATTAACAACATATAACATCAGGTTCATAATCCTGAAAGTAGACATAATTTTGAGTCATATGGGTCTGCTGAAAAAAATAGCCCTTTAAAATGATGGATCCTCTCTCGTATGTATATCCGTTGTTATTGTAGTCTTCCAATAACTTCATTTTTCCTTCACTGCATCGCATCAAATAATACTTCACATTTTCGTTGTTGTCTACAGGTGCAATCACAGCAAAAACATCTCATATGTAAATTACAATTGACGTTAGGATTTTTAAATCAATTAAATTGACTAATATACATGTGTATAAGGTGATGGACAAGAATGACCAATTGACAAAACAGTGGTATTTGATCATTACCTTCTCTAACAAGATCTGAAATTCTATCGCCATCAGATGATATTACTATTTCTTCTGATTCTAATTCTTTAATGTTTGCTAGTGGCATTTTTCCTTCAAGATTAATCTCTGTGTGTTCCAATGTTTTACGTAGTTGTTCGTTATGTTTTCACAAACTTCTGTAGATTCAATATTTTCAATGCAAATATGACAAAAGCATGATTGCTTTCTACTGTCAAATGCATAAACGTTTTGGAAGGCTTTTGTTTGAATATAGTGAAAATCTCTAGTCCCATGTATGGTGCTAGCGTCGTATGGTATTGATCTATTTATATCTTGGACCCCAGCAAGCCAAAAAAACCTAGTACACAAATGACAAATTTTAATGTTAGGTACATACTTTTTTTTAAATTGACAATAAAATATAAATTAAAACATTTGTGTGTACATACATGCGCACATCTTTTGATTGTTGATTATAATCATGGTTTAGATGTGATTTACACCATTGGACAACCTCTGCAGCTGAATGGAATCATGCAGAACTATGGTTCATTTGCCATCTTCGAAGTGCTATTTTTATGCATGCTCCTGCACCATCATGTTCACCTTTTCCATGACCAGTTTCAAAGAAATTCCAGCGATGTTTAATGTTCAATGCTTTATGAAGTCGACATAACCAATAAAATGATCGTGAAGATTTAAATTGTCTGGCACATCCATCCGACCATATCCAATTCTCATTGAATTTAATGTTACGTCCCTTTAGTGAATTGTAGAAAATACTTTCAATACAATGCTGAACAAAATGTGTATCGTGTGTACGATCGTCGCCGATATAAAAGTGATATTCTTTAATCACATCTCGATTTCCACACGTGCTTTCAATGCCATCAACATCTTGTTGAGAATGTCTATATAAAACATGGACAAATATCGAAACTTGGTCAGAATGATAGTATTCATTCTGTATCTCTTTTTGTGCAGCAAATGCGTAATTTTCTGCAAAATCAACCACTGACAAAATTGTTCCTGGTGGAAAAATTTCACGAGATTGTTTGAATTGAAGGTCTTGCCATCGTGCTCTATGTGAATGCTTGGTGTATTTATAAATTTCACTTTCAAATTTCTTGAGAAAATCTGTCACACCTATTTTATCTTCTCGCAAATCAATCCTTTTGGAATGTACATCACTAATACTTGTAATGTATTCATATCTTCTCCAATCAACGGTGACATTTGACAGCGAGTGATCAGTATCGATAGGATATTTATTGTGGAATAAAACCAAATTTCCACAATGATTACAATGTTTTCCATTGACACATTTCTTATTATAAAATACTTCATCGTGATTTCTCTCACATAGGGTTTGAGATATGAATTCACGTATTGTGGGCTAGGAGGTGAATTTGTCAAAAACATTTTACCAAATTCAAGAAATGTGTCGTAATATAATTGAAATTGTACATAATAAAGGCAACAACATGTGTCACGGATAGTAATAGGTCTAACATACCATGGTTTTAGTTGCACAAATGTAGTGATTGACACATTAATTCCACGATGATCTTCCTTGAATTTATTGAACAATTGTACTTGTGTCATATCCATTATATGTTTTGGACTACTTACATATACTCCTCGTGATACTCTTTGTCGTATTACATCTCTTGAATTTGGTGAAACTTGAGCATGTGTCAACCAATATTCCCGTACAATATTTTTAACACCTGCTCCCATTCTATCTTTGTAAGGCTGTCTACAAATAATTGCCCAGCAAGCAAGTTCATCATTTTCATCTATTTGCATTCTGAATTTGCTATGTTTGTATAATGTCTTTCTTGAGGTTCCAACTGCTTTTGCTAGCTGTGTTGTCAAACGTTTTTGTTTAGTACTAGTCGAAATAATTGTTGTATGAATTGCTCTTCGTGCATTACTGATGTCTTTCTTCCTAGATTTTTCAAACTTTTTTATTGTATCACCTATATTTTCTATCACATTATGTTTTAATTTCGACTCTTTGGTCGCCTTGTGAATACCCAATAATGATGTAGCATCTTCTAACTTCTTGGTCACTAATAAACATCTCAAAATTTGTGCTTGTCCTGTTGCTGAATAATTCTTCAGAACATCATCATAAATTTTTTGAGCCCGATATCGTGCAGCATGTATGGGTTTTTTTTTTTCCATAATTGTTGCAATCAACGTTTTCTAACGTTTCATCATCAATGGTGAAAGTACCTATACATCAAGTTAAATTTAATTTAAAACATGTATCCAAAAATACAATTCATTATAAAAAATGAATTTGGAAAATACATGCTATATACATACCTGGTCCAATTTCTGGTTCTTGAACTTGATCTTCAATATTGACTTCATCGACATTAGTATGTAAATCACTATTTACATCTTCAACAATGTTTTCTTCAACTTCAATTTGTTCTTCTTGTACTCTATTTTCAATTTTCATTTCATCAACATTATCATGTAAAACTGTATTTGTATCTTCAATAATCGTTGCTTGCATTTATGCAAGGCTTGCTTTGTTGGCATGATATTTAAGTTTTTTTTTTCTCTATTATCATCATCATCAGCACGTTTACGATCATATTTTCTTTGATGGTTTCTGTTACTGCTCATTATTGTTTAATCTATAAATGATAAATTAAAGAATCATCATTTTATAGTAATAAAACAAAATGAAGATTTAAAAACAGTTAAGAAATTTATAAACACATGAACTGAAATTTACTTCACCTTATCAAAATCTTGTAAGAGTTTTTTGAAGAAAAAGTGTTTGGAAACAAACTTCCTTTGAAAAGAACCTTCTTTGAATGAAATAAGAACTCTTTGACAATAAATCACCTTTGAAAAAACTCATTAGAAAATAATAAAAACACTTTCTAAATAAATCTTCTTTGTAAAACCACTGAAAAAAAAAAAAAAAAAAAAAAAAAAAAAAAAAAAAAAAAAAACTTCTTTGAAAAAATACTTAGGAAAAATATTTCTTTGTAAAACCCCTTGCAACGAAATAACTTTTTTGCAAAAATAACTTGGGAGACTTTGAAAAAACTCATTTTCAAATAAATAAGAAGGAAAAATACATCTCCTTTGTAAACATAGCTTGAAATAAAATCTTATTTGCAAAAATGCCTTGGAATAAAAACTCTGTAAATGCACCCTTTGGAAAGAAACATTTTATGAAAAAATCACTTGTAAAATACTTTGTAAAAAAAACGTCTTTTGCACAAATATCTAGAAAAAAAAAACTTTGAAGAAACTCATTTGAAAAAATCATTTTCAAATAAATAAGAAGGAAAATACAACTCCTTTGAAAAATAACTTGGAATAAAAACTCTTTAAAATCACCATTTTGGAAAAAAAAAACCATTACAAAGAAATAAGAAGTGCAAAAAGCTTAGAATAAAAACTCATTTTGCAAAAATGTCTTAGAAAAACATTCTTTCAATGTATTCCTTAGAAAGAAGTAAAAAAAAAAATACCTAATAAAAAACTCCCTTTGCAAAAAAAACTCCTTAGAAAATCCCTTCAAAAATATTCTGACCAGAAGTATGTGAAATTAAAATGTGCGAAATTAATTAAAATACTTGATTTTATTTATATAAGTTTAGACAAGAACATTTTTTTTTTATCGGTCGACGAGTTTTTTTTACGTTTGGTTATTCGGCCGAATAACCTTTGCTCTAATTGACGTCGCCGTTACAGAAAACAGTTATTCGGCTGAATAATTATTCGGTCGAATAACCTCTGAAACTTGAAAATCTGATTTTCCCTCACAGTTTTCAGGTTTCTCCATTTTCGGAAGGTAAAAAGAATCTCTTACACTACAAAGCGACTATAGGGCTTGATACCATTAGTTTCATTATTGGATCTACTTTCTGAATATATAGATTTTGTTGTGTATAGGTAAAATCTGATATTTGTAATTATTTGTTTTCTTAACAGGTGTCGAGTTTGGTTTCATCTTTTTCAAAATGCGGTGAAATGAAAAATCCATAGCTTTAAAAATACACCACGAAAAAAATTGAGAAAACTATGGTGCAGTTAATTGGCGTGTCTACTTTAAAAAGGTATTCATAGAATTTTTAGTTTTATATTCAATTGAGAGAAAAGTTTTGCAACAAAAAATATGTTGAAAATCGACAAGGTTTCCCCATTGATCGAATTCAAAAAAATATAATAATTAGTATATAGATCCATTGGTTACAAACTTATAGTCATGCAGTAGTATATTGTGTGTATATTGTCATAGTATATTTGTTTTTTGCAAAAAACAAGTTTAACAATGATTTTACGTGTGCGACAAAACATGACTATTTTGTAGTCCTTTCATTTTATAAGAACACACTGTCAAACATTTGTTGAATCGACATATCAAATCTCAATATAAAAAATTGAAAAAAATATGAATAATAAACTAACATAATTCTCTAAAAGTTTGTTTTTTAGTGAAAAGTGAAATTCCAAACAAAAATATCACTTTTATTCGCCCAAAGATGGAAAACATGAAAAACTCATATTTATTTTCTCACGGGACCCCCCAAAATAGACACCCATCTTCATGGACTCACCCAAAAGGAAGTGGACAAATTTGTAGAAGAATATCGAGACATCTTCACCTCACCTACTGGGGTGGCTCTTCATTCCCAGGTCAAGCATTCAATCAATCTGAACCCTAGTGCGCCTTTACCTAATGGGCTTGTATCGACAAGTGCTCTTTCATGGAAAACGAAGAAATCAAGCACTAGATTCAATAGCTACTCCAAAAGGGGCACATTCAACCCGACTCTTCACCCAATGGAAGTCCAATCGTGCTTATGCAGAAGAAAGACGGGACCTAGCAACTTTTTATTGATTACAGAGCTCTATACAAAGTCACTGTTAGGAATCGGTACCCCATTCTCCAAATTGACAACCTTCTCGTCCAACTCAAGGGATCCAAGTAAGTTAGCAAGATTGATCTAAAGTCTGTCTACCACCAAGTCCCAATAGAATCAACTGATGTATGGAAGACTGCTTTCAAGTCGAAAGAAGGTCTTTTCGAGTAGATGGTCATGCCCATTGGATTAACGAATGCCCCAACAACTTTCATGTTGATGGATGGCATCTTGTGACCTTTCACCAATTCCTTTTTGGTTGTATATCAGGATGACATCCTCGTATTCAACAAGAGTTGGGCAGAACACTTGCAATACATTCAAGAGGTGCTCCACGCTCTACGGCAACACAAGCTATATGATAACTTAGAGAAATGATCTTTTGACATGAATAGGGTCCAATACCTCAGATACATTGTAGATGAGAATGGTTTGCATGTGGATCCAACCAAGACCCGAGTCATTTGTGATTGTCCAACCCCAACAACACTAACCAAGCTTCGATGCTTCTCAGGCCTTGCTAAGTTCTATCACAGGTTTGTGTTGGGATTCTCTCATATTACATGGCCCATAAACTAGGTGACCAAGGGTGGTTGCAAATCCAAATTGGGGTGGATCAAGTCACAACAGAAAGCACTCGACAATATGAAACATTGTTTATGCTTAGCCTTGGTGCCTTCATTACCTGATTTGCAACAACCTTTTGAGATTGAGACATATGCTTCAGACTACACTGTGGGTGTCATTCTCACTCAACACGGTCATTCGGTGGCCTATCATAATGAGACACTCTCAAATGTCATCCATAAGTACCCCAACTATGACAAATAGATGTATTCCATTATACAAGCTTGCTTCGAATTGAAGCATTACATTTTATGGAGGGAGACAACCATCCGTACGGATCACAAGCCTCTGTAGTTCATGCAGACACAAGGCAAATTACAGAATGACCACCATCAAAAGTGGTCCACATACTTGCAGTAGTTTCACCTCAACATTAAATATAATAAAGGGAGCACCAATCACGTCGTTGATTTCCTTGGTCGACCTCTAGATGCAACACTAACCATATTGATTGACTCTTGTAGAAATGAGACCTTTGGGTGGTCCCAACTCTATGAAAACAATCATGACTTTGCTACAACCTACCAAATGTTGGGATCAGGCAAGGTTACTATTGACTTTCATTTGCAGGATGAATTGTTATTCCATCTAGTTCATCTATGTGTTCCTTAAAGCGAGCATTCAAAATTTATTTGGGAATCCCACTATAGTCGGGTAGCAGGGTACTTTGGTGTGGAGAAGACAATAGTGATACTGCATAAATATTTCTATTGGTCAAAGCTTCACCAAGATTTGAATAATTATCTTAGATTTTGCATCGCATGCTCCATCGTCAAACCAACCATTAAAAACAAGTACTGTATAACCCTTTACATACTTCTGATAGGCCCTGGGAATTCATCTCGATGGACTACATGTCAGGGATTTCTTCAACCAAGCATGGTAATGACTATGTATTCATGGTTGTTGATCGACTCTCTAAGATGGCCATTCTAACAACATGCAAGAAGAGTATCATAGTCGAAGCCACTACCAAGTTCTTTTTCAAGCATGTGTGGGTACATTTGGAATCCCACAAACCATCATTTTCGATCGGGACAACATGTTCTTAAGTACATCCTCATCGAGCCTCTGGCCATTGCTGGACACCAAGCTCACCAAAGCCACTACCTTCCACCCCCAAAGTAATGGACATACAAAGGTCGTCAATAAGATGATTGTGCGCATTTTGCGCATGTACAACTCTAAGCATCCCCACACATGGGATGAGAGTCTTCCTTATGTTCAACACAACCACAACATATCCCTCGATAGCTCGACCAACCATAATCCTTTTTAGGTGGGTCTGGGATTTCAACCATTGGACCCATTGATGTAGCACTATCCTTTGTGCCCACACAGGAAGAATTCTCCCATGCTCAATCAGAGGCCAAAAAATCCACCAAATTCATTGAATAAATTCAACATGTCTACCAAAATGTCCATGATATTTTACAGAAATCCAATGCTAAGTACAAGCAATGCCATGATCAACACAAGATTCCACACAAGTTTTAGGTGAGACACAAGGTTTGGTTGAATTTGTAGAAAGAGCACCTTGAAGGACCCCATTGGAAGGTGAATCCACTTCGTTATGGGCCTTATACCATCACCAATGTTGTGGGTAACAATTCTTTTGACTTAAGTATTCTCCACTTGCTTGGCTTGCACCTAGTATTCAATGTGGACCTCCTTCGACCATATTTTCCACCACTATTGGACAAATCGGAGGTGACAGAGCTGCTGAAATTTACAGAGCTGAACCTTGACTGCATGGAACAGACCACCATTAATAGGATCATGCGCACACAGGTTAAGGGAACTCGCCAATAGAAGCTCCAACTCTATCAGGTTGTCAAAGCAGGACAACTCCTGCACCAAGGCAAGTGGCTCACAAAGCGTCAAGTTCAGCATTAGTTTCCCCATTTGATGGGAGAACTCAATGCAATGGATACCATTACTTCCTAAGGGGGAGGATTGATCCAAGTGTACATTAGTGGCCACCCACATAGTCTATTGGATCAAAACACAATTTTCCATCTTAGTAGTGTTTTCCTTTTTTGGGGGTCCTAAACTTCTGGGGTTGTTTTGAGGCCGCAAACGATGTATTTTTGGCACAAATGCACCCAATAATCAATCAGAGGCTTGTGTTGAGTTGTTTTAAATGTGTACTTCTTGACTAGACCTTTCCAATGGGGTACCAAGCACCCCAAATGGAGATCCGATGCAAAAGTTACGACCTCGGGAAGTTGACATATCAACTAACCACAACGAGGCCCACTAAGATTTTGGTGTTTCATATTTTGGGGTTAGGGTTTTAGATGTTTAGATGTTTAGGGTTTTCTCATTGATGCTTTATGTTAAAAGGCCCTTTTTTCCTCATTGTAACTCACTTCATGTGAATGTGCATAGTTGTCACATCTCTTCTCAAAGAGAAGTTGTCACCATTCTAGTGAGTTCATTTCACTCTATATTTTGCTACAATTTCTACATATTTCATTTGTTAATAGAAATTGAGTATTTTTGTATCTCTGTGTTTTTAGAATATTTATGTATTTCATTTCAATCCCTCATAAACCCAGATCATTCGATGCCTTATTTCATTATGGAGCTTGTGAGAGTTTGTTCTTATTTTAATAATGTTGATTTTCTTCTTTACGCTAGTTAAAATAGAGAGATACTTTTGATATTTTAGATTAGGGTTGATCACCTCCTTATAGTATCTTAATTTTGGTTATCCTATAATTATTTTTCATGCCACTTTATCCTTAAATTTAGATGTAATCATATTTTTAATACTATCATTATTTTGGAGAGTGACCTCTTCCTCGATTCCCCAATTATTTAGCCAAGTCTTGGCATCTTTATGCCAACCTTGCTTGAGTCATAGGTGGTTTTGACTAGAGTTTGAAGCAATCTTAGGGAGCCTCTTATCTCCCATGTTGTATATCATGTTCCTATACATTATGTAGTCATAGCCATGCTCTCAATAGGGGAGAGACTTGCGTCTATGAGGAGGATAGGATAGCATGTATTGCCTTTAATTTTGAGATTATAAGTTATAAAACACTTTTGGATTTGTTCTATCCTCTTAACAATTCTTTAGAGATGCTACAACCCCAAACTTCACAACATATAAGAGAGTCTCGAAAAGAATTTACTTCTTATCCAAAAGCTAAAGGTCCATTGATTTACAACTATTTTTTAGTCCATAATAAGCTTTCCAACTTCAATTTATCATTTTCTCAATGTTATAGTTCCAGTAAAGCTACGATGAAGATCGATTCTAAGATATTTGTATGAAGTCACTTCCACCAAGCTATTGTTGTTATACATGCAATTAGTGTAAGTGATCTTTTTGGATTTGATTAGCATAACCTTTGTTTGTTAGTGTTAACAATCATAGTTGTACTAGAGCAAATATGCTTGAGAATTTTTAGTTGCTTATTGAGATCATAGAGACTCCTTGCCATAATAGCATTATCGACAATATAAAGAAAAAGGATGATGAATGTACTAGCTAGAGTTGTGCCAACACACCCTACTTCTTCCAAACAACCTTCTATCTTGTCGATGTATATACCAAAAAGGGTAGGGGATAGGGGACAACCTTGCTTGATTCCAATATTCTAATTAAGTTTTTATGACCAACACTTAGTTTTCCTAAACTTGGCAATAACATTTTTGTAAAACCTTATCTGAGTAACTATCAAATTGAAAGGAAATGTTAGATCTTCTAATCTATCCAAAGTTTAGTTCTTGGCAAGGTGTCAAATGCTTTTCTAAATTCAACGAAGCAAAAAAAAGAGTTTGGTTTTATTATTAAGACATTGAGACATGGCTCATAAATTTGACTTGGCCTTTAGCTATTTTCCATGGATTTCTAGCCATACACTGAGCTTCTTCTCCAAAATAATTCCATATAACTTGGTTAAAAAAATTCCTATAATAAAAGTGAAATGAATAGCATCATTGTTTATTCCCTACCATCATTGCAATTATATTCGAACAAAGTTATTTCCTATTAGAAAAAAGTATTAGTATGTTATTACTAGAGTTTAAGCTCCAATACTAGAGATTGAGTGGATCAAAGGGTGAATCAAGAAGGATTGATTTCCTTATTCTTAAAATAAATAAGGAGGTGTCATCAATAATTTAAAAATGTAACATTGTGGTGTGCCCTCAAATACGTTGTGGTTACCTGTAATACCATGGAATCCTTGTTGCCTCTAATAAAATTGAGATTCTTCTTCTTTTTTCTCAATCACAGCTTGTTAATGACCCATTTTCATAATACACACATAATAGTATGTTTACATATTATCATATTAATATACTTTATTTATTTTCAAAGATAGAAATACCTATCATAATCCAGTTGTCAAACTAGCAATGAGGAAAGCCATCACTATATGCTATCCACAAAAGCAAATTGATTCATCAATATTATTCAAAGAAAACCATGCCACCTAAAATAAACCGTTAGTGGTCTGTAAAGGGGAAAATTCCACTCCTGCTAGACACCTTTGGGATTTGGGTCATTAACCTATTTTTTATGTCCAAGGAAGATGAGCTCTTAGTCATTCAAATAGTTTTAAGTCTTACTCTAAGATTAGGACTAAAAATAATTCTATTTTTATTAATATAATAATTACAAAAATTACATTTTCCCAAAGGGGTTGGATCTATTGGTGAAGAGGGAGGAGTTTTTCAGTAGTGGCAAATGATCAATTCTAATGACGGCCGAACCTGGAGCCATGGGGGAACCTTGAGGTAGTGGTCGAACGTGTGGTTCCACCTAGAGATATTGTATTAAATGGTCTTATGAACCGTGGACACATAAGTGGATCAAAGCCCACCCCCATGTCCTCCTAACATTTAAGTCAATTATCACTAGCTCATTCGGTTAAGTTGTGGGTCTCATCAGTAGGGAGACCCGAGTTCAATTCCCCTTAGGGGTAGGCTAATTGCGAGGAGACACCCAAAAATCGATCCATCACAATGGTTGGTGTGGCCCAGGCCAAGTGCGATCCTCAGGTGAGTTTGAAGACGCAAAACAAATTCAAAAATTACATTTAACATTCACACATATCACTATATTATTTAATATAATAATTACATTTTGGTGTTAAAAAAGAGAGAAAAAACAAACATTTCTACTATGTGATGTGTCAAGTCATAATACTGTATACTATTATATTTACCACATCATGTGTCAAGTCACTTTTTTTTTTAAACACAACACTTGTTATTCAATATTATGAATCAAAGTGTACATAACTGTAGAAACGAAAATGGTTGTTAGCCCATACAAAAGCACTGTTTCATGCCTATCAGGACAGGATCCATACAATCTGATACCTTTTGAGAAGTAAAAAACTATGATCCATAAAGGTCCTTTACAATCCTACTGTATTGAAAACAAAAAAATTCAGGAAAAAAATCAGCTTGAGCTAAATACAGAACGAGGTTCTCAAAACCAAAAAATAAAACAGTACAAGCGAGCACAGAGAGCAACCATCAATCTTCGCCACATTACAAAACGGAATAAGCATACACTGAGCACAACCATCAACCCCAACCACATTTAGAACAAGTTGGAGGAGTCCTGATCTGGAAATTTGTCTCCATGGAAGAGATGGAAATGAAGACAACCTTCTTCCTTGAGTAGGCCTTTATTGGAGAGACAATCCACTTCCGAATTGAAACACCTAAGAGCTTGCTTAAAATGAAGGTCTTGAAAGTTTTGTTGTAAGGACCTTAAATTCCTATCAGCCACCACTCGTGCTGCATGACCTGGATGGAGTTTAGACTATAATCCCAATCAATTACAACCTTCGAGTCACCCACAACCTAGAGGTGCATTATCCCCAATCGATTAGAAAAGGAAAGCAGACTGAACAGAGCTTGAATCTCACTCTTGGTGTTTGAGCCAGGGCCACAACCCATCCAACATTTGTATATTGACCAATATTATAGTTTTAAAATCATCCTTACCTCAGATAAAGCTCCATTATGCTATGAAGATCCGTAAAAAAAACCCAGTTGGAAAGGAACTGTCTATGAGGGGATGAATTTTCTCTTTGATTCGAATAGTCTTTTTCACGGGGTGATAATTATTAAAATCAGCTATGGCACCAATGCAGACCTTTTGAGCATTTACCGTCTTACCCTCAAACATGACCAAATTCCTATGTTTCCATATTTTCCAAGAGAGAAAAACTGGAAGTTCAATCCAAGTGTGATCCATTAAAAGCCACTCCCGAAGGTTGTCCTCAAATGGACAATCCTGCCACTTCTTGGGACAACAAAGTAAATTTTTTGTCTCATTCCAAACCTGCTTCGTAAATACACAATTGACAAATAGGTGATCAATGTTTTCCACATCAGCCTTACATAACACACATCTGTTAGGGTTAGAATCTCCTCTTTTAATATAATTATCCCAAGTGAGGATCTTCTTCTCCAGGAGAAGCTAGCCAAAACACTTAATTTTAAGGGGACAATTCCATTTCCATACTTATGAATACCACCATTGGTTCTAAAAATGGATTCAAATGCCAGCTTAGATGTGAGTTGTCCTCTTTTTAGGTTCCAAGACCACACAATGTTATATGATTCGTTATTTAGGAAGATACCCGCCTACCGCGGCTTTTGAATAAACATGTTCCAATCATCCTACCAAACTACAGGTAATCCCATTTTTTTGTCATAATCCAACAATGAAAATCCAAAGGAGAGAGGGAGTTATTGAAAATTTGTGCAAGAACCAGGATGCCTCTATTTCTAAACTCCTAAATGAGATCTTGGGCAAGCAGAAAGGACTCCGAGCATCTAATGAAGGGGTCTTCTTCGATACATATACTCATACCATTTCTTGGTTTCCACATTACCCGTTCTTTTACAATCTTCGCCACTTCAAGCAACGCCCTCCAAACATTTGACACACCTGAAGGAATTCGTGTTTCCTGTTTGAGCCAACAGTCAACGACAGTGTTCTGCATATACTTGTTCTTCATGGCTCCACAAACCTTCAAAGAAGAGGCAGTTCCAAATACTTTTTGCTACAAGATATTTTTCGAAGACAAACGGATTTTTGTATTCCCCACCCCCCGAGGTCTTTCGATCTTGCCAAGATCTCCCACTTTTCCAAATGGAAACATTTTTTAACCTTGTGTCAGGACCAAAGAAAATCAAAACATCTTTGTCAGATTTTGTCCATAATTGAACAAGTGATTTTTCTCAAAGAGAGCCAAAAGACAGGGATGCTCTGAAGGAAAAACTGCAGTAAGACCAGAGGACCCCCCAAAGAAATACATCGATAACACCAATTGTCAATTCATTGATCAGTATTCTTAAGGAGCCAAAGCCAATCTGTAACATTATAATTATTCATATTTAAGAAGAAACCGAGGTATTTGATACCCAAATCCAAGGCCTGGAGATTGAATGGAAACAAAGTCAAAATATGATCCGTAAAGGCTTGGGAAACCCCTGAAATAAGAAAAACAGATTTCTATGTGTTCACCTTCATGCATGTGGCTTCACAAATGTAATGTCCCCATTCAAATAAATCTCTAGGGAAAATTCCACCAACCTACTAGTTTCCTAGGTTCAGGTGGAGACATTAAAATTGGAATAAGGAGACTAATAAACCCAAATGGACATTGGTTTAGGCATAAATATATCAATAGGGGCAAAATAAATTTTTATTGTGAGAAAATAAGATGGCACTTGGTCATGGAGACACATTGGTGGTGTGGGACCCCCAAAAAGCTAGATTCCCCATGCCACATGGCATTCCACTCTCACCCATTCGAATCCAAGGTGGAGTCCACTATTATTGGGATAGTTGGAAGGTCATATTACTTGGCATGACTCAATGAGGTCGAATTGTAGAGGAAGAGTAACTCCCATGGGAGAGGAAGAGGCATTTTGGAGCTAGTGGGACACTTGGGCTAGATTCCCTAGCTTCTATGACACCAATGATGAATATGCCTATGACACTTATGACAAAATCAGACCCAATGGCTGAAATTTGACATATATGTCATGTCAGGGCTAAAAATAGCCTCCAAGAGGGCGCTCAAAGGATTTAGGGAAGCCAAAGAGACACCTATTCGAATTTGGTGGAGGAGGAGACTAGAATTGGAGGGACAAGTGGCACACATTGGAATCTCTTCCCAACTTGAGCTGGCATGAAGCTCTTGGAAGGAATTCGACCCATGGAGGACCTTAGAAGTTTATAAAATACAATAACAAAGAAGGATGGTGGCTTTGATCATTTTACATTTTGCATTTTGCATTTGGAGAGAAGAGCTAGTAGAGAGCTAGTCTACTTGCCTTAGCACCAATTTCGAGGGTGAAAGATTCCCATCCTAATTGGTAATTGGAGAGGCCATTCAAACCTTTCATTTGGAGCTACAATGGAGTGTTTAGTTACAATTGAACCTACAGGGAAGCTCATGGTACATTAAGCTACAACTCATTCTTCCATCTCTTTCACATTTTATTGCATATTTGGGCCCCTAGAGGAATTGTGCCCTTGGTGATATGATGATCTCTTTGTGAGAGTCCATGAATCTCCATTTCTTGTATTCTGATATATATACTCTTTATTTACTTCTCATATGACTCTCAGGTCGAAATACCAAGTGAATTTTTGTAAAAATACCAAACAATGCATAAATGATGCCATTTTCCCTAGATCTTGTTGTTGGAGCTTGAAGAGACATTATTTCGAATTGTATCAGTCATTCTCTATGATTTAGTTGATGTATGGAGTGTCATTAATGTTCTGAATAAGTTTCATTAACAGTTCACAATTTCTTGGCAACTAAAAATTGAATTTCATAACATATGGTGAAAATTACTAGCTTTCCCCCCTATGTGGAGTATTGCACATAAACATCTGATTTAAGTGAGTTGCAGAAGGCCATAGGAACTAATTAATGATACAATGGGGAGCTCATTAAGGCCATTTATTAGTACGATACCTATTTTCATAAATTTGGAAGTGCTTAACAACATTTGGAGAGCTATCTTTGTCCACTACCCTTGGGGGTTTTGAAGCTCGATTTGACTAGAATTATTCCCTACTTTGTCCAGATTGTAAATGAATGTTGCAGAAGTATTTTAAGCGTTTTTAAGCATCCATTAGCCTCATTTATATGTCTCAATACCTATCAAATACCTTCAGACCCAATTTGGAAGCAGTAGTGAAAATACTAGTTTAAGGGTCGAATTGGTCAAAATTGGCAATTTTTCCTAAGTTGTGCAAATTCTTAAAAAGGGACACTACAACAAAATATGTGAAAACATTCTTTCATCACCTTCCACTCCTCAATACACCCTCTTATGAAAAGTGGGACATCATCTACAAAAAGTAAGAGGGGCATCTTTGTGCCTTCGACAATCTTGACTCCATCGAGCTTACCTTTCACCTTGGATTTCATCATTATGTGGCTTAGTACTTATGTTATCAGAAAAAATAGGGGGAGACAATGGGAAACCATGACATAGCCCCCTAGAGTTTTTAAAAAAACACAAAGGGACCCAGTTCACCAAAACTAAGAAGGAAGACGAAGTTATGCATGCCATGATCCAGTCTGTTAGGAGAATACCGCATCCGATTTGAATGAGGATGAATCTGAGATAGATCCAATTCAATCTATCATAGGCGTTCTCCATATCAATCTTCAGCAGGACTGCCTTCATTTTCTTTGTCTTAATTGAGTGCATGCATTCCTGAGCAACCCCAACAACGTCTAAAATCTGTCAAATATTGCTCAGAAAATCGAACTGATCTTGGGAGATTCATCGAAAAGAACTAGTTTAATTCGGCTGGATATCACCTTATATCAACTTGTAAATCAAATTGCAACATGAAATAGGACAAAAGTCAGCGAAATACTGAGGGCATGATACCTTCGAGATCAAAGCGGGGAAGGTAGAGTTGAGAGCGCCTAAGATACGACCTTTTGTTCTGGATTCTTCAACAACTGCTAGTATGTCATGGCCCATAACCTCAAAAAGGATAGGAAGAGCTCAACCGACTAGCCATCGATCCCTAGTGTTTTATCCTTAGAAAATCCTTTAAGATTTTTCTTAATTTCTGCAAGTGACACTTCCTTGAAAGCAAAGGAATCTTCCTCTTCTAAAAAGAAACGAGAGAAAGTACCAATTACCTTCATTTAGGCACCAACGAAGCTTATGCCTGAGTATTTGAACAACAGATTGAAGTGATCATTCGCTCCTTCCTCCAACACAACTTGATAATTGAGGCAATTACCTTCAACACTTGACAACTCCAAAATGTTGTTGATGTTGCGACAATGATCAACAAATTTATGAAAGAAAGTCATGTTTTGGCACCCTTGTGCTATCCATAATGCCCTACTTTTGAGGCATCATGCCTCCTCCTCTAACTTCAGGTTTTTTAGCTTCCTGCCTTACAACTCAGAAATGGTAATCTTCTCCCGTTCGGAGATGATATGAGAGGTGTTTCCTGCAAAAATATGAATCACTTTCGACTCAATTTCTGCAAATTCCTCTTTAAGTGTATTTTTTTTCCTTTCTCCCACTTGATGACCACATATTTGAGAGCCTGAAGCTTATAGAACATATAATAAACAAATGAGGCGAAATTCACATTAGAAAGAGAGAACCAACACGGTCACCATTTCCCTGAAACCATCCTCAACCAACCAATTGTCAGATTGAATTTAAACGGATAAGTAATCCTTTCCAAACCCACATCCAACTGCAAGAATATTGGAAAGTGATCCGAAATTGCATACGGGATGATCCACGATCGAAACCTATCAACATAACTGGAAAACTGCTTTGAGATTAAGAATATGTCTAGTCGTTTGGCCATCCCTTCTTCTCCCAAGCAACCATTTCTCCAAGTATGCCCTAAACGCCCAAGACTAATATCAATAGACTTGAATCTTGAATTAAAGCATTAAAAAAGGAGGCTAAGGGATCAAAACGAGCCTTCATTCCCAAAATCTCCAGCGCTGATAGTGTAAAATCAAATCTCTGACAACTATTAGGTTAGGATCCTTTAAAATATTCGAGGCATCCACTTCATTCCATAAACTCTCCCTATTAGTGTAAGGAGCATAACACTTTAGCACTTTCAGATCGCTTCTCATATCTTTAGCTAAACCTTCCAAGAGAATACCAACAAACGTGGCATATGGGGTAAAATTGAAGATATGAGGATTCCACGTGGACAGAATCCCGCCTAAACAACCTCCAACATCAATTGAGACAATCGACCATTTGGGAAATAACTTTGAGAAAATATCGCGAGCCTTTAATCTAGTGACCATTGTTTCCTAAAAACAAACCAAATCTGGGTTATGTACCTCCACTAATCTACGAAGGGATAACTACTTGGGGCACCCTCCTAACCCCCCGACGTTTAGGGACATCACTATCCTCTAGGCACTCGAGCTAGGTATTTTTGAGCTCTAACTGTCGTAAAACCACCATTGAAACTGCCATCTAAACCATTTGTAGAGGCTCATAACATAGATGGCTTCCCTTCAACGACTGCCAAACCTCCCTTTACCAACCCCACAGGCCCTTGCTTCGAATTTCTTCTACTACTACCCTTACTTGTCTGAACTAAGTCCACGTTGAGATCCACGAAGCCGGGTTTGCTCAGAGGGATCTCCGTGCTGGAGAGGAGAACATTGTCTGCGAAAATAGTGAGCGGGGTACTCTTAAAAGCTTTAATAGGGTTCATTCCATGTTTCTTCAGATTATTTCTACATTCCATGCTTTCAAGAAGGGTGGGGAAATAATACTTATCAAAAATCTCTTCCAAGGATTCTGTCCCAAAACCAGAGTTCCCAAATGCTTCATTTATCAAAGAAACCTCCATAGAACTCTCTAAACCTTCTTAAAAGTCTTCCTCAATAGGACCCTGCTTTTTAAGACTTTGAACAACTAAAGTTACAAGGGAAGGTGACCCGCCCTTCGGGGGGTAGGGGTGCAAATAAGGGATAATGGCCAAGTGGTTGTTTGTAATAAACCCTTCCGAATAAAGGGATCCAGGGTCCACTTTGGCATGGGAAACCGACGAAAGGAAAGGGGACAAAGCACTCCTAAAAAATGGGTGAGAGTCTGAGAGAGGGTTACTTGAGGGAGTGATGACTTGCTCCCTAGTTGGGCTAGAGTATCTAGGAGAATACTTTTCTTCTTTGGATTCCAAAAACTTGTGAGGATAAGACAACTTGAGGTGGCCCGTAGATCAACAAATCAAACAATTGAATGGAAAATGCCAATAGTCCAACCTCTAGTGGTAGGATCTGCCACACCACTTAATCTTGAGCTCTTCAAGAAGACCTTGGCTGGTGTCTATCTCAACGATAAATTTACCCATTCTTTTATCCTGTCCACTAAAGATTTCTCATCCACCGCTAAGAAATGACCAAGGGCATTTCCTATCTCCCTCGGTTCCTTTTTGTTCCAAAAATGTAGTGGAAGACTGGGCAGAAGACTACAAATATGCAACAAGGGTAAGAACTCACTGTCAGAGTCGAAATTGATGTGCCAGTTTTTCAACATTAGGCTTTCACGACCGTATAGCGTGTTCCTTCCAAAATCCTTGTTGGATGCTTATCTTCACAAAACAGGAACCCAAACCACCCCTTGCTAAAAAAAACACCTAAGGTATGTAACCCAAAATTGGGTACTGGTTATCCTCCATCCATGATGTTATGGCTTGCTTTGGCATAGTCCAATAGGAGAACTTTCCCACTAATGCTTTAAGAGAGATATCTGTCACTTCTTCCATCAATACATCTCAACCCATGACCATTTTGTGTCTAAAAGCCTTGCTGAGGTGTACATTTTGTTCCCTTTTGAGATGGTACTTCCTTTGGTTGCTAGTCGAAGGAGGCAGCAGGACCTACATAGTTGGTTGACAAATACCAAGTTCTTCTTTGGAAGACATAGGCGACAAGACATGATTCAAAGTAGAAGCTCTATTGTTCTTCCTTTGAGTGCTCAACATTAAACCCAACACTTGATGAAGTACATTAGGGAATCTGCCACTTTTCTTGTGACCTGAGGATGAAGAAGGGAATGAATTCGTAACGTAAGCACTTTTGTCTTTTCTTTGCTCGAACAAAGCATCCTCCAAAAAGGTGTGGTCCCCTTTGCTGGGAGATAGTGGGGTATGATTAAATCCCAACATATCCTTGAAAACAACTTCTTCACCTTGCCCAATAATGCACCTTGTCCCAGGTGAAGACTATGTGAAAAGATCCACCAGATTGATGAGCTTGTCAGTAGCCTCAGGTGACATAAATGTCCCATCCTCCTCCCTCGCAATTTGGGCCTTCCTGAGATCACTTTTAAACTCCGAGTCAATTTTGAAAGAGCATGTGAAACTAGTTTTTCTTTGCTCCTCCAAAGGGCTCATTAAGATTTCTACTTCTTCATAGAAGTTAGGGATGTAAACCCTCATAGTAACCGCTATGGAGGCCGACCTCCTAGAAAACCAGGACGAACCCAAAAGGAAAATTCTTAAGAAAATGTTGAAATACAATAGCTATCCGTCCTTGTTAGGGTTAGGGTTTCTCCAATGTTGCAGCGACTAGTTTTTTGCTCAACCTTGAGTGGGCTCTTTTAAGGAATTTTACATGCCATAATGTTATTGTGATTACTATGTGACATGCCAAGTCATAATGCTATTATGTGTCAAGTTATACAAACTTCACTCTTTAGTATAAAGTATCATAATATTGGAATTTTTTCCATGGAGTGTTGTTTAGGAATTCATAAAATTTAGTTTTTACAAAGAAATGTAAGTTTAATATCCTATATTTAAATAATTTGACCTTAATTGCGGGGTTATAGACAATAGCATTGAAAAAGGCATTATTTTGGATAAATAAGTGAAAATGATGATGTTTTAAAGCTAATAAAAAAGAGGTGGAATCATGATGTACCACTCTATCCATTTGGCAATAGAGACAAAATCATGAAATGAAAAATATAATCAATAAACCATTATCATGTATCTCCAAATGAGTACTATTATTATTATGTTATTATTATGTTAGATATTCTATGCAGATTATATCCCTTTGACAATGGAGACAAAAGCACGAAATGAAAAATTGAATCAATAAACCATTATCATATATCTCAAAATGAGTAGTAGTACTATGTTAAACATCCTATTGAAATTAATGTTTTTAAAAGCTTAAAAATCATATGTAATGGAGGATAGAGGAGAAATGTACAAAGGGTAGTTGATAGTATAAAAATGTGCATGCCATAAAAATTGTGAAATATATTTAATTTTTCTTTGTGCATATAAAGAAAAGAAAGAAGGATTATAATTAAAATACATGTTGCTTATAACCAAGAAATGTATGTATATCAAGAACTACAAATTCGTTTCACTGTCTAAATATAAAATTGAAGAAAAATGAACTTTTTGGGTAGGTAAATTAAAATATACACCAAAACCTCAAAGCTTCAAAGATCCCAACTTACCCTCAAAGCTTCAAAAATCCTAGCTTTCCTTCCATTGGGTTGTGGACATGCACAACTATAATTTTGTTTCTTATATTCTTTATATGTATAATGTTGCAAAAAATGGTTAGAAGTGGTTTTAGAGAGGGACAATCATTATCAATTTCAACTCAAAGTGGAATGGGAAAATACACCTAAGAATTTTATGATAAGAAGTTGCTAGCCAAGGATGCAAAGTCATAGAAGGTGCACAGCCCCAGTCTTATCCTATCTTGGTGTCACACTCTTTAGGATTGAAAATGACGGGGAAATTTCATTAGTAGTTTGTTTCTCATGTTCCTCTTTATCAACATGATGCAAATTTGTATGAAAACTTTGTTGCCAAAAATGCACTATTTACATCCTCTTTTTGTCACTTAGATCAAAAGAATGAGGTACCAGGAAAGGAATGTTGTCATCTTACACAGAATGTGGTGGAATATATGTTATTTAAAAAAAAATTAGTACACGTTATAAAATGACAAAGTTAAATATTATAGGAAAATAGTGACAAACTTAGGAAAAAATAGGCAAGTTTATGGTTAAAATATTTATTAAATACACAACATGCATAAAAAAATTTAAGTGTGTAAAAAATGTGGTTCTAACCTTCAATTTTTCTCAATTTCATTTCTTTACATTTTTTTGCATATAGCAAATTAAGAGTCTAATATGCATTTGTGGTATTTTTCAAAGGCTCTATCTTCACCCCCTGAAATTCGAACAAATCATTTGCATAAACAAGTCCATGAAACATTTACCTCATCCTAAACCTATAAGGATTTGGAAAATAAATTACTCAAAAGAAGATATAAATGCATAATTGACCATTTAGACAAATGTCTATTACCATATAAGAGGCATGAATCATATTCTTCTCTAACGGTGGAATATTTAGACACACAACTTGATTGAAGCTTTGAAGGCTGAATATTTTCTTTCATGTCATGTTGATTTGTAACTTCCAGGTGAAAGCCAAAAAGTTGAGCTCTCTCATTATGTAATTTTGTGTATTGTAATAGTCAAAATTCATTCATATTTTCTTAAAGGATGCTATTTGTAATATAAAGTACGTTATTTGTATTTCTTTAAATGGAAATTACAATGGTTGCAGTTCAAGCTTTGATAATCTAATCAAATAAATAAATAAATGAATTTAAAGGATGCTTACATCTTCAGATTACAAACCTCTATAAGCTTGCAACTAAGGAGACCTTGCTATCTTTATAGATGGTTATTCAGGAAGGGATTTTCTTCAATCTCTAGAATTATAGTCTCTTGGCCTCGATGATTTTAGCTTTCCCTTGTTTCAATTAAATCTACTAAGTTTTATTTGCAAAGACATATATTTCAATAAAAAATAGAATCTAAATGATACCTTTCTAATACAAAGAAATCTCGAGAAGAAGAGAAAAACCTTGAGATTTTTTTTTATAAATTACTTTAGGATATGTCTGCTAATCTCATGGCTCTTATCTATAGCGTTGCAAACACTGTCCTAGTTGGTAAGGTGCCACAATTGACATTCCTACAACAATCTAGTGACTATACTGCCATGAAAATCCAACATCTAATGCTAATGGTTTTTAATAGAAGGGAAATAATACAAGTAACAATGATAAGACTGATTTGGTAACTGAAAGGGGTAAAAACATGCTATATAGCAACCTCAACGCATTTGGAATGAGGTGAAGGCATGACCGAGATGACTAAATTACAAAGATAAAAATCAAAGTGACCAAGTGACAACCAACCATCACATACAAGTGCTTACACATAATGCCAACTTCCAAGTATAGTGAACCATTACATACAAGTGCTTACACATAATGCCATCCTCCAAGTATATTGAAAGTTTTATAGGAATTAAATGGGAAAACAAATCCAAGGCAATAGAAATAATAACATCACTACGTCCTAACATATACAGATACACACATCAATAAATATTTCAATAAACTGAAATACAATGACAAACTCACTTCACAATCAAACTCACTCTGCAAATGATGGTAGAGGCATATATTACTTTAACACTTTATATTAAATTGAAAAACATGCATTGGATTAATAACTTGCATATATTACTTTAAAACTTTATATTACATTGAAAAATATGCAGTGCATGTCTTTCGATGCAAAATAATTGCATAACTCCTTATTTGGGCTAGGAATAATAAATAAAAGTTTTTAATATTTTTATTAGTTCTTATCAAGGCAGGGACACCTTGGACTATAGTGATCAGTTTAACTTTTATATTAATACCAAAAACATTATAATGTTTTTCAAAGTTTTGTAATATTTATATATTAAACTTAATATTTTGAAAATATAAATTATTTTGTAGAATTCTTAAGATTTGTCATTTCTATTTTATGATTGGCTAAAAACTAGGAAGCGACTAATTACCTAGGATTGAAAATTGTTTAAACAAAATATTAATTTAAATTTTAAAAATTCAAAATTTGTTTTTAACTTGACATGTGCTCTTTGTACTAGAGGTTTCCTTAATGAGAATTAATATTATCATTTTTATACATTGTTTTATTGATAATAAGTACACAAGTGTCCCTCATTATTATATATCCTCTCATTTTTTAAATGCAGTGTACTTTGGCTTCTTTAGATCTTAAATGCATTTACTAATTTTTAAAACTTAAAAACCAAAACTAATTATTTTTATTAATATCTAAAAAAATATCAATGTATGATTACAACAAGCAATTATTAAAAAATAAAAAACTAATTTTAAAATTTAAACTAAAACTAAAAAAAATAGCAAACAATTATTAATTATTAAAATATTAAAAAAACTAAAACCTTATTTTTAAAACTTAAAAAACTAGTAAGCAATTATTAATTAATTATTAAAATAAGGTATATCATATCATATATCAATTATACAAAAGATAATATAATTAATTTTACAAAATATAACATAATCTTAATTATTATGTCCTCCACATATATTTTTCGCTTTCGGGCATTAATCCTATTCAAATTTTTGCATTGAACCAAGATTTTCGTATAGTTTCCAACGTTTTCAATTTTTGTATTTTTTTTAAATGATTTTCCTGTGTTGCTATTGGCTGCATACTTTGTGACATCAACTTCGGTTTCTGCGTCCCCGGCCTCAGCGGCCGGATGACGTCAAGTGGTGTAGTGGAGGTCAAGCGATTCAGTGGAGGTTACGATAGAAAGTGGGTCGTTCTCCGCACGACCCACAGTTGCGATGATTTGACGGTGGGGAACAGTTTTGGTGGGGCGATCGATGACGACAGAATGTTAGGGTTTTGATTGGCAGGCACTCGTTCTGTCTCCTTAAATGCCTTGAAATGACGTCTCGGTACAACAAGATTTATGATATCGTAAGGGAAACCACTTGCATTGCAAGCGTGTTGTTTTATCTAGGAGCCTGGAAACTTTTTCATGTAAAATGGAAACCGATTTTGATGTGGTCGTTTATTGCGGTTTGTGTTCAGTTGCTAGTTTATTATTTTCCCGTGGTTTGAGTTCAATGCAGTATGGCAGGTGGGATTGAGGTTGCAGGGTTTTCGTCTGGTCCGGGGAGTGAAGGACCGACTCCACCTTACTGCATTTGTGGCCGTTGTGTCTTTCTTCAGTGCCCTTGTCACAGTGATATGATGGGCGACCTGCTACGAGCTCGCATTTCCTATTCTTTTGTGTTTGCATGTTCCAATTTTGGAGGAAGCCAGAATGGATTGTTGCTGCTATTTTGTGTTTTCGTGATGGACCAGTGTACTGTACCCAATATGGGAATTCACATTTCTTGGTTTTTTGAGTGGCTTCACTTTTGGGGTTTTCAATGGTTGGTTCCAGTGTTTTTTGAGCGTGTAGTCGAAAATTCTTCCAAGTTTATGTTGCTTCAGCAGGGTCATTTTCTCTTTTCGGTGGTTCTATCCAACGCAGGTGTCTTATGTATTTCATCTATCCATTGGTGGTCTGTTACGCCTTTCTCTGTGCGCGAACATGGGTTCAACAACTGAGCAACAATTTTCATGTGTTAGTGCTCCTCTGTTTCTTTTGTTGGTTCATCCGTTGGTTTGCATTTGCAATTGGCGAGGAAATTTAGGTGCGTCTTTTCCACAGTCTTCTTTGCGACGGTTCAATAGGTAAGTGGAATGCATTCCCTCTATGTAAGTGGGTCAATATTGTCACTATTCCAGCATTAGGTTACACTGACATAAGCTAGATGCCTTATTTTCCTTGGTTTATTTTTTGCACTGTGAACAAATATGGGGAAAAACATTTCATGAGTATTTTGTTTTTCGAGTGGATGTTTAGGTTAGTTTTTAGGTTATTAAATAATGGGGCGCTGTGCATGGCTGTGAAAAATATCCGGAACTTGAATTCGTTTTGGCTGCTTTTCCTTCGGTAGCATGTGTTTGGAGGACTCAAAATGTATTTAAACTCGGATCCTAAACTTTTCTCCTTTCCTTTTTTGGAAAGCTACATACAATTAGCTAATTTTTCCACTGATATGTCTATTGATTTTTTTATATCTATTTTTGTTTGTTTGGAAAATAGTTTGTTCGATTTTATGTCTCCGAGAAAAAAAAATAGAGGGAACTATTCGTAGGTCCCTTAAGGATCTAATGTGTTTCAAGCTAGTTCATGCAATTACGAAAATGTGGTTCAATTCCAGCTTCATTGCATATGTTTGGTTTTGTTCTTGGCTTTCATTACCTTCCTCTGTGACTTGAAAAAAACTGTCTGTTAAATTCACTTGCGGTTCCAGCCGGGGTTGAAATTTTCATACTCTGGGAAGCGTAAGAGAACTTGATTTGTTATGACCAGGGATGATACATATGTATGCATTGAAGTGGTTTCAAAGATTCAATGCTCTGGTGTTCTTAATAGCATTTGTATGGTGCGGTCAAAATTGTTTGTGACTTGTTTGAACCACGGTGGCGGCTCCGAGTTTTCATTCTCTATGAAGCATTTTTAAATGCATTTTTCCCCCGTTTTAAGTTTACAAAATTTTTGTTTCAGCTTCAATGTAATTAATGTCGCATTGCCTCCTACAGGGTGTCTACCTGTTTTTGTAGTTATGTGTAAGTAATGTTTCCTTGCAAATTCTTACATAGAGATATAGACTTCTGCACTTGTTATCTTACACTGCTAAGTTGCAGCTACAATAAACTAGAAAACATGGAAAATAGTAACCTAGGAAAAAATATTACTAGTTGTTTTGCACACTAATATTTCCCTACCTCACACCTTTGCAAAGGATAGGCAATGTCTAGTTTACTCCCCTTCACTATGAACACAGTTTTGACTGAAATATACATTTATTTATTTTTTGACAGAAACGGGTAGTTTTTATATTAAAAAGCAATGGCAGAGCCACCAACGGGGTTACATATCCAAAACTGTAGAAAGTCTATCAGTCCTCCAACCATTAATTACATAAGCCTGTGACTAAACAGGACTATAAAGCTTTAACGGAAAGAGAAAAACAGAGTAAAAACAAAACCTTGACAGGATTTAACGATATCGTGCCCCTGCCGACGATTTGGCAATTGTTGGGTTCTTGCTCGGGCCTGGTTTTTCAGCACCTCGTAGGTTCTCCATAGCAATTTCCATATTCTGCAGCCTGAGATCCATGCTCTCGATAACGGCCGTGACCTTCATTTCCAGAGCTTCCAGGGCTGCTGCAAATTCCTCACGAGTGTTGCAAATCTCCTCATCCAGTCTGTCCAATCGACGTCCACCTTGCGCATCCATTCGGTTCATGAAATCTCCCTGTCTTCTAACCCGTCGTCGCAAGACCTGGATCTCCGCTTCCAATTCCAACAATGGGTCAGGGGAGGAGGCCGCCGAATCTCCAGAATCGACCATAGCTCCTAGCAGACACCAGATACTTTCAAGGTAAAAAGATAGGAACTCTACGGAGAGCTGCGATAGCTTTCGCCACCCAGGAGAAATCTCCTTCTCAGAAAGATTAGTTTTCCTTTTTGAGCCGAGGCGGTGGGGATTACCATTAATAATGCTGATGTCTATTCCAGGAAATAAATAAGGCATAATTGCCCATAATTTGGCGCATGCCGCAGGACCCTTCATCATCCGTCGAGGGGCTCCATTACCCAGACTCGTACCGATCATTAAATAACGGTTCTCAGTGCCGAGGGAGGACATTCCCTGAAGATCATGGATCAGAATGTCATCATAACTAGGCGCGGTTTCGACGTAACTAGGCACGGTTTCGACAAGCCCAATGGCGTTGGCAACAAAGGAATGCAGACTAAGATGAGCCGAGGAAAGAAAATCCACATGCCTGGAGGCGTTGAGGTGATAGTCTTGAAGATATGAAGAAATCTTTCTCCGTAAGGCTTCCTGATCCATGGTACAATTACTGGTACGAATCTTCATCAGCAGCAGCAGAGGCGACATCACCCATGCAGAGGTTAGGCATGCGAACGAGTGGATGATATAATGCTTGATAATGGAGGAAAGGGTGTCTTCGAGGGGAGAAACCACGCCGCTTCCTGGGACGAGGGCCATCCGGCAGCTGTAGCGCGAGACACGTGCCTTAAAAACCATATGCCAAATTATTAGATCGACCATGTTCGGATCTGAGTCCAAGAATTTACGGAATAGAAACCAGTTTAATTTCATCATTGATTTTGAGGACCCCTTTCCCTAAGGGTATAGCTTCATTAGCAGCCTTGTCCGCTTGTCCATTATTCTTTCGGAGGACATGGTAGAAGTCGATGTCTTGAAAGAGAGGGATGAGCAGTGCGATTATTCGGAGAACTTGACGAAGGCGGATGGACGAGGGCAAGTTCATTGTATTGATGCTGTGGATAATCATCCTGGAGTCCCCTACTACTGTTATTTTCTGAGCACCATGGAGGAGAGCTTGATTTAAGCCTTGCCAGAGGGCCAAAGCTTCCGCCATGTTGTTGGATTCAAATCCCAAATTCCAAGAATAGGTGAAAATCCGTTCTCCATCGGGGCTAAAGAGCACCCCTCCCCCTCCTACCTCCCCTCTGAAATATACATTTATTACTTAAACTACTATCTTATTTTATCTTCTTTAGTGGTTCAAGATAAAAGATAGTAATTTATCCTAGCTTTTTTCTATTATTGGATGGCCACACAGAAAACAAGGCAAAAGTACGACATCTCCTAAACATTCTAGAACTAGGGGAGAACCTCAAGCTCTTCAGAGCAGATCTACTCAAAGAAGGCAGTTTTGAGGCTGCCATTGACGGGTGTGATGGTGTTTTTCACATGGCCATTCCTGTCAACGTCTCCCCCAAATATCCCGAGGTAAGTGGCTTGGCCATTTCAATTTCCCCATACAGCATGCCCTTCACATATCTGCAGTGGGGTATTAATATCTTGCAACATGAAATTGCTGTTGCGCAGAACGATGTGATCAAGCTTGCAATTGAGGGAACGTTGAATGTTTTGAGGGCTTGCACGAAAGCCAAAACCGTAAAGCGCGTGGTGGTCAGATCGTCTGCGATCACGCTTATGATTAATGAGTCAGATGAGGGCTTGCACGGAAGCCAAAACCGTAAAGCGCGTGGTGGTCACATCGTCCGCGATCATGCTTATGATTAACGAGTCAAAGGAGTAGAATCAGTACATTGACGAAACTTGTTGGACAAACGTGGATTTCGTCCGAGCTCAAAAGTCTCCTTCCTGGGTAGATACATAACTACCCACCACACGACCGAAAATTTACAGCGTTACAAGATTTCGTAGTTATTGTTGTGTTCCTCACAAAATAAAGTCTGAGACACAGTGTTGAATGTTGGATTGTGCAGGCATATGCGGTTGCCAAGAAGCGCTGCAATACGGGAAAAGTAGACTTTGTTCTCTGATTCAAATAAGATGATCCAGTCTAAAAGAACTAAGATATATCTATAAAAAATTGTTACTCGAACTTGTTCCTGTATGATTCCATTCTATTTGATTTAGTTTCGTTACAGGGTCATAACGTTTTGTATATTTGACAATAGTTCGTGGGAAAAGTTGTTAGTTTATGGCTACTGCAGAAGCCAGATGGTCATTGAACTAGACCTTGCAACAATTACCATATTCAAGCAAATGATTTTAGACATTGTTTCCATGTCCTTCTTATTTATAAAATAAATGTGATAATACTAAGTTGTTAAAAGAATTTCTCGTATTTACAACTTAATCAACTCTTGCTTGCACATGAGCTACATAACATCTACCAGGCCAATTAATAGAATTCTGACAAATAGAAAATAAAGTAGCATTTATGACAACCACTCTATTTGTGAAAAACATCATGTTTTTCATTTTCATGAATAGTCTTCATATTTGTTAACAAATATGGACAGAGCAAAAAAAGACTCAGCTAAGAATTTTAGTTGTCAAAGTATTTGCATAGAGCTTGTTTCTGAACATGTGCCTATTTACATAGTGGTACTTTCTACTCAATTCAATGTTCTTTTCATCTGCACAACCAACAAAACCAACAGACATTGAACTTTTCTTAAAATATTTTCAAATCCAATGATACTAACATTGTTCATTCAGTTTTAGCATATGTACTCTCGGATGCCTTTTCTTTGCATCAACAAACCTAATTGCCTGTTAATAGGTTACTACCTAATTCAAGTTGACTTGAAGCTTCAAACATAACTCAATAAATAGTTGATCACTACAACCAGCCATATCTACAATGGCACAAGCAATCACAATATTCCTTGCACAAAAAAAATCTAGGAAACCAAACAATACATCGATTGACATATTTCCACACTAATAGTAAAAAGATTTTTCCATTTGACTGCTTCACTTTCACATCTATTTTGACCAAAACAAATAGAGCAAAACATAAAGACAAATAACAACCACTCACTTCCAATGTATATGCTCTGTAAAAGAAAACATTTTCTATTTTATAGCGCGTGGTCACTTGTATCTAATATCAACAGTCTTCAGATGCATTCAGCTCTTGCATCTTCTACCAATCTTTCAATTGCACATTTTTCTTTTTGCCAAAACAAAATAGAAGCAAAAACATGCAACAAGTAAACACATTAAAATTATTTAGGAATTGTCTTCAATGGCTTTTGTTTTATTTTTATTTTGTTGTCATGTTCAATAATCTCATTCTATTGTTATGTGAATTTGTTCATAGTTGTTTCTTAAATGTCACATACCATTCATTTGACCCATAATCATGTTCTGTTCGTCATCACATTATGCTTTGCAAATATGTATTTGATCTTTGCTTTTCTATAATACAAAACTTGTAATTTTTCCTTCCTCAATGAATATAAATACTAACTTAATTGAAACTGAAAGCAACCTTCATAGTTTCTGAAAGAACCAATGCCTTTCCAGATCAATGCATCTTCTTGTCCTGCCTCTGACAACGCAATATTGCATATGCTTGTGCTTTTAGTTTTATTCTCTGCTTATTGCCAATAAATGAACAAATTCAAATTTTATTTTGCTTTCAGCTTTACGTATATATATTTTATTTCCATTTATGAAATCTACCTGGCAAGGAAACACAAAGGAAAAAATCAGATTGCATTCTCTCAGTAGCTTATGCAAATTTGAACTTTTTTTCATTGAAAAAAAGTCTCTCAAAATTTTAGTTCTCATTGTGGCTACATACCGTCTCTACTTTATTTTATTTACGTTTATAAAAGAGCACATAAACATTGGTTATTAGTTCTTTGTTGCATGTATTAAATTCCTTCTTTGACATTTTGTCATTGTTATTTGTATAGACTGCTTCTTCCACAGTTGCACTTGAAAGACAAAACTATGGCATAACATTAGATAAATATGGAGACAATTTCAAGTTCCACCTTTCTGTATTCTTCCCCTTTGCAGAATGTTCTTTTAACACACATTAAATTTTGATTTCTATTTTTAAATTTAGAGCCTTGTTTAATGCATTGCAATTACTGACACCATACAAATGGCTTTAACTTTGAACTTTAGATAACCATATTGTCATTACGTAATTATATGATATTTAATAATGCTATGTTCTTATCTTCCATTTTGCATTCTTTACTTGCAAAATATGTATTATATTTTTTTTATAAGCTATATATAGGTCCTTATATTAGCAGAATCAAAATATACAGAGTCATGGATGAGCCGGGTCCTCTCACCAAGGAGAAAACAGACCCATAAACTGTTTGGAAATGTATCTTAGAAACACAGATAAGCGACATAATAAACCTAGTCGTTCTATAGTGAGTTCAATAGAGAACTGTTCCTAAACAAAATGACTGCATAAACCAAAAGAGAAGCAAGAAAATGAGCATTGACAGTGCTCATTAATTGTTGTGGTATTCCTTCTGCTCAGGCTGAGTAGTCGGATATTTGGCCAGAGTAATGCCAACTCTGTGGGTGAATTGCTGCTGGTTGTAGAGCACCTGCTTCAGCATGTCCTGGACGTCGTCGAGCTGCATCAAAATTTCAGCCTGCGCCTCATTGCGATCAGTGAGAGTTTTACCCAGAATGAGCTTGTGCGAAAAATGCAGGTCCAGAGTCTTCTGGTAGAGAGTGTTTCTTCCCCTAGTATTGCCGGGGTTAGGCACAAGGGCTTCAAAATCCTCCCTGATTTCCTCATCAGTCAGACAGCCTCTGGCGACCCGGGCGTCTTCTTTAGCATCGTAAATCTCCTCTTGGGCTTGCTTAGGAATCTCAGAATGGAACTTACGGGGTTTATCCACAAACCCTCTCATCAACCGAACAGGCGGCATGGAGGATGAGCCATGCTCACCAGAATTCCCCAGCCGGGAATCTTGACGGGTGCGGACACGCCTAGGAGTGACCATAGTTACCAGGGAGATGGTGCAAATAAACTGAAAGAGCAACATAGTATGGAGTTGAGGCCAGAAGACGAACTTTAGAGCTCCAACACTCTAAAAGAAAGAAATCCCGGGAGAATAGACACCAGAGGTCGGGTGCTCAGGAGACCAAGGAACGAAAACCCCAGGAGCCACGGGATCAGATGGAACCAAGCCAACTGTGGAACAGAGGTAGAAAGAGCAAAACCATATCCCAATGTAGCCAGCTCTTACCCGGTTGGCAGCAGTGGATCCCTTCCTGAGCATAGATTTTATCTTAGCATCTGTCATCCTGAGAAGAAGCTGCTGGAAGTGTGACTGAGCCCCGGAATGAATACTCGAGGTACAAGTTGAATTCATAAGGACAAAAGGACAAAACGAATGATCAGAAGTCGAGGGCCTTAACAGATCCATTACTCTGAGCATGAGGTGAGCAGCGGACAAGATATTACGTACGTTGGAGCAGTTAAGCCGACGTCGGGTGGCTGAGCTTCGGACAAAAGGAGCAATGGGGCAATAATCAGATTGCATGGGAGGCTGGATCATCACTAGGGAGGGAGAAGGTGATAGATGGACTAGGAGGTGCATGAACCGACGGGTGGTGAGAGCATGCAATAGGTACGTGGTCAGAGCTATGGATAGGAGTAGGGCTGGAGCTTGCAATGGGCACGTGGTCAGATCTAGGAGCTGGCGTAGGGTGAGAGTAAATGGCTGGCAGCTGGGTGCTGTCATGGCAGGTGTCCGGCAGGCCCCTGGTGGTGCCATGTGGCCCTGTTTGCACCCGCTGTGGGGGGAATGAGTTTCCTTATATACAAATGCTTACTTAGTCCAAACTTTTTATGCATGTCCTCTCTTTCTTCCAATCAAAGCAATTTCATAACCATAAAAAATATACTTGTACTATAATTTCCTCTATCTTCTCACACTTGTCCATATCTCCCATGTCTTCACTTCTCGACTTGCAATTGCACAGGAACAACCACTACAGGTGCAATGTCGGGGACATTGCCACCTCGTGGCTCTTGTATAAAACATAACATAATTTTATGGGAGGGACTAACTACTTTGTAACTATTACTCGTGTTTATATATCAATTCCCTTTTTCTTCACAACCAACTTTAAAAACATTCACACATTTTTATTATTTAAGTATGTGGATTGATATCACCTCCTTCAAATCACCAACTTCTTCTTTTTTATATTAAATATAATGTCAATTCACTGTATTTTGGGAATTTATTTTTACATATTATTATACTTACCAGTAAAGTCAAACCATTTTGACTTTATAATAGTTTTTATTTGTTTATTAAAAAATATAATATTTTGAAATGTTGTGTATATATTATATATTAAATAAAAAATTGAATGAAAATTATCTTTCAATTTTTTAAAACCAAATATTTAATTTTTTATTTGCGCTTAGTTTTTATTTAACAAATATTGTTTGGTTTTCAAATGATACTTTTGGAGAAAATAAACAATTCAAAAATACCTTATAAGGCCACATTGTTTTTCACAATGTAAAAGCTCTATACTATTAAAGTATATAAAATTGTCAGATATTACATCCTCTTCATCATCCTGAAGATATCCCATAGAGTAAACCATCATATACATGATTCCACAATGGCATTAGCATATCCAAACAACATACAACTGTGATCTAAGGAAATTCCAGATCCTACCAACCAACCCAAAACATGAGGGGTGCTAGAGATGCGATATAAAAAAGGAAAAGAGATAGATAATACTAAAACCGAATACCTCCACTACAGTGGAGATACACAAATGGATCAAAAGATATATAAATACATCCAACCTAGAAGCAGCTAACCCGAAAAAAAAAGGAAGTTTTCTAGAATCCCGCAGTAAATGATCTTCTTGGATTTCAAACAATATACTGCCTTCCTGAGCTGAAAGACCGCGCCTGGACATCAGATTAGCCTCAGCATTGTCAGCATGAAATATATGGTAAAAACAAATCTCCTACATATCCAAAAGTAGCCTGCAAATTTGGGACATCCAGGATGATAGTACGATGGCATGAATGTCCCCCATGTGACTGACCTAGTTAATGGTGATCATGGAATCCCCGGAGACATGTAGCAGTTCGATCTTTAGCATGTTGGAAAAGTAAAGCACCATCCAAACTGAAACCAATTCCGCCCGGGTGTTAGACCCAATTCCATAATTCATCCACAAATAATAGCTACCACGATCATCCATTTTAATGACAGCTCCTGCACCACATTTTGAACCCAAAGACTAAGATGCACCATCAAAATATGCTACAACACCCAAAATGGGTAAAATTACTAGTTGTATTTGAGTTTTTTGTGTAATATCATTTAATTTCCTTGTAGATTCGCAATACCCTGCCATAGCTTTTCCAGCACATCTCTAGGGGAGAATAAGCTTATTTTCAAATATAAGGAGGTTCCTGGATTTCCAAGTTTCCCAGAGAGTATAAATAGCTAGCTCTCCCATCCTTCCATTTGAATCAAACCAATTTTCAACACACTCATGTGGAGAGGATCCATTCCAAACCCTGATAGTAGGAAAGGAAATTCTAACATACTCCCATACCTGTAGTAAGTATTGACAATCCATAAATATATGAGAGACCGAGTCTTCAACCAGTTTACAAAGTATGCATATGTTTGGTCCATAATATCCACGTTTCTGCAAATTTTGCCAAGTTAGGAGTCTGTCTTCAAGGGCCAACCAAATATATTTTTTTAACTTGAGTGGAACTCTCCACTTCCAGCACACGCTGTGCCACCATGCCAGATTGATAGGATATGTATGGAATAATACCTCGTATGCCATTTTAGCTTTTAGGACCCTCGAGTGTGAGTTCCACGACCAAACAGGGTTGTCATCGATCTCCGTTAATTTTACATTTACACAATGAAGACCGAGTGTATAATCATTCCAATCCTTATCCATTACTCCCCGGATGCCAATCTGTTTGGCATTCAGCTAGTTTTGGCTAGGAAATGAAGTTGGGACCGCCAAGATAACATGATGAAGAGTATATATACCCTTTGAATGCAACAAATAAATAAGGTCAATCGAAAGTCTGTGGAAACCAGGGCCGCCAACAATAGGGTCTTCTCTAATCATGATAGACCGTCCATTCCCCAGACACCACACAATCCACTCATCCATCATAGTGAATGCCTAAATCAGGCCCGCCCAGGTGTTGGATACTTTCTTGGAAAGTGTAATAGGGCATCGTAGCCATTGTGTGACCGAGAGACTCCTTAAATACTTATCTTTGATGATATCACCCCATAAACCTTTCACCATAAGTGCCCTCCAGATAATTTTAGCCAAAAGGGCCTTTGAGATGCAAATATGTTCTTTACAAACCATCCTCCATTTATAAACGGTCTAGCTACCTTACGCCACTCCACCAGATGGAATTTTTGGATATCTTTTCCAGACCATATGAAATTATGGATTCTCCTCCTAATATCTGAAAGGATTGTTTTTGGAATTTTAATTGATGACATCCAATAGACACCGAGGTTCTGCACAACCGGTTCGGAAAGAGTGACCCTACCTCTGTTAAATTTTCAGAATTTACTTCAATCTGATCTAGGATCTTAACTGAGAGAACAACATGTACAGCATATCTACAGCATATCAATCATGGAGACAATAATGCAAGCACACAAGAGACACAAAGATTTACTTGGGGAAAACCATAAAGGTGAAAAAAACCCCAATAACTTCCTCAGAGATAGATAGAGCAATGATACAACCAACCATGAGAGATAGACATAACCTAGCAGCAGATCCTCCTCCTCCATAAGTGTGCCACTCCTCCTTAAGTGCATGAGTGAGAAGTGAGTGAACAAATAGAGTGCCTCCCGCACTCTATTTATACTTGACTTGACTTGCCTTTTTACCTAACTCATGTAGGCTCGAACTTAACCACATAACATAATGCTGACTGGGTCGACCCCCAATAGGGTGGTCTAATAACCCTTTGACCCACATGGCCGACCCCCAATAGGGTGGTCTAATAACCCTATGACCCACATGACTTATACAGGGCCGACCCCAAACAAGGTGGTCTAATAACCCATCAAGTATAAGTTACGACACTTACAATATAAATGACGACACTTCCGTATAGAGGAATAATAACATCTCTATAGGAATACAATATACATATATGTGAAATACATTCCGAAGTTACATATACATCAACACTCCCTCTTAACTAGGAAGGTATTTCTCAACACAGTTCTTCTAGCACAAGTCATCTTCTCTGGATCATCGTCACTGGATAATCGTCATCGAGTCATCATCATCGTCACTGCTGCTGCTATCTCAATCAATCTCTGAATCTACTCGTCATAGGAAGTTCTACAGAGACAGTCCTTTTTCATACTGGATGTAGGCCCACCACCTGCAGGTCTTCATCATCACTGGCCATACTGTGGAATCCTCAGGACTTATTACGTGCGTCACAAAACCTAGCTGCAGCATCCCAGGCTATTACGAGCACACAACTCTACCTGTAGGATCTCCCAGGAGCACATTACATGTGACCCATCACAAAACCTGGCTGAAGCATCCCAGGCTTTTACGAGCACGCGGCTCTACCTGTCGGATCTCCCAGGAGCACATTACATGTGATCTCACCACAAAACCTGGTTGAAGCATCTGAGGCCTTTTTCATCTTGTCCAGATCTCCCAGGAGCAAATTACATGTGGTCATGGAAAAACTTGGCTGAAGCATCTGAGGCCTTTTTCATCCTGTCCAGATCTCCCAGGAGCAAATTACATGCCATAGGACAAAACCTCGCAAGAGCATCTGCCAGATATCCCAGGGCACCGAATTACATGCCATAGGCAAAACCTCGAAAGACTATCTGCAGATCTCCCAGGGCACAAATTACATGTCCTCCCAAGCAAAACCTCGCAAGAGCATTTGCCAGATGTCCCAGGGCACCGAATTACATGCCATAGGCAAAACCTCGAAAGACCATCTGCAAATATCCTAGGGCACAAATTACATGCTTACCTGCACAACTTGATCCACGGCCACAAAGTATCATCTGATACTCATCAAACATCATCCTGATGTACACATGATCATCCTGATCATCATCACTGCAACATCCCGCTGCATGTCATCTAGAGAAGCTCGTCATCCATGATCATCCTGATCATACAATGCATCCATCTGATGCACACCAAGTATCCACCTTATACATAAATAGATACATGATCCACACAATGTATCCATCAATCATACATGATCTACCTGATCATACAAAGATACATGATCCACACAATGTATCCATTAGCATACATGATCTACCTGATCATACAAAGATACATGATCCACACAATGTATCCATCAGCATCCAACATGATGCGTTCATACATAAATGATCCAACTGATCATATCCAGCATCCAACATGATGCATATACAAAATACATACACATGATCCAACCGATCATATCCAGCATCCAACATGATGCATTTACAAAATACATACACATGATCCAACCGATCATATCTAGCATCCAACATGATGCATATACAAAATACATACACATGATCCAACCGATCATATCCAGCATCCAACATGATGCATACATATAATGATCCAACTGATCATATCCAAGCAGAAACCAAAACATCATCCTGATGCTCATCATCTAGCGCTTACATCCACAGCCATGTGAAGGGTCCCCCTTCCAACATGCTTGGAATGGATTCAACAAATGTGTCCATCACTTCTTCCTCGAAGTGTCCTCGATCTAAAGAACGCCAAGCCTCTCTCTGAAGTACTCGAACTTCACCCTCGCTAGTGGCTTCGTCAGCACATCTGCAATCTGCTCATCCGTCGCAACATACAGGAGCTTCACAGCTCCTCTCTGCACCATATCCCTGATATAGTGATATTTGATCTCTATGTGTTTCGACCTGTCATGAAACACTGGGTTTCTCGGACAGCTTCACACAACTCTGGTTATCACAGAAGATACCAGTAGCATCCAACGGGAGATCAAATAACTCAGACAGTAGCTTCCGTAGCCATACTGCCTCACAACTAGCTGAACAGGCTGCAACATACTCTGCCTCAGCTGTACTCAGTGCTACGCAGGACTGCTTCCTGCTAAACCAAGAGATCACACCTGATCCCATACTGAAGCAGCACCCAGATGTGCTCTTCCTATTTGTAGCACTGCCAACCCAATCTGAATCAACATAACCCTGCAGGTTAAACTTTTGATTCGCCTCATACTTGAGCCCATAATCCACTGTACCCTTCAGTTACCTTGGAACATGCTTTACAGCAACCAGGTGAACACTCCTCGGATCCGTCAGGAACTGGCTCAATGTGTTCACAGCAAAGCAAATATCTAGTCTTGTGTTTGTCAGGTACATCAAGGACCCAATCATCTGACAATACATAGAGACATCAACCGGCTCAGATGAAGCATCACATAGAAGCTTCAGATTCGATGCCATAGGTGTGGCCATGGCCTTGCAATCCATCATCCCTAACCTCTTCAGGATATCTACTGTGTACTTCCCTTGACCAAGGAAGATCCCACCTGCATTCTGCCACACCTCCATACCAAAAACAAATAGTGCATCATCCCCAAGTTCCTCAACTCGAACTCGGCAGCAAGCTTCCGCTACGTGTCGGCAATCAATCTATCCTCACCTGATACAAACAGGTCATCCACATAGTAGTATCGCTAGATTTCCTTCCTCAACCTTGTAGAAAAGGTTGGAATCCGCTTTATTCTTGGTAAAGCCCAAACTGGATAGAAAGCTGTCTATCCTACCATACCAAGTTCTACACACATATATGACTACACCATGTTGTCTTGAAATCCATCTGGTGCATCGTCTATTTCATCACTTTTGTATTTCTCAATGCTGCCATCTGCAACATGCTTGATCTGATAGTTCCATTTGGAAGTCACAACAGACTTCCCTTTAGTTCTTGGGACCGCATCCCAAACATCGTTCTTCATGATCGACGGATCATGGCATTCCATTTCTTCATCCCAGATCCTGGGAACTTCAATATCTTCAATAGATATTTTTGTTGCTGGAACAAATGTTGTAGTCCTTTTGTAGGTGAAGATATACAGTCTTTCCTACAAAACAGGTTAAATTGCATGATTAGAAACATCTCACAATTTTCAGAACAAATTCTTACACATAAAGAAATATGTCATACAGTCATGCAATTTTCTTAGCCAATGCTTCAATACAACATTTATCCATATCCCGTAACTTTCTAGATGCCTTCCAATCTCTACCAGAACATTGTTAAGAGTGTGCACAACTCCCAACATGTCAGCAAAGAGGTTTCATTCTAGATAAGTAGCAATGGAATGTTGTACAGTGCCATAGGCCACTTACCCATGTATATTAGTAGTATACTGTTCATTAATGCAACTATTCTACTATGCACAATACATATCCTAAGTCTAGGAACATGAGCATATACATTATAGAACAGTATTATTTAAGAAATGACAATTCAAATACTTATCTTTGTTTGTTCGTTGGGTGGACTCCCTCTGAGTCTTCGCTTCCTTGCAGGAGCTACTGGAGTCCTAATCTGAAGTAGCTTCTTCTACACCTTTTGATGTGGAATGTAGAGAGATGGTCAACTCCCTCTGAATATCTGCATCCTTGCATAAACCACTGGAGTGTACTCCCTCTTGATCTTTGCTTCCTGGATTACCTGTTCTTGAACTCATATTCATCCTTGGTCCCTATGCATGCTTATTAGTATCATGATTGTGTTAGCCTTGTGATCTCATATAAAATCATACATTCATTAGCATACTATTAAAACACAATAATCTCAAGCATGTATAGTCATGATCATTTCAAACAGAAATAATAAGCATTAGCATTCAAGGTTTATGTAGTATTCTTATGGTTAGTCAAATCATAAGAAGCATAACATGTCTAAACCTATAATTACTCAAACCTATGACTCTTCGGGTTAGTTGAATCATCAAACAAGATAAGAGATATAATATGCATAAAACTTGTGATTATTCAAACCTATACCTTCATGATTCTTCTGGTTAGTCATATCATCAATGATGGAAAGAAACATAATATGCATACAACCATGATTATTCAAACTTATGACTCTTCAGGAATAATCATTATCAACAACAGTATAAGATCCTAACACAAGGTAGGATTCTAGCTTGACATAGGAGAAACATACCTGGATTAGCATGCTAGCTATTTATGTCTAACATACTCACATGATGTCTTCTTGTTCTTCTTCAATGACTTGTGCTAGTAACCTGTATATCTCATAGGTTAACCATTACAAAACCAAGTTATACATACCTCGTAAACGGATCTTCTATGAGATCCATGACAATGGATGAATCTTTGTCCTCATGTTATCATGATCATATGTTCTTGGACCAGAACATGATTTGTCTTTCTTGGTGTACCTTTCATGTTAGTAGACAACATAAACCTCATACAACACCATAATGCATTAGTACAATCATAAGTGTCAACACCCTAATCAATGAATATTTTCTATCATGCATTCATAATTTTGTTAAGGTGATACGACAAATCTAAAATCAAAATTGTACTAACTGTAATAACATGAAGACAAACATACCATAAACTTAATCATGGACAAATATCGAAACATACCTCTATGAGTCATACCTGTCGAGATCGCTTGTAATCTTCTTATGTAAGGCCTTAGCCTTATCTCCCTCTGAAACAGGAACTTCTTCACTTATGCAGGTGACCAATCCATCTTCTTCTAAGATTAACCCAATCCACTTGATTTGCAAGAACTGGACCTGGAGCTGGATATGGGTTTGTCAGAGAAACCCCAAAAATTCAAACTTCCGAAAGGATAGAAATATGCACCTTGATGAGCTGATCAAACTGGTATATTCAGAATTTGAAAACTGCAAAGTTTCACTCCTCAATTTTGCCTTTGAAACTTCCGGATTCACTGGACGTGACCCTGAACTGGGGTTTGATGAAGCCCACTCTTTTTCCCCATCAAAAGGTTTGATCCAAAGCTCTAAGCTTCTATTTTTCTGAGGAGCTTCCAGCCGTGGTCACAGATTTCAAAAATTCCCATTTTTACAGAAGCCCTAATTTTTCACTTTTCTGATCAAAGTCCCGAACTAGGGTTTGATCAAGCCCGGCCTTTTTCCCAACCAAAAATTCTGATCTTGGTCTCTAAATTTCTATTTTGATGAGTAGCATTTAGCCGTGGTCTCCTATTACAAAAATTCAAACTTTATTCAAAACCCTAAATTTCGGAAGCCATGAATGAAGGTACTCAAAAATAATTCTGTTTTGACAGAAATATGTACTTGATTGTTTCTGGTGTAACTATGAACCTTTTGGTCCACATGGTCTGAAAACGTTTCCTGAGATAGCCTGGCCTGTTATCTTTCCATCCTGACAGGTCTGACCTCAATTGGATTCTCTGAGAGAGAGTTATGCCAAATGTCGCAACGTGACCTGTTTTGGGATAATACAGGAGTGCGAACTTGTACGGCATTCCACGTGTCACTGTTTGAACTTCGGCCTCTGAAAACGTTTTCTGAGATATCTCGCCCTGTTATCTTTCCATCCTGACAGGTCTGACCTCAATTGGACTCTCTGAGAGAGAGTTATGCCAAGTGTCGCAACGTGACCTGTTTATGGGATAATACAGGAGAGAGAACTTGTACGACGTGCCACGTGTCACTGGTTCAACCTCAGCCTCTGAAAACGTTTCCTGAGATAGTACAATATGTGTACTACCTGTCACTTTTTATGAAATTTCATTTGGAGCTTCCTAGCCCAGGTTATGACCTTTTTCCCAAGGTCACCTGATTTTGACTCAAATCTGGAAGAGGCAGAAACCCTATATTGTACAGATCATAAATCACAAAGTACAACGAATTTGAGGTTGTCCTTTGGACACAAGGTACATGGGGATCTTAGCTTCGTCCTGTAACAATTTCAGATCCGAAAAATTTGCCAAAACGGATTTATAGCGAAATTTCTACGATGACTGGTTTTTGCTATATCAAGCCCTAGCATCGTAAGTGCAACAAGTGTCATACATGCCATATCATGCCTTCTTTCAGGCTAGCTCTGATACCATGTTAAATTTTCAGAATTTACTTCAATCTGATCTAGGATCTTAACTGAGAGGACAACATGTACAGCATATCTACAGCATATCAATCATGGAGACAATAATGCAAGCACACAAGAGACACAAAGATTTACTTGGGGAAAACCATAAAGGTGAAAAAACCCCAATAACTTCCTCAGAGATAGATAGAGCAATGATACAACCAACCATGAGAGATAGACATAACCTAGCAGCAGATCCTCCTCCTCCATAAGTGTGCCACTCCTCCTTAAGTGCATGAGTGAGAAGTGAGTGAACAAATAGAGTGCCTCCCGCACTCTATTTATACTTGACGTGACTTGCCTTTTTACCTAACTCATGTAGGCTCGAACTTAACCACATAACATAATGCTGACTGGGTCGACCCCCAATAGGGTGGTCTAATAACCCTTTGACCCACATGGTCGACCCCCAATAGGGTGGTCTAATAACCCTTTGACCCACATGACTTATACAGGGCCGACCCCAAACAAGGTGGTCTAATAACCCATCAAGTATAAGTTACGACACTTACAATATAAATGACGACACTTCCGTATAGAGGAATAATAACATCTCTATAGGAATACAATATACATATATGTGAAATACACTCCGAAGTTACATATACATCAACAACCTCCCATGGACATCCATCTCCAGCACCACTGATGTATTCTCCTATAAAATCTTTCAAAGAGACAGAACCAGTCCTTGATAGTATATGCATTAGGCTTTATTAAATATCCTAGGTAGTGTGTACCACTTGTTAGATCTTTCATTTCATATTGCATAAAACCCTATATGTCCAGCTTTGTTGTCTACTCTACATTATGTTCCAAGAAAGTCAATTTGCTGCCATTAATTTCTATACATGTATATTTGCAGAGAAGAACAAGAATCTTTTGAATACAATCCCATTCCGATATTTTTGCTGCCCCGAAGAGCATCACATCGTCAACAAAGAGTTGGTGAGTAACTACTATATTTTTTGTAACATTTATGCGAGAGATTTCTCATTTGTTTTAGCATTGATTAGCATCATGCTCATCCCTTCGATGACAATCAGAAAGATAAGAGGTGACAAAGGGAAGCCTTGCCTAAGGCCACATGACATTAAAAGAACTCTTTAGGGATTCCATTAATCAGGACTGAGTACTTCACTGATGTAATGCACGCCATGATCCACTTCATTTCCTTCCATGGAATTCCAATCTGTATCAAGGCCAAACGAAGAAAACCCTAGTTTACTTTGTCATAAGCCCTGGATAGGTCGATTTGTAGGATAGGTGCCTTAAGGTTCCGTGTTTTTATATTGTGAAATGTTTCTTGACTCACACCTACAACATCAAGGATCTGCCTGTTATTTAGAAAGGAAAATTGTTCATTTGATAAGCATTTATATAAAACCGGCTTGATACGGTTTGCAATAATCTTAGCAACTATTTTGTATGCCAAATTGTATAAGTGTCATAACTATAGATCTAACTAAACTAGCTTACCTATATTAGCCAACAATAACATAGAAACTTAAACAAGAACATAAAGAGAACAAGGAAAAGAATACACCAGATATACGTGGTTCACCCAATAAGGCTACGTCCATGGGAAGGGTTGCATCTTCCATTAATATGAAAAAGATCTCAAAGACTACATGGAATCCTCACATATGCATCACATCAAGCTCCATCATACAATGTGTGTACAAATGACATACACAACATGTGATGTGTGATGAATTACAATCAACACATACCCAAAAGGGTCTCCTTCACCTCTCTTATATACCACGAGGTTTGGATTACAATACATCCCATAACACATGTGGGATAAAAGATTATTCTCCTCTTTATATAGAGAATGGTTACAAAGGATATAATTACAATGATGCATGTGGGATAACTCTATTTTATAATATTAGAGTTATTTTATGCCTTTAAATGATATTTTACCAATATATCACATATGTCATAATTACATATTCTAACAATAAGGAGATGGGTTTTTACTCATTGAATGATGTCAGGTTGGATGATTTAAGAATCAAGGCAATAAATGTTGAGTTTAATGTCTCTGGGATCCTTCCCGTAATCCCGGTGTCTTCCACCATCGCAAGTAGATTAGCCCCCATAATGTCAAAAAATTCCAAGTATAGCTCCACGGTCCATCCATCTGGACCGGGGATTTTTCATTTTGCAAAACCCTTCAAGACTTTATGGATATCCATTAATGTAATATTCTTATATTCCTCCTCACCCTCTTGGAATGTGAAAATTTGTGGTAATTCCCTTATTACCAGAATCTTTTCCCTCATCACTTATACCTTAGGGTCCTGGTAATAATTCTGAAAATGGCTTATAGATTCTCTTTGTAGGTCTATTTGTTTGTTTAACCATTCACCTTCCTCTGATTTTATAGACCAGATAGAGTTATGTATCCTCCTCCCATCAACAAATTTGTGAAATTATTTGTTGTTTCCATCCCCCAACTTTATCCACAGAGCTCGGCTCTTTAGCCGCCATGATTCTTCTTCTTTTTGTAATATGCTTAATTTCATTTTCTCCAGCGCATGTAAGGATGTATAAAGATGACCTAGAAATAACCCATCAAAATGCATCTTATGGATTTTTTCAATGCTCTTCTCAACCTTTGTGAGTTCAAGACTTTGTTCTTTTTTCCCGATTCCGTCCCACTTGATAACCCCCGATTTCATCCTTCTTGACTCCGAAGGAAATAAAAAAAAGAGTATGCTTGGGGAATTGGTTGAAGGACTAACAATGAGGCGGAGTGGCTTGCCTTGATCAAAGGAATGGAAATAGCTAGGGAACAGAATATCATGAATCTTGTGGTCCTTAGGGACTCCTTACTGGTCATCAAGGAAGCCAGGTCTCTAATAAAAGCCCGTAAAAATCCCGTTGTCAAATTTCAGCATCTTTTATTCTTCGTAGCCAAGGACTTCAACTCCATTTCCTTTAATCATATTCTAAGAAACAATAACAAGGAAGCAGATAGGATGGCGAACATCGGCGCCAAATCGGATTATGGTGTTGAAATTATCAATGGTATTATCTCTGATATCAATTGGGTGCCTTAGCCCCTCACCTTGTTTTCCTATGAACCCCTTGCTACACATGACTATGTTCATGGTTTGGGTTATTTCCCACCACCCAAACTATGCATTTTTTAAATTTTCATTTTGTTTTAATGGCAAGATTTCCTTTGGCTATCACGTTCTGCGCCTACCGTCTCCCGCATTCCCCAAGACCACCTAGCGCCCCTTCCAGTCTTATCCCACCTATTTTGCATGCATGAATTTATTAGCGTTCCCCTCCTCCGTGCCCTATTTCAGAACACACGACAGCGTGCTTGATACTCTGCTCATTTTCTCTACTGAGATTTTGAATACCTTGGTGCCCTGCGTAGTTATTTGGGTCTGCAACTTGGTTCTCTTCAGGTCCGTTATGGAGGATAAGGGATCTTCACTGCAATGCAAACGCTGCAGGTAGAACATCCAGGAGAGTTTCGTCGAGATGGAATGAAATGATATTTGTCTGCCTTCGACGTAGTCCAGGGGCAAGGGAGTGGTGGCGTTGGAAAAAACGCGTGGTGGTTCATCTCAAACAATCATTCGTGGTCTGCCCAGGGTCGAAGAATCTGTCATTGTAAGAAGTTGGTCTCAATTGGAGTTGGGGTCCGACCAAAATAATGGGGGAATTGTGCAGCCAATTGCTCATGCTCTCTGCAACGAGATTGGAATTGGGAAGAGTTAGCCCAATTTGGATATGGGTACCAGCACTTATATGGGTGGAACAATTCAACTTGCTGCCCGCGGTCTCTCCAGCGAAACTGCCAACATCAAGAATTGGGCTACACAGCATGGGATGGACAATGGTTGTATAAATTTGGAATCTCCCCGTGGGCAGGAAAGCCCGCCTATTGGAATCCTTGCTCATCTCCAGGATCTTGACAACCAAGTCCTAAGGCTCAAGGGGGAATACACAGATCAGAAAAAAAAAATCGCTATCTCACCTGGCCACCTTTGTCCATCTCTCTTTCTCTGAAATTCACAATATTTACAGCAAAATGAAGGAGCACTTCGACGTGCTGGCTGGGGAAAATCGATAATGGCTACCCTTGCGTTGGAGATATCAGTACACAAATCAATTCTCTGCATAACAGTTTGAAAACGGTTGAAGCCAAGATGGATGGACTTAGGATTGAACCCAAAATCACTTCTCCAGTATTCTGTGGCAATACAGAAGAGAATGACAGAGATGGAAATGGAAACAAGGAGAACATAGGACATCACTGCGCAGCCTGAACTCCCCGGGTTTTTTTATGAACTTTTTGTAAATCTCTATGAAGCTAGTCATATGTTTACTTGTTAGTTGTGTTTTTCTTTTGTTGCTTTCTGTTAGGAAAATATGTAAGGATCTATAGTTGTAGCAGCATCAAGTATGTATTCGAACAACAAAGTCTAGAAATGGATGAGCCTTCTATGTCAGCTCTCCAAGTTTTGGTTCAGTCCTCCGAGCTGCATTTTGTAACTCTGCTCCTCTTTTTAATATAAAGCTTGTTAATCGTTATTGTAAAAAAAAAAAAAAAAAACCCGATTTCAGATTCTTTAGTTTTTTTACTAGATAATATGATGGAGGATCAAAGTTTAGATTCTCAAATCCCAACAAATTCTGTTGAACCATGGATTTAAAGGTCGCATCCTTGTTCCACATATGATTATACTTATAGGGGTAATATGATATTTTTTCCTCAAAGTCTAATTCCATGAAGATCGGACTGTGATCTGAAATGTATTCCTTGTCTATCCAGGATCTGAATCTGTGTACAGAGTCCACCAGTGTGTCCCCCATCATAAATCGGTCTAATATTTTTTATATTATATCCAATCCTTGTCTTCCATTTCTCCAAGTTGTGCCAAGTGGGAGGGGTTCAATATCTACTAGACCAACCATCATAAACAAATCCTTGAAAAAATTCCCAAAAGAATCATGTCGAGCATTTTAACCCCATATTTCAGCTGGTGATATAGTGAGATTTAGAGCCCCCCAAGCAACAAGATTTTCTCTTCAAGGATTTCCCGCGCTTCCTTATTTTCCCAAAAAGCCTTACGTTCTAGATATGGTGCATAACAGTTTATAAAGTAAGTTTCCTGCATATCCATATATATACCCTGTTAATTTAATACCAAGTACAGTGATCGAACCATTTAGGTTACATGTTCTAGGGTTCCAGGCTGGCAAGATTCCCCCAGATTGACTCGTGGATTCCGTCAAGACAACAGCCTAGTCCCACTTCAATTTAAATAAATATAGTCGGGCCTTTCAAGTTGTAGCCATGGTCTCTTGAAGGAATATGATGTTCGGTTTCTCCTTCTCCAATAGTCTCTTGAAGGATAATATTTTATGAGGGCCCCCAATCCCTCTAATGTTGAGATACATAATGATCATTTCTTAACCCTTGCTACGGTTTCCATGCCTCTAAGCGCCCTTTTGGAGTCAGTTGATAATGATACAAGTTCATCTTCGATTTTAGAGGTTTTATTTGCCACCACTGAGCTCAATATTTTCCCTTTCCTCGCACTCCTCATTTTTATGGGAGAAAGGTTTTGTGCCAGACCCCCTTGGTATATCCCCTTTACATGTCACTTATCATGGGTTGAATCCTCCTCTTCCTTTGAGCCATGTCCCTTCCCCTTACCCACTGGCCTATTTCCGATGTAGGTGATGAGAGTAAGATTTTTCTTAAGATAGTACAATATGAAGGTCTGGGCGGATTAGGCTCATTTATCATGATGGATGGGGGAAATATTAGACCTTCCCGCTGATCTATGGAGCTCTTATAATTATCATCAATATGTTCTGAGGATCTCAGAGGGTCACCCTATGCCACCCAAGGAGACAGTTGTTGTTGAGATATGTTTTTTCCCACAGATCTCAGATTAACTGTCAGGGATAGGTGTGTAGGTAGTGATGTTGGTTCAGTATATGGGATGGTTTGCATCAAAGGTGGATTATGAATGTCATATTTTGGTGTTGTAGCCTTGGTCTCTTGATTCAATTGATAGTTAAACCCAGTTTCAAGAACCCTAATCCCTTGGAAGAAATATGGGTCACCACCGATGACTTCATCCCCTAGCTTTTCTCCCTTACCCTCTAAAACTTGTATGAAATCCCTCTCATCAACAATTAATGAATCCACAAAACAGGTGCCAAGGATTTTAACTTACCTAATAAGGAAAATGGATCTGAATCCCAGTTGTTTAGTGTGGAGTGTGAAGGTTGTTGAGGTGTGTCCTGGAGATCCGGTGTCACATTCGATCTAGCACCCCCATCTGAATTCCATGCATATACCTCATCCAAAGATCCTACCTCATCCGATTCCAAACCCGGCACACTACATTCCCTCCATAAATGGCCAACAGCATGGCATCTAGAGCAGCAAAATGGCAGACCCCAATAATCTAGTGTTTGTGAATTTTTTTTGCCACGCCGTTCGATATGTAGTTTCTCCAATAACCCTTTGGACATATACATCTCAACCAACACACAACCAACTTTTTTGTCCATACCTTTAAGGGTTTCCTCCCTGATATGCAGGAATCTACCAATGTAGTTCGCTACAGCCTAAAATGCCTCCACATTCCAGAGTGCTAGGGGGGAACCCAGAAGGTGTACCCATAGGTGCTTGAACCTAATTCTCCCCATGTCTGGGTCAAACCACTAATACCACCTTTTCATCATAAGGCTACCATGTCCTCTGATCCAAGTTTTTTCCAGTATAAAAGATGCATGTTCTTCCGATTTGAAGTAGAAGCTATACCATCCATTTTTTAAGATGAGAACCTTTGGATTATACCCTATTAATGGAGACCAAGTAGCAACAACCTAATGGTTGATGTCACATGGGTTCATTTACCTGTAGATAAATTTTCCCACAAGACCTTCAAGGGTTAAGGCCACAATCCCTTCCAGGCCAATGTTTTTACCAATGGTCATATAGTGCATCTCCTTTCTCAAGTGCCACTTTCTACTTCTACGCACCGGACCCCATCTTCTATATTGCACCTGCTGATGATAAAAATTAGTTGGATTTTCAGTGTTGGGTATATTGCCCAGATTTCTAGGGTTTCCCTTGGAGACACCTTTCATGAACCTAGGAGTTTGGGTCCTAGATTGCAGAGAATCCCCATTTGGGTCATTTGACTTGGTTGGACCCCTGCCATCTTCCAAGATTTTAGTTTCTTTTTCCACGTTTTCCTTCCATATTTCCCTATATTATTCATCCGATCTTTCTAGAATCGCCCGAGCCCACCCCTCATCTGACATCCCTTTACTGGCCCCATTTGATTCCACCCCCACAGAATCCAAGTTTTGTCCCCCATTTTATATTAGCCAATATGCATGTGGCTTGCTCTATAACCCCGTGTAGTCCCTATCCTCCTTATGACAATAGGTTTCAACCTGCACAGTAACAAACCAATGTTTTACAGAGCATCCCCATCCCGTCCTTAGTCATGGCTAACATAATCAACACAGTTTTTTTTTCCAGATATTCGAGAAAATTTTTGGCCCTAAACCCTAATGGTGTTATCCCATCTTATACCAGCTGTAGTTGCCACACCATCGTTCCCATATATCCCTTTTCATCCCAAACCTCCAACCGATTTACATACTGTATATGTCATGCCCCCAATTTTGGCTCATTTAGCTCCCATGGGTAAAGGGGACAAAATAACCCCTAGGGAGATAAATTTATTTCATTTTTGTATGCTTAGAATACAAATTATCCTAAGTCTAGTATAAACAATAATTTTATTATTTTTAATTATTTTTATAACTAATTATTCCTAAATTTTGAGTAAGTGGGCCAATAGGGAGCCCTCATGAGGATAAGGTTGGTAAAATGGAACTGGAGGCAATAAAATAGCAAAATATGAAGAGCAAGGAAGGTGTAAGAAGTTACCAAAAGCAAAAAATTGGAAACATCCAGAAAAGCCAAGGGAGGGCGCAGTTTCCAAAAGAAGGTCAGTTAACAAATCAGGAAACATCCCAAAGGGTGCAGTTTCCAAATTAGATACCATTTTACAAAGCAGGCAACTGTTTTGCAAAGCACGAAACATCTCAAGTCAAGGAGGGCGCAATTTCTAAAAGGATGAAAAGCTGTAAGAGAGGAAAAGCAGGAAATCCTATCCACTCAAGGAGGGCGAATTTGGAAGGGCTCTCACAGGTCACCAACCACATCAACTTTCTAAAGAGGTCATGAGGAAGTTTATAAAAGAATCCAAACAACTCCTTTTCACAAATTTTGATCATTATTGAATTTGTGTGTGAGCACTTTAGCTTACCGAGGCAAGGAGATGCGCCCTAGCCAACCAATGGGAGATGAGCCCCATTCCTTCTCTTCAATTCTTCTTCTCTGATATTCTTCCCTCTCTTTCGGCCACGGATATTCTTATTGCAGGTCCAAATAATTACATCCTATGAAGAGTCCAAGCCTCCAAGTCCATTGTGCAGAGATTGGAGAGATTTGAAGGAGTTGATGAAGAAACCAGTCCAATCCAGAGAGTCCATCAATGCCATTCATGTTCCAGTTTGCTCATGATCAGATCCAAAGCCATGGAATGCTGATATACATGTCTACATCATCCCATTATTGAAGAAGCTTAAGCATCCAGAGAGTGATCCTCGGTCCTAGTGCCATTGGAGAGAGTTTTGCAAGAGTTCACCCGGAGGAAGCAATCAATTTCAGTGAAGGCACCCAGTGCAGCTTAGTATATCTAGTGTGCAACCATATACATATATCAGCTCGGATTTCACCCATATATCAGATCCAATGCATAACTTCCTAACCTCCTCCTCCTCTCCTTCTCATTCTCTCAAGTATTGTAAGATTTTCTATCATTGGAAAACCCTTGAAGAGTTGATGGTTGAAAAGATTTTTACTTTGTGTTCAAGAGCCTCAAATTCGACTTGCTGATGTTAATAAATTCATATCAGAGACCCAAAATACTTCAAAATTCAATTTTGTAATCCCTAGAGGAAATTTGGATCAAGCAAATTGAAGACTAGCTCTTTATGCATCTTTTAATGACTAGTTTTGCCATTTTTGCAATTATGAGTTATGTATGAACCTATTTCTGATATAATGGTAATATATGAATCCTGAGACATTATTAAATCATCCCCAACCTTTTCCCTGAGGATTCGAAGACATCTCATCCAGTTTGGAAGAGTTTGGAAAACTGCTAGTTGAGCAGTCCCACTTAGCGCACTTGACTCTTTGGCTCCCAAACTCACCCAAAACCTCCCAAATTCCATGAAACTATTATCCATAATTAAATTGGTATTTTAATTCCTGACATACACCACTGGTTTCATTCATGTGTAAACATCTGAGTCTAGTTTGCATATGCTGGAGTGCCCAGGAAGCCTCAAAGTAAACAACATCTCTAGCTGATTGTTGAAATGTAAATGGCCCCAGTGCTTTGTGCATAGGAATTGGAATTTTTCCATGTTTCTGTCATGTTGGATGCTGTACACATCCCCATACATTTTTCAGATCCTAAATATCCCAAATTAATAACCTTGGAGTCATCTAGTTGTGCCCTTGACCAACTCATTTCTAACTAGTTTTGTTAACTAGTTTTTGCTTGCCAAAATTGTGTTGTAAAATTTTTAATTTGGTATAAAATCATATCCAACCTGATCAGGTATATTCCAGTATCACCCTCCTTTCCTACTATTTCGGCCATTGAAACCCTCAGAGGTTCATACCAAAGCGAACAGGTTCATAGGCTCTCTGCAAACTCAATATCGTCTTCATTAATCCTTCAACCATACTCCATGTTCAAGTCTCCATATTTCATGTACCTTATAAGGCCACATACTAAGCCTTAATGTTCCTCTTGTACATATATAATTAAATGCAATTATGCAATAAATAGTTTTACCAATGCTCTATGATCTGAGCGTCCATTCTAGTTCACACCAGCTACACCCACGTGTAGGCACACAAGGTACTTAATAATCTCAATGGCTATTTACTACATGCTAACATGTATCAACTATAATGGCTATCCATATATAATTAAATACAATTATGCAATAAATAGTTTTACCCATGCAATCCGATCTAAACCTCCATTCTAGTTCACACCGGCTACACCCACATGTAGGCACACAAGGTACTTAATAATCTCAATGGCTATTTATTGGATGCTAACATGTATCAACTATAATGGCTAACCCTTAAGCCAATGATGGTATTATGGAATACTGCTCTTCATGAACATTAGAGACAATTAGTTTCCGCAATTTACATTCCTTAATTTACATGATGTTGTGTTTGTTTTTCTAATTCCACCAACACTTTGGGTTAAAAATTAATGACATGCTACTATTGTATATAAAAGGAATAAATTCCTATGTTTAGAATCATCCACATTCATCTATTAGTATGATTTTACTATTAAATTCTATTGAATATGATCTCAAAATGGATTCTATGGATACATAATGAGCATCCGCTTGAGATTTCTTAATTGTATTTCTAAGTAGCTCACCTTTTACATGTTTTTGTAAGGCCGTGACTCTTTTGAAGATTGACCTATTTGACCAAGTGTTGAATACTGAAACTGAAGGTCAATTCAAGATAAATAAGACATCCTAAACACAGTGAATAAAAACAAATTAAATCATATCATGAAAACTTATCGCTTTTTTTAATCTCATGACCCGTTGACACATAAGTGGATCAAATCCCACCCCCATGTCCTTCAAATTTTAAGAGGGGTGGAAGGTGTAGGGTGGTCATTTTCGACCTCAAAGGAACACAAGAACTTAGCTTTGAATAGGGATTAGGAATAACATCAATTAACCAGGCTAAAGATTATGCTATTCTCCACGTAATCAAGGTTGCAATCTCTTCAAACATTATAACCTTGATGGTATTTGGGGATTCTTCAATCATTATCCATTACATGAATAATACCCATCCCCCAGAGGATGACAAAATTGCTAGAATCGTGATCAAAATACATAGGTTTGAGGAGATACAATTTCTCCATATTCTAAGGAACCTACATAAGGAAGCATACTAGCATGCCAATCTAGCCTCTAGGTTGGAAGAAGATATAATTATGTAAAATGGGGTGTCGAAGCATGAACCCATTCCCTAAGTATTACCACAATCCAACCCATCCCCTAAATATTACCATAATCCAAATTATATGTCAACAAATATTATGAATAGGCCATGTTGCATCAATTTTTATGGTATCAAAGGGAAGAGGAGTGCATCATTTGGAAGGCTCTACCTTTACACATGCTAAATTTTATTTTTCTCACGAATTTTGAACCCATGGAGCTCTCTCTTGTAGATGATCGTGGGATATTGTTTTTCGCACACATGAAGGTATTAACATGAGTTCAGGTGCTAAGAATTGGCATTATAAGTGGTTTCACCTTTAGGTTTGGTTGCATAGGGTATCACCTGGTTTAGAGTTTTGAACATTGGAAACTTGATGGGTCATTCCTTTTGGGTTTACTATGGTCATACTTAGAAAGGAATCATTGAATAAGTTGAGTTCATTATTTGTGACCACCTATTTCTTTGGGTTTTAAAGGAAGTTGGGATCAAGGGCTTGATTCATGGGCCTGAAAATCCTTAGCACCTGGCTAATAGTGCTAAGCTTGAACCTTGGCATCACCTCATGGGAATGGCGTTCCTCATTTGAGGTCAAGGCCCTTTCAATTCCATAGTTGTAAATATTTGAATTTGTTGTGCTTAAATGATAAAATAGGTGTTTCAAAGATGAATTGGATATCAAGTTTTTTTTTGTAATATGCATAGTCACAATATCCCATCTTGCCAAAGAGACATTCAAGAAATTCACAGGTTTCTTCATTGCTAAGAAGATCTCATCAACAATAACATGGCATTGATTTTCTCTATTACAACAAAATGCCATGAAATAAAACATCAACAGGTCTCACGGAATGCTTCATAATGGATATCCTGGTACAACATAAGAGGTAAATATAGGATTTAGAGGAATCATGTGCAAGGTTAAAAGCTATGGTAATAACTCTCACTAAAGGTTCTTTCTCTAAGCCTCCAACCTAAACATATCAATGGTTTCACTTCCTATAGACTTGAAGGAAGATGGAACAATTCACCAATTGCGGGAAACATGGAAATGAACAAGCAAGATGATTACTCCTCCAATTATGCCCATGATGATGCCATGAGAAAACACATTTTTCCTTAACTTTGTAATTGTTAATGTACTATAAATTTGTCTTGTTTCTAGGAGTCTTTTCAATAATATACAGTAGTAGAAATCCCTTGTTCATTTTTGTAAGCAAAGCCACATATATCTATAGCTTATATTATATTGGAAGGTTAGAACAATTATTTTTTGGACTTAGATCATCTCTCTTTTTGTATTATCTTGTTGTCTAGATTGGCTGCAAATTCTTTTATGTTTTTAAAAATCGATTACTTTTCATTATTTCCATCAACATTAATTATATCATTTAGTTCTTCCTTCCAACCAAAGTAGTGAAGTATACGTTTTCACCAGTCCCCTTACTAGTTGATGGTTTGATCTATATGTGATTTCATATAAAGTTAATGCTTCTTTCACCACCTGCAACATAAATAGAAACATTATTAGATTTATGATTCTGTTATACTTCAGCTCCTTCTTCAGGATATTACAATAGAAGGGATTATAAAATGGTTGCAGATAGCCCGGGGAGTGTTTCCATAGCCAATTAACGAAAATATCCACAAGTTGAGAGTTAAGAATAGTACTACCTAATCACCATACTCATAAGTTTTAAAGGTATTCTTGATAAAGAGAAAGCCTCATGATGAATATTTGATTTGGTTCCTTCCCTACCATGGCCATCTCTTCTTCAGAGATGGCTAAACAATTCCTTAAAACTCATGATTAAATATTTTCGATACAACCTCCAACTGCCACTAGGAAATACATTTTCTCGATTTCCAAACATGGTGTCCTCTAATATAAATTGTCTATATTTTCATATTGATTGACACCCAACTCCAACCCATGAGTCTGAAGCACAAAAATACAACAAAATCCATAAATTAGGATTATTGAGAATGGATGTTTGAGGAAGGATGTAACAAACTGAAAAATGAAGATTGGAGAAAGACAGTATAAGAAATTAAAAATAATAGGAGAGTAGAGACAACCTCTACAAAACAGAGAAAAATATAGATAATTGATGGGAAATGATGTAGATCCGTAAAGAAATTGTGTGGGTTATGTTCACATATCACATGCTTTAAACTGGCATATTTGAAAATCAAATCTTCGAAAAACACTCTATATCAATGAAATATGCCAAGAGGCATATATAATGATGTAGTCGACAGACATTGGTGTAATCCATGTACACTAAGAAACGTGTCATTAACACATGTAATCCATGCTCATCCAGACATGTGTCACGTATGATCATGCAAATTGTCTCTCCTTAATATGAGGAGTCATGATTCAAATATCGCAACAATACAAAAATGAGATCAATGGAAAATATGGTTTAGTTGGAAGAACGGTTAGGTCTGTTATAGTTTTCTCACAATAAAAGGCCTATCAATGTATACCAAAACGAGATCAATGGAAAATATGGTTTAGTGGGATGAACCGCAAGGTCCGCTCTAGTTTTCTCACAATAAAAGGCTTATCGGTGTAATCATTATTACAATATTTGATCCACAGAAACAAGACAACGAATCTAAAAAGACTTAGCTTAATCTCTTTAATTCTACTTCAACTTTATTAGGATGAGGCAATATGTACATAAACAATTAAAAAGTTAACAGGTATTTTCAATTCAAATTCAACTTTGAATTATGATGTTAGAAATGTTAAAAAAATATTAAATCAATCTTTTCAATTCAACTTCAAAGTCATGTTAGAGTTTGTACAAATAATTTTTCATATAGAGATTGTCAAAATATGCTATAGACTTAATTTACTATATGCCCAAGTAGAATTGGTGTTTCTATCTTATGACTTATTATTTCCATGAAAACTAATCATATATTGGTTTTGAAATATTTATAACTTCTTATTAAAGTCTTGTTGCATGGTAATATATATATGAGGTGGTTTATATGTTGATGTTCTCTATGATTCCAGTATCGGGCAAACATTTTGCAGATCATTCTCTTGGATGGGTTCGCAACCCAGAGAGAATGGCCCCGTCGTAGCCCTTGTTTGTGGCTTGGATACTTAGCCTCGTTCAATCATGTGAATTGGACTTTAGGGGGCTAGAGGTCACATTGCATACTCCATGTAGGAGTGATCCGTAGCGGGAGTGATCCATTCCCGTAGAGTGAGATGAATTTTCTATGTTACAAGGAGGTTTTATCTCCTTTTATATTAGACAAAGTCTAATCTAATGTTGAATTTGACAATCGGCTCTTAGAAGTGTATGAGACTTCTTAGAGTATGGTCAAGTCAACATCAGAGCTCTACTAAAGGGAATGTGACCACATGTGAGGAGATATCAACAAGGGAGAACTTTTCTATGATGAAGAAATAACCAAGAAGTCAAGAAAATCCATTGAATAAGTCCTAGAGAAAATGGAAGGAAAGAAAGAGCACAAATGCCCCAGCAAAAGGGGTAAATTGACCCTAGAAGACAAAGTGACAAGTCGGCTTGAAAGATAAATAAAGAATAAAATAAAAGTACAAGCCAAACTAATTGTGGAAGTTTCTAGTCAAATAAAGAATATAAATAGAAGTGTTCTCACACATTCACATCACGTCTTCTTCTCTCAAGTGGTGCACACTTCTCAAGGAGGACTAGCAAAAGTCACATGAAGTAATTTTGGGGTTTTCTCTTTTTCTCTTATTCTCTTGGAAGATATTTACCCTCGCTAGGTTTTCTTGTGAAAGAAGGGAACACTCTTGTGCCAGGGCTCAATCTTCATGATTGGTATTCTTCTTGTATTTGATTGATTTTTCTTCTGAGAAACGTTTGTTGGATTTTCTCCCGAGTTTGGGTTTCCCAGGATAAATCTTTGTGTCTCTTGTGCATGGTTATTCTTTCAGTGATCCTTGTTTTATTTTCCGCCATAAATGAATGATGTTATAATTTTGGGATGAAATTAATTATGAAATTAAAGTTGAAAGAGATGAAAATTATACCACTATGTTAAAAATCTAACATTATATTTACTGTAATTTCTTCGTCATAAGTAACTAATTGATTACCACAAAATTTGACTAATCTAAGGGAAACCCACTCCTTCTCACAACTTCCTTAGCTAGACCTAATTGAAAAATCCAAAGCTAATTTTAGGATTGAAAGACATAGAAAACATAACCGTATTTAATAATAGTGAGTTAATTTTACTAGATGGCCACATCCGACCTTGTTTTATATTCTAATGAAATTTCCAATGATATCCCTTTATTTATTTGTAGTTAGTTAGTTTTTTTTAATTAGTCGATATTGTGTTCTTTTCCAATAACAATTATGGTTGTATTATTAAAAATACTTATGATTGTATGAAATAAAAGAAATGAGGGATGCAACTATACATTTACAATGAATGGCAAAGAAGCGAGATATCTTGATTTTTTTCCTAATGTCTTCCCACTATCTATCCTTGGATTATGCTTAGATGGATGAAAAGAGTTGTGTTTCTTGACCTCCTATGAATAATACTTCAAATACTTTTATAGTGTTTAACAAACTACTTACCAAAAATAACACATTGATAAGACATGTCAAGAATTTATCGAAAACCTTTTAATGCGCCATAGTTGGCAATACTTGTTTGGAATCCGATTTTGATGTTGCAATCCACTTCCCTTTTCCTAATACTTTTGTTGAAGGGACATCTAAACCATATGGATTTAGATATCAACACAAGAAGAGAGAGGAAGTAGTATCAAACCTCAACCATGTGAGATGATCATGAAATAAAATCTCACTATGGCTCAATGGAATGATTTGCAAGATGGAAGCATTTAAGAGTTTGACAAAACTATGAGCATTACCATATTGATAGTTTCTCATGGGAGGAATTTTAGGCCTATTGAGCTAAAAAACATATCAAATAGACACCTAAAATATGTTTCCATCTACAACTAGTCAAACTTAGTTGTTTAGGCTTGGGTGTCACTAATTTTGTTAGGCCAAATTTTATTCACATCAGATTTCATAGTTCTAATTATGGTTGTTATTTTCTTACCCACCTTACCTATTAACACCTAGTACCATTTGTTTTGTTATCAATTTTTTATTGGGAGATAGGTATTAAGCAACTATGTTGCTAATTTCAATTGTTAATAATGCATACACGTATATTGAAATGTGTCGAAGGAATTTTACCATATTAGCTTAATAAAAAAGTTTTAATAAGGTTGATCTTTGGCACGTTATTTTTTAAAATATTAAAGTAAAAAAATATAATTATATAAATATTAAAAAATGATATTTACAATTAATGGTATAATGAGATGATTAAAATTATGGACTTGGTCTACTCAATTAGATTTGGTCCCTTACTGTGCATTAAGGTTTAGCTACCCCATTGACTCTAGTCTCAACCCCCTGTTTTTTTCTTGCATCATTTTCTCAACGAACCTTTTCGTACCTCTCACTAGATCCTTGTAGTGTAGTTAAGCAACATAAACAATAAATGATGAGAAATATCAAAAGAAATGTAAAGTGTGGAAAGTAAAGTATGAGAACAAGAGTATTTAATTTGCAAAATATAAATACTTATATTGGTAGTCCAAAATGAGAGCAATATTCATGGGCCTCTTTAAGGGAGAATACTCTAAATAAGTAGAGCTCCAATACAATGAAAATACTTCACCAAACATTACATAGACTTCTATCTCTATAAATAGGTTCTTACTAACAAAACCCTAACTATGTGTGGTCCTATCTTTAATGAGTACCAGCCACATAGTAGGCCTTTATTTAATAAAGATGATGCTTTTACATTGACTAACCATATACAAACCACCAAATGGGCCTTATTCAAAGAATATGGTCTCATGCAATTGACTAATTCATTAGTACCCCACAATAGGGAGTTTAGGGTCTTGGAGGTTAGGGTAGGGCCTTGACATGCCTTACCCTAAGCAATTTTTTCCTCAAGGATAGAGGTGTAGACAATGTTGTAAATCATATTTGGATCCCAAGTAACATATTCAGGTGGCATATCCTTCCATTGTATCAAAACATCCCAAATAGTGCACTGGCATAGTCAATGCTCTCTTGTGGCCAACAATGCCTCCAATTGTATCCAAATGGAGCTTTATTCATCAAGTTTGGGGAGGTTGGTCTAAACTCATCAATTTGGCCCTACTACGTTCTTCAAATAGGGGAAATGAAATACTATGTGGATCACGAAGAGTCGAAAAAATCAATCTATAGTCAACTTGTCCATTGCGTTGGAGGACTGATAAGGTCCATAGAACTTTGGCACTAGAATATGGTGGCTTGTGTCTTTAAGAGATGCTTCTTAAAGGGTTGGAGACAAAGAAACAAATGATCTCTTATTCCAAAGAGCACTTGAAGCAATGTTGATGTGCATGTTGCTTCATTATATTTTTGAGCCAAAACCAAAATATCCTTATAGATACTAAGAATGGCCACTCTTGTGTTAAGCATGTAATCCACTTCCTGAACCTTAGATGTGCTTCTCAAGGACAAGGTTACTAAGAGGGTTTTGTTTCCATAGGCAAGTTCTTATGGTGAAATTTTGGTAGCACCATAATATGTGGTATTGTACCACCATTCTAAAACCTATTGCAATGCCATTCCAATACAAAACATCTCAAATAAGTTTCTAAGCACCTATTGATCACCTCTATTTGACCATTTGTTTGGGGACGATTAGCAATTCTAGTGTGTGACATGCATTTAAAAAACCTCTACTAGAATTTGTTTGTGAAGGTGGTATCACGAGCCATCATAATGGAATCAACATGCCATGTAACATAAAAAAAAATCAACCATGAAGTTGGGTAATTGCGGATGGCGGAAATGGGTGTTGTAAAGCACAAAAGTGAGGATAATTGGAGAGGAAATCAACTACCGATGTGATGACATATTTTTTGTTGGCCTTAGAAAGACTAACTATAAAATCCATGGAAATTTTAGCCATATAGTCATAGGGATAGGTAGTGTTTTCAATGCCCAAAGGGTCTTCACCATGTCACCCATGTTCCTTTGACATGTGTCACATTCAATGATGAAGGTATGATGTCTTATTTCAAACCCTTCTAAAAGAAGGAGTGCTTAGATTCATCATCCATCTTCTAAAAGCACGAGTGACTTGCTATAGGAGATGAATTCAATTTTCCTAACACCCAATATTTTAAAGCATAGTTCTATACTAAATTGGCATGCCCTTTATACTTCAAGGTGTCATGCTACCAAGCATATCTTGGAAGGGGGTTGAGATCCTCCTTAAGTCACATGATGAGTTGAACCACATTGTCATGATCCAACCATTCATGTCGTACTTGTACAACCCAATATGGTACTAGTAAGGACAAGGAAAAGAGGGACTCTTCCTATCCATATTTCTTAGACAAGGCATTGACTACCACCATCTATTTTCCCTTCTAGTATATGATCTCATAGCTATAACCTAACATCTCAGTGACCCACTTATGTTTTATGCACCAAATTACGAAAATAACATAAAAATAGAAATGAAGAGTAACCCAACATCTTGAGAAGGAAAAAAAGAGATGAATAAGAATCCCCTTTGAGGGGAAAACCCCCTTATACAATGTATCAAATGTACAAGACAATATGAGATGATCCTAAAACTAGGTCTCCTCATCATATATAAATATGTAGGTGACAAAGGATACAATTACAACTAAGGTCCTAGCCTACCATACAATTACAATTAAGGTCCTAGCCGACCGATAAAGACAATACTAATATAATAATTGAAATGCAATGTCACAATGTATGGGGCTTAATAGTGCTTCTCTAGTGACGACAATCATTGTTCCAAAAAGTACTTCAAGATATGATGGTTCATCTTGATTTAGAAGTGTCTTCCAATGCAACACAACCACCATGTATTGATAGCATGAAGGATGGCCATATTTTCTTTCTCATAGGTGGATTTCACAAGTTTTTGTTGGATAATTGTTTATTGGTGAAGGCCAGTGGGTGACTCTCTTGCATCAAAATTGCCCCAAGTCCTTTTCCAGAGACATCATAATCTATGAAATTGAGCATTGCTAAAATTAGACTAGTATACATGGCTTCCTTTAAGACATGAAATGCTTTCTCTATGGAATCATTCTACATAAAGGAAACCTTCTTGATCAAGTCAGTTAAATTATGGAGATGTAATTCATCCATAATTATGAACAAAATTTAGATAGTAGCAAATAATTCCTAAGAAACCATGTAATATTTTTAGAGCATTAGGTTGTGTCTAATCTTTCATAGCCTCAATTTTCTTATGATCCATTGGCACTCATGTCCTCTTGAATATGTGACCCAATTATTCCACTTCAAAAGACTCAACAACACATTTGGAATTTTTGGGGAACAAATAGTTATACTAATATCCTAGAGTAATTGTAGTGCTTTATCAACATGCTCCATATGTTCCTCCCCATTCTTGCTATAAAATCGAAATGTCATCAAATAAGATAGCCACAAAATTGTGTAGAAACGGTCGAAAAATATTGTTCATGGAGATCTAGAAAGTGGATGGGGTATTGAAAATACCAAATCACCAAAAACACATAATGTCCTTAGTGTGTGCAACATAAAGTATTAGGAATGTCCACTTCCTTCATCTATATTTAGTGATACCAAGAGCGAAGGTCCAGTTTAGTGAGGTTCTAGGAACCATGAATCTCATCCAAGAGGTCATCAATAACTAGTATGGGAAATGTGTCTTTGAACATCAACTAATTAAGACCAAAAAAGTCTAGGCGCATGTGCCAATTGCCTTCTTTATTCAATACCATGACGGCCGTGAATGAGTAGGGGATAGTACCAAGACATATCACATAGAACTCCAATAGTTCCTAACATATCTTTTTTATTTCATTTTTTTTTCCAAAGGGATGTTGATGTTGATAAGGATGCACATTAGGTAGTTAACTACGTCAAATCAATTATATTCCATGATCATGATCACCACATGAAGGAGATAAGCCATGGGTTGTTTCAAAAACATGTTGTTGTTTAGTCAAAACCAACTACACATCAATGCAAATTTCCTAGGGAGAACTATCCATAAATTAGATGGCATTGAAAATAGCATAGTAATGTCTAGGTGGCCTTTCTTCAAGATATTTTCCATGTGGTGAGAGCTTATAATTTCCGATGAAACAACTTGGAGACATTTGATGGTGTATTTATACCCCTCCTTATTGAAGCTCATATATAAATATTTGAGAGCTATTGTAATCGGATCCAATGTTTTCAACCATCATGCTCTAAGAACAACATTACACCCTCCAATTTCAATAGAAAAGATATTGGATTTGAGCAAATAGTCCCCCATTTGGAGTTTCGGATTCTCACACTTACCACCACATTTCATCATATCTCCATTATCAATCAAGATTTGAATATTTTTCACTGCATGGACATAATAATGGGTTCTTCTACAACTCAATGATGAATAAAAGTGCATGTGTTGTCACTTTCAATTAAGAAACTCACCTTCATTTGCTCAATATAGCCAACGAACGTAAGGGTTTGGGGAGTTCATATTACTTATAAAGCATGGAGGAAACTTTTGGGTTCCTCACAAGGAGGCATTTGGGTGGTTTCTTCATGATCAAGTGTAGTATTTGTTAGATCCAACTCTCTAGTAGCTTCTTAGAAAATTTCTTCAAGCATGCTAGATTGAGCCATATCTATGAGAAATATTTTTTTGTTCCTTACATTTATGCCCATTGAAAATATTTTCATCATAATGATAACAAAGGTTGAGACGTTGACATTCATCTATTTTTCCTTGGGGTAAACTTGTGAAACCTCAAGGGATGAGAAGTAGTTGGAGTGATTGTAGGCATAAGAGGGGAACATGGTTGTGGAACACAAGTGGGTCAATTGGTTTGGGTAGTTACCCCCCACTTGTGCTTCTTTAGCTCATTAAGAGACCTTTAACCAAGTAGTAAGGTGAACCATATGAAATTGTGCTCTGATATAATCCTTTATACCACTAATAAAACAATATTTGAAAAATTTATCAGTTATACCCTGTGTGTAGGATAGCAATTACTTGAAGGAGGAAATAAAGTATTATGTTGCTTGTTTAGTACAACTTGTTCAGCTACCCAAAAATATTAGCATGTGTTTCAAATTGAGCATATATGGCCTTCACAAATTAGATAATGTATCCCCCCATAGGAATTCTTATGCCATAGACACTAGTGTTAACACTCTCATTTTGAGTATAAGACACACACCAAGAGTTTCAATATGTAACCCATCCTATCGGTCTTAAGCCATTAAACTTTAGGTAATTTGTACAACATATGGTGTTGCTTGTATTGAAATGGTGGTCTTCTGCAATGCCTGCCTCGTATGGATGATTCATTATTGTCCTACTACACTAGTGGTTCATGCACATGCCCTTGGGAAGCATGATATAATGTAGGAGGTCTTGCCGATTTTTTATCTTACAGACATATGCTTGCAAGTTGTCAATCTTTGAAACCTGTTCTTGTAGGTTATCAATCTCAGAGACATAGCTTTCCTATTGAGTGATTTTGGTATCCATGTTCTATGGGATGTTAGGTTCCATCAAAAGGGTTACTAAAGAGTTATACCAGTACAATCAATGTCAATGAGAAGGTCCACCAAACTTGTTACCATATAGTTATACCAATCTTATAAACAATATCACATAATGATTATTTTGAAATATGTCTCCCATAATGGTTTGAGTTGGATCAAGACTTCTTTTTTACTCTTTCCAGAGTATAACTCTTGTACTATATTGACATAATTCTTAAATTCTTGGTAATCCAAGAATTTTGGAATTTTATTTCCCATGGTATAGAGAATAGGGTTTGCAATATCTTAAGAGAAAAGGAGTGTTAATCACTATATCTCTCTGATAAACTTTAGGTTTTTCAATAATAGTACTTAGTCTATATTTATGGCATTAAACAAGGAAGATAGACCATACCCTTAGTTGCATTGTCTAATTCCTTGGTACATGAGAGTGATATCCCAGAATGTTGTTTTCAATGAATTATAACAACAAATAATTGATAGGCTTATATAAGAAGGGTTTCAAGTGCATCTAGGGGGCTTCCTATATACCCAAAGGTACATGGAAGATTGAATTTGTATACAAATTTTTTCTAATGTGGTACTACTCACTAGGTACTAATAGAGATGTACATGCACATCCAATTAGGTGAGTAGGCTTGTATTCAATCTTTGTATGCTTTCCAACTACAATTTTACCTACTAAACAACAAATCATTGTATTTAAAGATGTCAAAACATGTCACTAGCCTAAACAAAATTCTCTAAAAATTGGCACATGTTGACACATGAAAGAGCTTTGATACCACTTATAGTGTATTTAACCAAGATAAACTGTAAACTATGAGCAACATAAAAAAAATGTAACTTGCAGAAAGTAAAATAGGAGAACAAGAGTATTGAACCTTTAAAATATAAACCATTAAATTGATAATCCAAAAATAGAGCAACGTTTACAGACCTCTTCAAGGGGGGAATATCTAATTGAGTGAAGCTATAATACGATAAATAGTTTCTTACTAGCCAAACCCTAACTACTTGTGGTCCCATCATTAATGACTACAAGCAACTAGTGGACATTTATTTAATAAAGAAGACCCTTTTACATTGAGTAACCACACACCAAGTACTCAATTGACATTATTCAATGAATATGGCCTCATGCATTAGTTGACTAGCTCCTAAGTACACCAAAGTAGGGAGGTTAGAGTAACACCCTAATTTCTCATTGAAAAGTTGGTTCCTAGTGTCTAATTTGAAGATTCAACCTCTCCATAATTTGTGAATATGTTGCACCTTATACGAGAAGGTGTTGCTCAGTTTCTACCTCCCCGTATCTATCTACTCAACATAACCTTTCCTCCCACGACTCCTTGGGATGTTTACATATTCCTATTTCACATCTCCACTATTGTGATTGGTTCTTAGTTATGCTATTATTAGAGGAAATTTGGATGAAAAATGGGCCTCCTAACCCTAATTCAAATTTCATGTCATCATGTATTAGCCAATCAAAATGCTTTAAAATTAAAAAGAAGTGCATGTATGAGGCAATTTTTTATTATATCATTTGTGGCTAGGTGGAATTTTATAATAATATAATTGGTCTACCTGCTGCCCAAGCTACCCAAAATTGTCTTGGGTATTGATAATGAAATTAATATGCTAACCGATTTTAGGTAATATGTGACCCATATACAATATATGAAAGTAATAGTAATTAATATTATAACTAATATATAATAATCTTATATTATAATTAATATATTATACTAATATTATACACCATGAAAAGTTGGTTCCAATAACTTTTACTGATATCATAAGTAATATATAATATATAATAAATATAATAGTAACTAAAATTATAACTAATATAACCATCCATCTTTTAGGTAATACGTTACCAATATAAAATATATAATAGTAATAGTAATTAATATTATAACTAATATATAATAATATTGTATTATAATTGAAAATTTGGTTCCTAATGTCTAATTTGAAGATTCAACCTTTCCCTAATTTGTGAATATGTTGCACCCTATACGAGAAAGTGTTGCTCAGTTTCTACCTCCCCATATCTCTGTACTCAACATAAACTTTCCTCCCACAACTCTTTAGGATGTTTACATATTCCTATTTCACATCTCCACTATTGTGATTGGTTCTTAGTTATGCTATTACATATTTTCATGTTATGGAATGATAAGCTTTCTAGTTGTTTTGGACTTTGATTTCCTCATGTATGTTGAAATTGTGTATGTAGTGTTATTATTTTGTTTTGGTACGCTTTCTCCATTTTCTCTTATAGAATTAATGTATATGACTTTTCAACACCTTTATTCTTCTATATTCCACTCTTAAAACCATTTTGTGTTATTCATTCCATGTGTCCTAGCTCCTTTTAGCTCATCTTGGTTTATTTTCACCAAAATGGTGTTGTTTTCATGGTTGCCATTTTTTTTTTTGTATATAATTAGTTTTCTCAGTGCCTTTGATTCTATTACAATGACAAGAACAACGTTTAGAGAAATTAACTATATATTCTAAAAGTAAGATATAAACATTATGTGTGTGTGTGTGACCATAAACATATATATTTGTAGGTGTGAATTAGCCATCCATTTACATTGTAATGTGTCTACGGAGGATAGTTAATGTATCATGAGGTACCTAAAGGGAATAATTTATGTAATGTGGCCATAAATTATGGAATTATGATCACTTAATAGTCGATACGTGATAAATAGGTCTAGTAGGTACTCAAAATAAATGAATATAATAATGAGGAGCATATGGCATAGACCCTTATGAATACTCATGAGAAAGTATAAATACACATGAGTATTATTGTATTAAAATATTTTGGATGTTCAGGATTATTGTATTGTAAGTATGACTTGTGGACTGATTACTTCCCTACGGAGTATTAATTGATGGTGTTTCCCTACCTTAAGGGTTTTATTTTTATTCATTTTTATCTATTGTGTGAATGCATTTTGGTTACTCTAAAGTTAAGGGTTTATATTTTATATTTCATCTACCAAGGTTCACTACACACACAACCACTTGTTTATCTTCATTTGTGTGTTTTTTTATTTTTTTGAGGTAAATCTTGTGGGAAACCCAAAGGATGTTTCCCCACATTCATGAATGACATCTCTTGTAAAATTTTCAGTGTAGACTTGTGTACCTAACCTAGGGTGGTTTAAATTAAGCATCTACTGACATGGAACTAACCAAATTCCCCAAAACATTGGCAACATCTAGTTGAATACATTAGATTATATACTGACATTTAAGCATACCAATCTAGATCCATTGAGCATTGAGAGTGATCAAATATCTAGAAGTGCAAACCTATTTTAGAATGCAAATGTTTGAGGGAATTTTTTCACTTACAAGGATTTGATCCATCTCCGTGCTTTTAAGTTAAATATAGAATATTGTTATTTCATTTTTCGTTTTTGTGTGTGTGCGTGTGTGGCTCTAGAGAATCGGTTGATCGCTACATCCACGGAACCCCCCCCCCCCACCGAAATCCGGAGAACATAGGGAAGCCAATTATTTCTACGGGTAAACTTGTCAGCCCTAATTATGAGCTCTTGCTTAGTGGGGACATCGAGTGAGGACCTCATACAATCTATACATAGCCACCCATGGATTTGATCCCGAGACCTCCTGCTTGCAAGAAACAACTCTCAACCACTCGAGCTAACCCACCGTACGATATATATTCCAAGGAAAAACGATGCTTATTTTATTCCAAAATAGGATAAAATACACATTCTTTCAGTGCACAGACACTTTATACATAGAAGAAAGAGCATGCAAGTTACCCACGATCCACTTAGACAAACACTATCACAAAAAAAGTCATCTTATGAATTCTATCCCATAAAAAAATTAATATAAAAAATTAAAATACAAACCATTGATTAATCATTATAATCTTCTTTTTGACTGCGTGCATGAGCCTGAGCTTCGTTCTGGTGCGTCGTTCTCCTCCAGGGATGGATCCCCCTCCGGATCCAAATCCAGAGGTTCTCAGACGCATGTTGGATGAGGCCTTCCGCACCCTTGTGGCAGCCACCCCTCCTCCTCCTCCCTTGTCGGCTTCTTCTGGCGATGGTTTTGTTAAACGTGTGGATGCTCCAAAGATCTAGATCAAGTTGGTAGCTTCACATCTCAAGGCCCTTGCTCTTAGTGATCGGGGTTTGTTCAGCCAGTTCACGGGGATATGGCCTTCTCCAAAGACTATGGATACCTGGGTCAAGAAGAACTGGATTCCCTTGATCTCTGGAAGCCTACAACATCGTTTTTGTGGCAAGTTTTTTTTTACCTTTCTATTTGAAAATAAAGAAGATTGCGACCTCATTTTTCACAGTGGCCCCTATTTCATGGGCCCCAGGGGGCTTTACCTCAATCGATGGACTCTCTCTTTTGATACTGAAAAGGATGTTCCCTCTGTCGTCCCTATTTGGGTCTGTATGCCTCATCTCCCTCTTCATTATTGGAACGACTAATCCCTCCAGGCTATCGAGAACTCTCTAGGGAAATACATTGACAAAGCAGAGCCAAAATGCCCTTTATTCTCCTGCGCCAGGATCTGTGTTGAGGTCGAACTGGAGAAAGGATTACCAGAGATAGTAATCCTTTGTATGGACGGTTGGGAGCATATGTAGAAAGTTGACTACGAGCAACTACCTTTCAAGTGTAAAAAGTGTCATGAGTACGGCCATTTCGTCAAAAACTGCCCTAAAGTAGCTAAGGAGAATCCCAATAAACCCCAAGAAGAGGAATGGCCTCAGGTGAAAAAAGGAAGGAAAATGAATGCATCAAATCCAAATCCAAAGGAATCTCAACAAGAATGAGATAAAACCCATTCACAACAAGAGAATGTAGTCAATACTAGTAATCCGTTCACAGCCCTAGACGTTGAAGAAGGTGAGATTCCCGAAACTGAGCCACCTCTAGCCGATTCTGGCTTTTATCCCCAAACCAACCTTACCTCCACCCCCAATCCTCCTCTTATTGGTGAAGGAAGCTCTTATCCTGCTCTCATGGGCTCCCCACCCCCTGGAAACTCTTGGGCTGATATGGTTAAACACACCAAAACCCCCTCTCATTCCACTTCCCCTGAATCCTCCTCAAAAGAATCCCAAGAACCTCTTGACTTTGGTCCCCCCACAAACAATAGCGGAAGGAAATCCCATAGATTCCACCGCGAGCAAGAGGTTGAAAGGGAGCTGGAATTAGGCAGGCAGTGAAGTATTGAAGAGACCAAACTTTTACAAAATCCCCAAAATCCAGGGAAAGCGGACATCAGGGCTAGAGCAGCCCCTCAACCAGGCAAGAAGTAATGAAACTAGTCTCTTGGAACTGTAGAGGTCTGGGAGGAGCGCATAAAGTCGAAGCTATGAAAGACATCATTAAATATGAAAGACTTGACATCCTTCTCATCCAAGAGACAAAAATGAGTGATGTAGAGATCATGGCTCTCTCACATCTCTTTTGGAAAACCTGCCACGGCTCTGCCTTTAGCTCTAAAGGAGCCTCAGGGGGAATCACAACTCTCTTCTCTGGTAAGTACAATTTCAATGTTATAAAAGAATGTCAAAATTGGATTCTAACTGAATTCCATGAAAAAGATGACCCAAACTTGTTCTATGTTTGTAATGTTTATGCTCCAACTCACTACAAAGAAAAACATTCTTTTTGGAATAGTCTTTCAGCTCTGAGAGATTTTCTATCGGGGAAGGACTTCATCATTGCTGGTGATTTTAATGTCATCAAGGAACAAGAGGAAAAACGAGGTGGCTCATGTGTCGGGGATCCTTACGGGGAAAATCTGAATGATCTGATTTCTGATTTTGATCTTTTGGATCCGGAGCTGAAAAATAGAAGATATACATGGAATAACAGATGGATGGGAGTTGGTCATATTGCGGCTAGGCTTGACCGTTTCCTTGTAAGCTCATCTTTTCTGAATAAAGATCTCATCCCCTCCTCCTTTGATGTTCCTTCTGCATTTTCAAATCACAAACCTATATCCTTATCTCTCGCCCCTCCTGCAAACCTTGGCCCCATCCCCTTTCGCTTTAACCCCATCTGGCTTTAAGATGATAAAGTTCTCAACTTAATCAACAATGCCTGGTGTTTCCCTTATATTGGTTTGTCGAGCTACATCTAGGAAACTAAACTCAGAAGTGTGTGCTGCTCTCTTAAAAGCTGGGCAAAGATGGACTATAAAAACCCCAGCCACTCGAAACAACAATTCCAAAATGATCTTTCTAAATTGCAATCTGATATGGAAAACTCTGAGATCACTCCCTTCATCATGTGCCAAGAACAAGAAATCAATAGGAAGATTCTCAGCGCTGCCAAAAAAGAAGAAGCGAAGTGAAGGATAAAATCAAGACAACTTTGGTTAAAAGAAGGGGACAACAATTCGAATTACTTCCATAAGCAAACTAAAGTCAGTCTTAGTCACAACATGATCAAAGAAATCAAAGGCAAAGATGGCTTGTGTATAACTGACTAGGAGGAAATTAAATCTCATATTTTTCAACATTTACAATAGCTTTTCTCAGACTCAGGCGACACTGATCCCTTAGCTCAAGCAGACCTTCTCCATGGCATTCCCTCCCTAATTTATGAGTCTGAAAACAGGGATCTTACCAAACCAATCTTGGAATTTGAAATAAAAAAAAGCCATATGGTCCTTGCAAGTGGACAAGGCCCCTGGACCTGATGGTTTTACTATCAAATTTTACAGGGCAGCATGGGATATTATTAAAGAAGATTTGAAGAAAATGCTCAACTGGACGAGAAAAAAGGAAAAAATTGGCGAGGCCACCAATTCTACCTTCCTTGCTCTCATTCCAAGGGATAAAAACTCCCGTGCTATTGATCGTTTTAGGCATATTTCTCTTTGTAATACTTCTTACAAAATTCTATCTAAAATTCTGGCCAATAGAATGAAAAAAGTAATGGGTCATATTATCTCTGAATCTCAAGGTAGATTCATAGCAGGGCGACAAATCATTGACAACATCATTATAGTTCAGGTGGCTATTCACTCTAGCATAGAGCGCAAGTAGCAAGGTATGGCTATTAAACTTGATATGGCAAACGCTTTTGATAGGATTAACCATTTTTCCTTTTCGAAGTTATGTCAAGATTTGGGTTTTCTAATATATTTGTAAGGTGGATCAAGGCCTGCATAAGCAACCCCTGGATTGCTCCTTTGGTCAATGGAAGACCCACAAATTTTTTTCAAGCTTCCAGGGGAATCCGTCAAGGATTTCCTCTCTCTCATTTCCTTTATATTTTGGTTGCAAACTCGCTGAGCAAAAAGCTTCAGCTTCTTCAAGACAATGGAGAGTTAGGAGGACTGAGAATAGCTAGAGGTGTCCGTGCTGCTAATCACGCACAATTCGCCGACGACACAATTCTTCTTGGGGGTGCGTCCATCATCATTGTTGAAAGATTAAGAGGTGTTCTCTCTACTTTCCAAAAATCTTCGGACGAGAAGGTCAATCATGATAAATCTAAAATCTATGGGTGGAATTGTTCACTTAGAATTATGGCCAGAATATCAGGAATTCTTGGGTTTGAAGGAATAACAATCTGGAACTCCTTCTCATACTTAGGTGTTCCTATTTTCAAAGGAAAAAAAAAATTCTGATTAGCAAGGATTGATCGATAAACTCAAAAAGAAAATCTCTTCTTGGGGATTCAGGTGGCTAAACCCCGCTGGCAAGTTGATTATCATCAAATCCATCCTGTCTGCTTATCTGATCTATGCATGTTCAATATCTCTGGCCCCTATTTATGTCATCCAAGAAATTAGCAGAGAAATTCATAATTTTCTGTGGCAAGGTGGGAAGGCAAACAACACTAGAAAATATCACCTGATAAATTGGGAAACAGTGTGCAATCCAAAAAATAGTGGAGGAGCTGGAGTTAAAGATCCTTTAATCATGAACCTCGCTCTTGGAGATAAGATTGTCTAGAGAGTCTCTTCCGGAGAGAATGCTTGGTGGAAAAACTTCTACAGAAAAAATACATGACTGGTTCTAAATTACGGTGCATTGAAGAGATCGATATAAACAAAAAAGGAACCCCTATATGGGATCTCTGCAAGAAAGCTTCTCACATCATCCAGGATAAGCTTCACTGTATAGCCGTAAATGGTAAGCAAATTAAGATTTGGTATGACAAAATTGGGGTGAATTCCCTAGCTAACTTCCAGCGGGAACTAAGATATCTAAAGGATTGGTTCAACCAAAAAAACATCACTACCCTGTATGACATCTCTTCTTTGACCTCTTCTTGTAGATGTGCTGATTGGAAAAGTTTTGAGCTCCTAGATCACTTGCTCTCGGACTACTTGGTCTTTCTATCCTTGCTTCATGAGAAAATCCCAATGCACAAGCATCTCAAAGATCGGAGGGGTTGTGGAAAGGCAGGCAGTTACACAGTTAAAGATGGTTATCAACATGTCTACAACATCAACCAGAGAAGCTGCAAAGATCCTATATGGAACAAGGTTTGGAACAAAGACGGTTTTCCAAAGATCAACGTGTTCTTTTGGGTCCTTGCCCACTGGAAAATTGTAATTGCCGAGAATCTGAGGAAACATGGACTTGTTGGACCCCTGAGGTGCACTCTTTGAAAAAACTAGGAGGAATCCTTGGAACATCTCTTCCTCAATTGCCCCTTCTCTTTGGAGGTTGGGCATCTTGCCTTTAAAAGTCTTAATTCTACCCTTGTCATGCCCACAATTTGGAATGACCTAATTAAAAATTGGAAAGATTTTTATCATGGCTCCTTTGCTCAAAAGCCAGATTTTTCCGAAGCTTGGGATGCCCTCCCTAGATTCATTTGTTGGAAAATATGGATGGCTAGGAACAAAGAAATATTTGAAGGAATCTCCTCTAATCCAAGAAGGGTCTTTGTCTCACCAAAAGCTCTTTGGATTGAATCCTTAAACTCTAGAGGAATGCAAAACATACATAAGGAACCTTTAATTGTCGAAGAGAGAATTTGGATGGGCGATTTCCTTCCCCCCCCCCCTTCTCTTTTCTGGATTAAACCTACAAAGAAACCAAAACCCACGATCTGGCAATTGAGATTGTGCAGGGATGATTTTCAGAATTGGAAAGCTAATCCTGGATGCAGCATACTTTTCTTTGATGGTGCCTCGAAAGGAAATCCCGGGATGGCAGGTGCAGGCGGAATAATTCTTGACTCCATGGGGAAGAAGCATAAAAACATCTCTTGGGGTATTGGAAGAAAGACAAACAATGAAGCCGAATGGCTTGGGCTTATCAAAGGATTAGAACCCGCTAGAGAGCTGGAAATTGAAACTCTGGTGGTTCTTGGGGACTCCCTTATCATTATTAGGGAAGCTATATCTATCTCCAAAAGAAGAAAGAGTCCTTCCTCCAAAATGAATTCTCTTCTCCTCAGCATTGTCAAAGAATTTAAAGACATCAGGTTTTTCCATATTCTGAGAGAACTAAATGGACAGGCGGATATTATGGCAAACCTTGGTGTCAATCTAAATTATGGAATTCTTGACTATGATCATGTTCACCTCGAAAAATGTTTGGGTCCCCTAACAATGGCTTCTCCCTCCGAGCCCTATTTTTGGGGTGGATGACTTCTCAAACTTCAGATTTTACAATACTGTCAGAGCATGCTATAAATTTCCTTGCGATTCAACTTCATTCCCACCTATATCTCTTATGGATCTCCACTCATACTCTCATTACACTTGCCAGCTTGTTACAACGCCAGGTGGTTGGGATGCATTGCAAGGACTTCATCATAAACGACGAAGAGATGGCTATCAACTCCACTCTTACCATAATCTTCCCGAAGCCTCTGTCTTGGCTTATTCTTTGCTGTGTTTTTTTTCCATAATTTTCACTGCCTGCAACGAGGACTCCCATATGGTTTTCCTTTCTCCAAGAACAAGCAGGACATAGCATATGCAGATCTGCGCAAGGGCACCAATGTTGAGAAGACTGGGTTAGCAGAACCCAATGGAGACACCCTGAATGCTTGACTCGATTGTTGTTTCAAAGGGTGACTATGCCCTGTTATTTTTTTGGTCACTCATGCTCTTAATTCATGCCTTTTACTACTACGACCTCCAAAAGTTTGGTTATCCCTGCGCTGTTATGCAGAATCTTGTCCACTATAAATCTCTAGATGTCTACTTTTTGTTTTAGCAAAGCACTTCATTATGTATTTTCGTTGCTTATTCCTACTTGGACAATTTGTAAGATGCTATAGCATTCATAGTCTAGGAAATTTTCACAGCAACTATAAGCTTGTAAAGGAAGAATAAGGTGTGTTGGACTTCTTCCTTCAATGGGAGCAATCTCACAGCCTTCCATGTAATTCTCTCTTTTATTTTTAATCAAAATTCTCAATCGTTTCTGTGAAAAAAAAATCATTATAATCTTCTTATATATATATATATAGATATACTCTATCCCATAAAAAAACTTGAAGTACAACCCATTATTTAACCATTAATAAATGCTCATATTTTATTTTGAAATAAAATGGAATGCACATTGTTTTTCTTTTCTTACACACCGAAAAAAAAAACCTTTTATTGATAGAAAAGTTGCGTCTAATATTACAACAAGTATCAGATCTTCATCACTAACAAGAGACGTTATCTACCATAAGAAACTAATGTCTAGGAAGAGCTGACCACATATGCCAGATTAACATTTTATCATAATACATAGCCAAGGACAATGTCCTATCTACTGTATCCACAATATCAACCACCAAAAGCTAGTTCACCGAAATGACCCCAAAGCACAAAGAGTGAAATCCTAATATAAAGCAAGGAATCCAAGACAACTCTTAGAATAGATTCAGGAAGCCTGACTCGATGAGCGCGCTGAAACTATACTCTTTAAAAAATATAACACCATCCATATGACCAATAGAAATTTTTGATAATGCGTTTGCCGAGGTTTTGAACTCCCTATAGACATGTTGGAAAGCAATCTGATGGAATTCCTGAAACAAGAAACGTGTACGACACATCCAGTGGCCCAAATATAATGAAGAGATAGTCAAAACCCCATTTTTCCCAGTCAATAATAACCTTTGCATCTCCCACAATACAAAGAGCATTTACCTCCATCTTCTTGGAAAAAAAGAGCAAACCCCAGAGAACAAGAAGCTCAGCTCTGGTATTAGAACCCATCCCAGCCTTCATCTACAGTTTGAATATATGGTCAGACGCTAGCTTCAAGACCATACCAACCCCACACATACCCAGCTGAGACCCCCCATAAAAGAAACCAATCAGGACAAAATGATCCAGAATCGGATATCGAACCCTCCTAATCTGCCTAGTAGCATGAAGCCTGGAAAAATCACTGATCTGAGCCTTAACTTTTATATTGACTTGTGTCGGATTATGTATAAGGCCTTCAAATATATCGAGGTTTCTGGTCTTCCAAACCTGCTAGATGATAAAAAAGGGGATATCTATCCATTGACACTTAGCCAGCTTAAAAGAACCCACCCACAAATAGTGAAACATCAGTCAATGGATCGAGGTAATAATGCTCATCGGGACCTGAAATAAAGAAAACCAATACACATGAATGCTCTGAATAACATGATTGAAAGGAACCAGTCTACCTCCAGGGGAAATAAATCTGCAATACCACGAAATAATCCTCTTCTGTATCTTATGTAAAAGCCAGCTCCAATCTTTAGATGTGTAGGCATTAGGTTTAAGCCAAAAACCCAAATATCGGATACCTAAATCCAAAGGAAACAACCGATAAGGAAAAAGCTAAGATATATGATTAACCAAGGCATAATCATCACAAGAGTATAATAACAAGGACTTTTGGGATCTAATGACCATCCCCAACGCATCACAAAACAAAGTCAAAATTGCACGAAAATGCTCCCAGTCTTTCAACGTACCCTCTCTAAAAATGAGGACATCGTCTACAAAAAGGTGTGAAATATATAGGGAATTGGCTACCTTGATTCCTTTGATATATTGAATATTTTTTCCAGTCCTCATCATTAAACTCAAACCTTCAATAGCCAGTATGAATAAATAGGGAGATAGGGGACAACCCTTCCGAATACCCTTATTTCCCCAAAAATATTTCGAGGGAGATCCATTAACCAAAACAACAAAACTAGAAGTAGTTATGCACTCCATAATCCAATTCGTGATTTCCGTAGTCAGACCAATCTGAAGAAGAATCAACTTGAGATAGGTCCAGTCGAGGCGATCATAGGCTTTATTGAGATCCAACTTTAGGATGAACATAGTCAATATTTTCTGTTTTATAGAATGCAAACCCTCCTGCGGAATCCCCACTGCATCTTGAATTTGTTGATTAGGGAGAAAACCAAAATGCTCCTTTGAAATATGTTTTCCCAACAAAGGCTTGATGCGCTCAACAATGATTTTAGTAATCAGCTTATAGAGAAAATTACACATAGAAATAGGACGATAATCGTTAAAGGAAGTCGGTCGATCTACTTTAGGCACAAGATTCATAAAGGTGGAGTTCAAGGATGAAGGAATCTATCCTTTACTTCTGGATTCGTCGATCGCAGCAATCAACTCCTCTCCCAAGAGATCAAAGAAATGCAAATAAAACTCGACAATCCACCCATCAGGGCCAAGACTTTTGTCTTTGGAGAAAATATTCATAGTCTGGCTCACTTCTTCCACCAAAATATTCTTACCAATCTCCAAGCAATCTTGATTAGTAAAGAAACGGGTGAAATTTTTAATCACCTATAGTTAATTATCAACAGTCGGATAATGTTTGCTAGTATAGATATCCTTGAAATGATCTATAACCACACTTTTAAGTGAAGAAGAATTATAACATATCTCATTCTTCTCATTTATCATCTCCCAAATCGAGTTAGTTAGTCTGCGCTGGTTAGAAAATATGTGAAATAATTTGGTATTATTGTCCCCGGCCTTAAGCCAAACCGCTTTGTTATTTTGCCTCCAAGCCTCCTCCAAATGATCCACATCGAAGTTGGCATTATTGTTGGATGCTAACTTCCACACATATTTGACAAGTCATCGAAGTCGACACAACTTCGACAAGTTCTGACTTCAACAACTTCGCGACTTTGACATGTTCCGTGACCTCACAGTTTCGCGACATCAACATGCAGTGTCGATCTGCGACTTGAGACTGTTGAACTTCGACAGACTGTCTCTCTGTCTTCCAGTCGACTGTAACGGTTGAACTGCCGAACCGTTCTAACTTCTCTTGTAACTTAACGTAATGGGAAAGCACCCAAGTGTCTCGACACATTCTATATAAGCATGTATAATACTATAGCATACATGAAGTCATGAACTTATATCCAGTAATAGAAATTAGTTCACATTCCTGCATATTGTATGTGTATATTTGTGTTATGTATGTGTAGTGTATTCCTTCTTTGCGTATTTTGTTTCTTAAGCTTCCGCCATAACAGAGCCGACTCATTCAGTCGAACTATTGTCCCCCTCGTGCTTCTGGGCCACATGCGTATCATTGGTATCAAAGCACTCAGCTTTGTTCATGCTTAAGTTTGCATAGACACTTCCAGCAAAGTTACCGACTTATGCCTGCTCAAACATGATCGCAATATCAGCAATACAAGCAGGCGCTACCTCTAGAAATGACAGAAGAAATAGATGATAGACATGCAGCCTACGAGACAGCACAACTTATTGAGCAAGCGCTGACTCGACAACGAACATAAATGTTCGCCTAGTTCAATGAAATTCTCATGCGATTTGCTTCGATATCCGGAGGATTTTCAACGAGAACTCACTCCGATAAAATCAGCCCCTTCAAAGTGCAAATTAATTTGGACATACCGAATCTTGAAGGCAAGATTGACGTGGAATCCGTCGACAATTGGGTGCAACAATTGGAATGCTATTACTCTGTAAAACAAATCTCAAAAGCTGACAAGATCACCATTGCAGCCTTAAAGATGTCAACATCTATGTACTGCTGGTGGGAGAACCTCTCGACAAAGATGGAGAAAAGCGGAGACCCCATCGACACCAAAATATCTCGAGCAACAGTATAAGAAGTGGAAGCAGCTAAGGCAATGGAAATACCAAGCAGTATAGAGTTACATCGACGAGTTCTATCGACTCATGGATAGACTTGGCCTCCAAGAAGAAGAGAAATTGCTTGTTCTGAAGTACATCAGCGGATTTTCCCAGTATATTCAGCAAGCGATGGAATTTCTGACTATCATTACGATTGCGTATGCATTCCACTATGCCAACAAACTTGAAAGAAAGCAGAAGGGAAAGCACGCTTCGTGAGAAAGCCGACATTAGGATGACCACCTGACAAGAATACATCGGCCGACTTCGACAAGTCATAATCTTCTCAGCTGACTCCGCCAAATCCAGATCACGAAAAAAATCCTTTTCAGAAAAGGGAACGTAGCAAAAAACCGTCCACCGAAAAATGGTACAATTACCACCACTCATCTTTGCATGATACGTCTGAATGCAAAGCTCGGAAGACATTTTTGGAAAAAGTGTCGACATTTGACGCGTTCGACAAGACGGTGGAAGAATCGGATCTAGACGCAACGACCCTTCTAACATCGACATCGACCACTCCAATAGCCTCGAATATCGTCGACGAGGAGGAACGAGAGCGCCTGTTCCATACACAGATATGGGTCCAACACAACCCATTACATCTGATTGTGGACAACGGTAGCCAGCAGAAGTTCATTTCTGAAGATCTCATGAAGAAACTAGGTCTTGTTACCACTCTGCATCCTCAGCCTTATAACATCAGTTGGATGAAGGATAGACAAGAGCTAAGGATCACCCGACAATGCAAACTCGCCTACTTCATAAAGCCTTTTGAAGATGAATTACTCTGCGACATAGCACCACTCTCTGTAGTCGAAGCACTATTTGGGAAACCTTACCTATGGTGTCGCCGTGGAATTTATTAGTCACGACTGTAGAAGGTGATTGTCAGAATCCGGAATAAATGGTACAACATTCCAGAGCGACGACCTACAGCAACAGTTTCAATGATATCTGCTAAACAGACAAAGAAGCTCATCAATCATGCTCATAAGTTCGCGTTAATTATGATCAAACCGCAACATTCTAGGAAGACTATAGCAATGAGTCGACTGACGGACCAAAGTAGCTCCCGACATAAGCAATTGATCGACAACGTTCTCGACGAGTATCGGAGTTTACTCCAAGACCCGGACGGAGTACCTTGACATTTCCAGGTAAAACACTCCATTGAGCTTGCTCCTAGTTCTTCTTTGCCTAACACATCTGTTTACAGAATATCCATTCTCGAAAATGAAGAGATTCACAGACAAATCCAATATTTGATCGACAAAGGTCATATCCGACCCAGCTCCTCTCCTTGTGGAAGTCTAGTCATCCTCATTCCGAAGAAAGACAGGACTTTGGGCATGTGCATCGACTACAAAGTACTCAACAAAGTTTCGGTAAAGAACCGGTACCCTTTGTCACGGATAGACGAGCTCATCGACTGTCTGAAAGGTGCTAAATTATTTACTAAGATCGACCTCAAGTCAGGATATCATCAGGTTCCAATCGATCCCTCAGATGTGTGTAAAACTGCTTTCAAGACCAAGGAAGGATTGTTTGAATGGTTAGTCATGCCTTTTGGCTTAACCAACGCACCTGCGACCTTCATGCGATACATGGATAACATTTTGCGACCTTTCATTGGCAAATGGGTCATTGTCTACCTTGACTACATATTGATTTTCAGTTGATCATGGGAAGAACATGTCAGACAACTTCGACAAGTCCTCGACACTCTCCAGCAACATCGACTCTACTTGAACATGGATAAATGTACCTTTACGATGAACAACATCAAATATTTGGGGTATGTAATTAACTCTCCAGGCATTCACGTTGATCAAGACAAAGTACAGATCCTCAAAGATTGGTCCATTCCTCAAAGCATTCAAGAACTAATAATTTTTCTTGGTTTGGCGAATTTCTATCGACGATTCATACTCGGCTTCAATCACATAGCCTGGCCCTTGAATCAGTTGACGAAGGGAAATGGAAAACCTGTCTTCAAATGGACATCGACACAACAAGAAGCTTTTGAACAGCTCAAACACAAGTTCTGCATTGCACCAGTACTTGTATTACCTGATTTGCATCAACCCTTTGAGATTTAGATGGACGCATCGGACTATGCCTTGGGTGCAGTGATCACTCAGTCTGGTCACCCAGTCGCTTTTAATTCCAAAACTTTTAACGACACAGTTAGAAGATATTCAACGTACGAAAAAGAACTGTACGCCATTGTGCAAGCTCTCAAGCAATGGAGGCATTACATCCTTGGCATGGAAACGATCATCCTCACTGACCATAAGCCTCTACATTTTGCTCTGAACCAATCAAAACTACAAACAACTCGACAACTTAAGTGGATTAATTACCTAAAACAATTCCAGTTAGTAATTAAGTATCAGAAAGGTAAATCTAACGTCGTCGCTGATTGTCTAAGCAGACTGCCCATTACTCTCCTTTTTACAGTGATGAGTATGCAGGGATATGACACCACTACTTGGCCTCAGTTGTATCAAGAAGACATCAAATTTTCACCAATCTACCGATAGCTTCAGACTGACAAGTCATCGACCACTGACTATTTCCTGAAAGACACCTTGCTATACAAGCTTGGACAGCTTTGTGTACTGACCGGTGAGCATCGACAACAGCTCATTTGGGACGTGCACTACAGCAAGACCGCAAGACACTTTGGAGTAGGAAAGACACTTTCTATTCTCCAGAAGTATTTCTTTTGGCCTACACTTAAAATTGACGTCGACAAGTACATTCGATCATGCGTGGTTTGTGCCATTGCTAAACCACCTAATCGACGATAGGGATTGTACACACCTCTGCCAATTCCCAGTCGACCATGGGAATCTATTTCTATGGACTACTTGACGGGATATCCTACTACCAAACATCAGCACGATGCGATATTAGTAGTAGTCGACAGATTTTCCAAGATGTCCATTCTCATACCATGTAAGAAGACGACGACAGCGCAACAGACTGCTCAGCTCTTCTTTACACATGTTTGGAAACACTTTGGTTTACCCACAACCATTACTTCCGACCGAGATGCCAGATACGTCAGCATATTTTGGAAGACACTCTAGCAATAGCTAGACACACAACTCTCATTATCGACAGCTTTCCATCCTCAGACCGACGGACAGACGGAAGTTGCGAATCGCTTGGTCGTACAACTGCTTTGCATGTACAACCACAAGCATCGACGCACATGGGATGAAATTCTTCCATACATGCAGCACAGTTACAATCGTGCTAAACACAACTCTACATGAAAGAGTCCATTTGAGATCTGTTACGTATTTCAACCCTCAGCACCTATTGACTTGATCAACTCCTCAACACAACCAAACTCCGACACCGACTACAACTAATGAGAAGTTGATAAAGCCTTGAAGTTTCGAGATCAAATCTGCAATATACAGAAGCAGTCACACGAAATGTTGCAACGAGCAAATGAGAAAGATAAGGCTCGACACAAAAAGCATCGTATCCCTCATTCATTACAAATAGGGGATAATGTATGGTTACATCTCAAGAAGGAGTGCTTCACTGGTCCATTCAAGAAGCTCAAAACTTTGCGATATGGTCCATACAGTATTCTTTGACAGATTGGCGAAAACGCTTTCCATCTTGATATTCCTGCATGCCTGGGTTTGCATCCAGTATTCAATGTGGATCTACTTTGACCATACTATGCACCAATGTTGGAACAAAACGACTTGCAAACAACAGAACCCAACGACATCAATCCAGATGTTCAGGAGCCTCTTCCTTGCGACACCATTGTGGGATGATGAGTATGCCATACAAGGATGAACACAATTCCCTTGTTTCAGGTTGCTAAAGCTGGACAGATCCCAACACAAGGAAATTCGTACTCTGCTGCAGAATTGACCGACAAGTTTCCTCACCTTCACGAGCAAACAATGGGGACCTTTGTTTATTAGGGAAGGAGGTCTTATCCACATCGTAGTTGGCAATATTGTTGGATGCTAACTTCGACACATCTTCGACAAGTCATCGATGTCGACACAACTTCGACAAGTTCCGACTTCGACGTGACTTCGACAACTTCACGACTTCGACATGTTCCTCGACCTCATAGTTTCGTGACATCAACATGCAGCGTCGATCTGCGACTTGCGACTGGCGAAATTCGACAGATTGTCTCTTTGTCTTCCAGTCGACTGTAATAGTTGAACTGCCAAAGCGTTCTAACTTCTCTTGTAACTGAACATAACGGGAAAGCACACAAGTGTCTCAGCACATTCTATATAAGCATGTATAATACTATAACATACATGAAGTCATGAACTTATATCCAGTAATAGAAATCAATTCGCATTCCTTCATATTGTCTGTGTATATTTGTGTTATGTCTGTGTAGTGTATTCCTGCTTTGAGTATTTTGTTTCTCAAGCTTCTGCCATAACAGAGCCGACTCATTCAGTCGAACTGTTGTCCCCCTCGTGCTTCCTGGCCATGTGCGGATCACGAAAAGTCCCAAAAGCTTTAACTTCACACATTCAAGCTTAGATAGCTTCACCTTCCTTTCCTCCGAGAAAAGATCCTCATCCACCTTGCTCGATAAAACTTGAATCTCAGCTTTGATATCATAAATAAGTTTAGAGTTAGCAAGTTTATGTTCTTTTTCCAAAATAATAACCGCTTGCTTCAGATGATAGATTTTCTTAGTAAATCTGGACAACTTTGAGGTACAAGGAAGATTATCCATCATGTTCCACTTCTCCTTAATCATGAGATTGAATTCATCAACCTCCAACCACGCAGGATTGAATTTAAAAGGGTAGGAAACAAATGATTTATCATCCTCCAGCTACAAAATAATCACTTGATGGTCTGAGAATCCAATAGAATAGGACCGGGAACGAAACCTGCCAAAATCTTCACAGAGGAAATCAGACATATAGAAACGGTCAAGACGTTTAGCAACACCAGCAGTACCACATCTCCCATTATCCCAGGTCGACGACATAACACATGTCACAATATCCACCAGTCTACAGGACTCGAAACCTGTAAGAAAAAATTCAGCCAAAGGATCCATCTTATGCCCTGATCCCCACGCTTCCTCCTAGGATACAGTAAAGTTTAGATCCCCAGCCAAAATTATAGGTTTCGCAGTCAATAAATCAGAATTGAAGATCTTCTCCCAAAATTTCCTTCGGTTGTTATAAGGACCATAGATATTAAGGATCCTCAACAGATGACCAAAACCCTTTAATTTACCTTCAATCAACAAAACTGCATAATTAGAGAAAGCCATCATGTCAGGTAAATCTGGGTTCCAACCCACCACCACACCCCCAGATAACCTAGATGAGTCCAGGGCACTAGCCCTCCAACTGGGCTTCAGTTTCAGAAAAATTTTACACGCTTCTTCCGCAAGGATCATCGTCTCTTGCAAACAGACAATACGGGGTTTTAAATTTTCCAAAAGACGTTTCAGGGTAGTATGTTTCAGGCCACTACCAAACCCCCGAATATTTAAGGATAAAATATTCATTTAAAACCCTTATCAAGGAGCGCCTCTTATCTAAGATCCCAAACAGTGGAAGAATGATCTGAGTTGTAAGACAAACCTTTATAAAATAAGGAAGTAATCGAAAGGTTAGTGCAAAATGTTCCAGGAGCCTGGTCTAGTAGGAAATCCTTAATAATAGCAGCAAGAGTTTTCTTGGTCTTTCTAGGTTTTCGGATGGTAACATTACCATTGAAGATATAAGAGATGGGGATAGTGCCATAGTTACAAAAAATCAGAAGCCAAATGGACAGGAACAGGTTCGATGGAAGATTCAAAAGGACGGCCAGGGAGGGGTACAAAATCCAAATCATCCGGAACAGAAGAGGACGTGATATTTATCTCTAAAGAAACTAGAGAGTGCTCAGCCAAGGGAGGAAAAAGAGAACAGGTGATAAGGGGGAAGTGCCTTTCTACGGAGAAGGAGCATTGGACAAAAACCAGGCTTACAAGGAACATGATGAATAATAGTACCCAGATCACCAGGATCTAGGTTCACCACATTCACAAGAGAAACCAGATCCCCTAGAGCCTCCGTGGAAGTGACTCTAAATCAATCTCTTTCGATGAACCCAAACCATCCATCAAAAAACCCTCAAGGGAGCTACAAAGCTCCTCAGCAATAAGAAATTTTAAAACCACCGGAAGAGTTTGAATAAAATTACCCACATCCCGACGATCTGACTCAATGTATAAAGGAAGAGGCAATAGGGTTCCACCTTCGAAGTCTTCAGAAGCCTTCACCGGCCCATCTCTCGCAGCAGGTGAAGAAAAAACTCATTTGTAAAACCGGGGACAAGCAGCTTTGGAGTGGCTCGTAGCTTTACAATGAAAACACCGAAAATTCACCTTCCAATAGTCCAGTCCTTGAATAAAAGAAACTCCTTCCCATATGACCTCCACTTATTCGGGCAAGCCCTCCTTAATATCCATCTCGACAAGAAGCCGCAGCATATTCCTCTTAGAACCAAAGAGAAACTCATCTCCAATCAAAATGAAATTCCCGATGGAATTAACAACCGGCATGAAACCCTGCAGGTTCCAACAGTGTAGAGGAAAATCCGGTAGGGTTACCCAGAGGTGACGCGTAACTAGTTTCTCTCGCTTCAGATCAAAACCCACATGCCACCGGCTTAACACTAGTGAACCTCTCCCAACTACCCAGAATCGTTCCTCTATCGTCCTCCTATCCTCATCAGAGAGGAAAAGAAAGACTATCCAACCATTAGACAAGGAGATGACCCTAGGAATATTTTTAATGTAGGGATTCCAACATTCTCTAACCCATTTCACAAGTTCCTGTCGGGACAACTTCAGATATTCGAATTTTCCTATCAACGCACGGTGTGAGAGCACCGAAACTATGTCAAAGGTGACATCCTTTCCCAGGACACACACCGGGCGCCCCTTCTTGACCCTCTCAAACTGAATGTCCGCGAAATTTGAAGAAAACACATCGTCATATACCAAACCCCTAACCTTACTAGAGCGTCGCTAAGGCCTTGTGTTGTTGGTCAAAACCGAAGGTGCAATAGTCTGCTCTCCAGCAAAATCCCCATCCTCAAAAATATAATTCATATATGAAATAGTAAGATTAGGGTTTGTCTTAACCCCAACACAATGCGGGGTCTCCAAAGTCATCGACAACGGGGAGGAAACCGTATGACAGAGTCCCAATGACCCATCGACCCCTTAAGACTTTGACACGAGTTGACCCATGAAAAACCCGTGATACTGAAACCCTGCCAAAAACAAGAGGAAAGTCAAACCGAACAGTGTAAAATTTTATAATTCCCACTTTTTATTGGTTGGTACTAAGTTTGTCCAGAGTAGACAAACTGAACTCCAGGTTCCACTATTCAGACGACATACCCCGGGTGGTAAACAAAGAAGAAAACAAGGAACGAACATGACACAGAGAAACCCGTAACGACCCACCAAATCTAAAATGATAAATGTGAAAACAAAGAGAAGAAAATGTTGAGTAACAAACGACCGCCAATATAGCACCAAGGGACTGAGCCCTCGACGAAACAACAAGCCCCAAACCTAAACAAATCCAAAATCCCCCCCTCTTGTAGGAAATCTCTCACATGTGGGTGGCAGAAAAGGTAAAAGGGTTCAGGATGCCATAGAAACAACGCCATGAACACGAGACCTCGACGCACAGAGACCTCCATCCCCATGCAGAAAACCCTGAGTATCCAATGACCGGCAATACAACACCAAGGGACCGAGCCCTCGACGAAACAACGAGCTCCAAACCCAAACAAAGCCAAATTTCCCCCTCTTCCATGCAAGCTCTCAAAGGTGGGTGGCAGAAAAGGTAAAATGGTTCATGCGACCACAGAAACAACGCCATGAAAATGAGACCTCGACACATAAAGACCTCCTTTCCCATGCAGAACCATTCACCCCTGCACATAGTTATTTTTCCAATTCTTACCCTCGTGATCATGTTTTGTTTTTACATTTAACATTTGCTTTTACGAAAATCATGTTTGAAACAGATTCATATATTTAATGCACATTCTTTAAATGCACTAATGCACTTTTCACATAGACGCATAAGCATGTAAGTCACCCATATCATAGATATACAAATATTATCTTAAAAAATAAACTTTCCTGTTATCAACTCATTCCCATCGAAACTTTACTACAAAAGTTTGAGATACAACGCATCAATTAATTGATATAGTATTCACTTCATATTTATTTATTTATCCATTGTTATGTCGTTGAGATATATTTTTCGCCCAGCAGTATTAATCCAGGTTCAGAATGAAATATTTGATAGGACTATGGTCGAAAGGTTCGTACATATTTTTTATTATTAATTTTTTTAATAAATAAACTATTTTTCCATGATCTTATTGGATCTGGACATATGACATATGTCTATATTTCTGCGTCCGGACTCCGGGGGCGCGCTGATCTCATCATATATTGCTTCCCGGATTCGTACGCTGTTATTGCTTGTATAAGTAGTACTACCTTCCATCACGATACAAATGAGACCCACCACGGGCAGCAGGGGCATTGATAGGAGGACCGTAGCTCGGTTGGGGTTTGGAGGCCCAATTTGTTTCCTGCGCCCTGGTCCGGAAATAGAGCTTGGCGGATTCGAGCGCGCACCTGAGCAACGTAGAATCCTCGACCCCGAGCTCTATGATCGCCGCGTTGTGTCTCGTCAGGGAATTTAACAGTGCCTCCACGACTTTGGTGTAGGTGAGCGTGGCCGCCCCATCGTCTACGAGGATGTCAGAGAGCTTTATTATGGACAACGTGGCAGACGACAACGATGGATGAAGTAGCTGTGGTGGTGGTGGTGCCACGGCCGCTTCAGAGGAAGGATTTGAGTGCCAGTTATCCCACGCCGTCCTGTTACTACTAATACTAATAGAAGCATAAAGAAATAAAAGAAATAATTTATGGTGGATATCATCGCCAAATAACTAAATCTTCATATAATAGCAAATCTCGAGGGATATTCTCAGTTATGGGACACACCAAGTTATTGTTTCATTGAAATTAAATGGTCCAGAATATTAGATTAATTCCTTGGCACCAAATTTCGATGAACAAAGGACTGAAATAATTTCACGGCACATGAAGAATCTTGTATATATTTTCATAATTGAGTTTATGTTTTATTTTTATTTTTCATGTTCACTTTATGTTTGTTACAAGTGTTGAGAGAATACTAAAGGAGAAGTACGCCCGATTGAGATGTTATTCTAAAGGAGAAGTACACACCAACAAGTCCTGCTTGGAACCTTCACTTTCAATGAACACGTGTACAAGGTGGTATATCCTTATCATCTCCACATCAAGCACTCAAAATAATACTAGGGTTACCAAAAGCCACAAAATCCTAGTCTTTTACTCTCTAAGAACTACTAGAGCAAGTGCTCCCTTTGTTCCTCTGGGATTTGTACCTAGCTTCCCTTATCTTCTCAAGGAAATACGGTAACCCTAGTATTCCCTTGAACTCCATTAAGAACTATAGTGTTTAAGACAAATATAACAAATAAAAACGAAGAAGAGTACAAAGAGACTAGTTCATGTTAGCTCTCACATATCTAGCACAAGCATGTGATTACATTAGTGAACTACAATGTATATGATGGAAAGAATCTCTCCTTATTATTTATATGAAAGGTGAGGGAGGTTAACAATAGTAAGTGGAACTAGTCCACAACAATTATAAGCTCACATGTGAAGTGCTCCAACTCCAAGTGACATATGTTAAGCTCCAACGTGAAGATGTCTAACAGGGAATGGTCCAAACTAGAGTGCTCCATGAGACGTGTCCAATGCTCCTCCTCCAATGGTCTCCATTGCTCCAATGCTCTCTTCTAAGCCATGTGTACCTTCCAGTCCACCACACCGACATGAGATAACTTAACACTAGTACTCTCAAGTTAACTAGAGGCCTACATGTTGCAATCAAGTATTCACATGCCATTTAGGGCCTAACACCCTCCTCCAACATGTCCAACACTTCTTCTCGAAGGTGATTCATCCTCCTAAGCAACCAACTGACCTCCATGTGTGCACCTCATGAAGAACTCACCATCCTACATAGGTCTGCAACCTCATAAGAAAGTGTGCCACATAAGAATCAAGTCAAGGTATGACAATGTCTGAGCAAGCTACCTCTAATGTGTATGTCCATAAAGATACAAGCAAAGATAATCGACACACCATGCAACATACAACCCACATCACATGAAACATCCCAAAAATGGTGTAAACACTTGGGAAACCCCAAAAGTTAACACTAGCATCATATGATATTCAACGCTTCATTTATACTACATTGATTACCCTTATATTAGTTTAGCTTTGAAAATAATGTAAAATAACATATAACTAAAACTTGTAATATTTAGTACCACTATAAAACTTCTTTGTAGTGGGAAAAATATAAAGAAGAGTATAATATACTAAATAATATCAATGACATATAAAATAATATAAATCTAAATAATAATAATAAACTTATTATTTTTGGATGTTTTGAAACAATTTTTACAACTCTAAATTCTATTTTTCATTTATTGAATAAAGTAGTCTAAATGTTATATAATTTGGACTTTTTTCAGTTATCATCATCGAAATTTGACTATATAATCTTAGGCCAAATTGCAATTTTTCATTATAGAAATTGCATTTTTGAATGCATAAATGGATTTAACGCGGTCAAATTCCCTTATTACATCCACATTGTGCAATCTCATCTACTTATATTTGTAATTTCAACAATTCTTCTCAAAATTTTATATGAATTTGAGCAAAATGGACAAAAAAATATGACTAAAAAAAGTCCAAATTGTAGCATTTTAAGACTACTACTTCCTAAATTCTTAAATAAACTCAAAACAATCATATAATTGTTGGGTGGAAACATCGAGATGTTTCAAAACTCCAACATATTGTAATATCCAAAATCTTAATTATAATAATTGTTTTGTATCATAATTTTAAGATAAATTCAAAACAATTATTAGATGATTTTCCAAAAATATGCTTAAGGTTATACAAATAGTTAAAACTTTGAAATATACACCATATAAATTTTCCAATATATTTTAATAATAATACATTTAATATTAGTCTTAAGGCTTAGTTCTATAGGTTGGACAAATTTCTAAAGGTATGTTGTCAATAGAAAGTTTGTAAGTTTGTAGGTTTGAATTCGATAAGTTTATTAGGTCACAAGTTTGATATTGTTCTCTATCTAAATATTTTGTGGAAGAGGGGGGAATACCATAAATTTTTCCTTTGAGAAAAATTAGCCTAGTGGATAAGCTTAATTGGTTCAAATGGACTAAGCTTAGCGAAGTTTTCTATGAGATTTTTGGTTCTAGTCCTATGACTCTCAGTAGGTTACCAATTATTAATGTGGTTGGCAGTTGAGCCACCCTCCATTCAAATATTCCAGGAAAAAAGTTGCATGTAGTTGAGCCGCCATCCATCTAGATATTATGAGGAAAGAGGAGATCCCACGAAGTTTTCCTTGGAAGCAAATATTTATTTTAATTTTTTTCTTTTAAAATATATATTGTGCTCATCACATCTTTAATTAAAAAAAGTTTGAAAAGGGACATTGATAAATGGTTAAAACTCTAAACATATACGACAATATAAACTTTCCTTATGATGAAAACCTAAAATTGAAAAGTGTTTAACTTTCTATAAGGTAACAAAAATATCAAAAACATAAGAAAATTGTGCTATCATGAAAGCACCATCAACCCTAAACTCGACCATCCTCCCTAATGTGATAATGTTACATGCCTCAAGAAAAAAATGATGATTACTAAATTAACTAACTCACATGAGTTATAAAGTGAAATTGACTTATGGTATTTTCCAAAAATTCCTTAACAAAAAAATGTAATTTGTACAACTTAGAGGAAATTGAAATGAAGTTAATTTCCTTCTTCATACCCTTTATACATGTAATACCCCTAGTTTTGACTTGGAATGTATTTATCCAATATTATGTAAATGATGTAATTATTCTAGTGTGAATTCCTAGTGCGGAGCTCAAGGCCAAGGCCCGACTAGTGAATGTTTAGGCATGTATGATGTTATATTTCTATTTTGGACCATATGCTTGGCTTTTATGCCTAATTCAAAATGTATGTAAATATTATGCTGAAAATTAATAGAATGGTCCAACAATGGTTGTGTAAATAGCACGAAAGGGGCTATGATTCCACTAGAGGGAAGAGGAAGGGGGCTTATGGAAAACCCAATCCTATGTTGCCATGTGTTGACCCTAGAACTCACCCTAAATTCTGTCATGTGATGAGAATAAGCCAATTATCTCCTTTTTTGACCATTTTTACAATCATTTATTGCACATGTGAGGTTGGTGGGGAAAGTCACTTCATGTAGTTATTGAGCATGGTGATTGTGACAGTTATGTCAACTATCAGTAATCCTATTTCTTCTATAGTCAGAAGCCATGTCAGTTGTCTTTTCACCCTCACCTCATATCCTTGGAGTCAACACTCTTTTGCTCCTTATGCCATTCTCATTTTACTCTCATGCAAGTTGCTGCTCCACATAGAGTTTTCTCCATTGTTGTTCATGTCAATTAGCAGACTGTGCGTTAAACCCATAAATTCGAATTAGAGGGCAGAGTTGTATCTTTGGAAGGAAAAATAGTTGGTTGTAGGTGAGCAGATAGGTTGGGAGCAAGCTAGGAACCTTACCCATGGAGTTCCGCTGCTTGTAGGTGCTTGTGAAGTCACAAATCAAGGCTACAGGTGGTTTTATAGCAGCCATATCACATTGGACTTCTTCTATGCATGCACTAGAAGAACCCAGCAAGATGGATCGCCCAAGAGAACCGTGGATTGGTGAAGGGGATGCCTGATCTAGAAGGGTGTTGTGTAAGGCGGGAATTGTGGAAGCCAAGGCTATGAGGGCTGATTGAGACCCCTGCAGAGCTCTGTATGAGCATTTGACTAAGCACAGAGAGTAGAATGGGTTGTGGGATGAGAGGTAGAAGCCTGTAGGTGTTTCCTTCGCCCCAGTGGCCTCATAGCCCAGCTTGGGGGTGGTCTCAACAATAGAAAGAGTATATGCTGGACTGAGTGCCTATGGTTGGGTGGAAAAGCGCTCTTACACAGCTAGTTGCTTGGATCTACATTTCCTAAAGATAAGTGTTCTTAGGTGTTTAATTCTGAATTGTTTTATTGATGCCTGTAATGTTATGCTGATGTATTTTCATATTAGATGTGTGTGGATTGTTTTGAATTCCATTGTGCATGCTTAAATTACATTTCTGCACACACTCTCTTGTTGAAAATCGTATTATGGGTTCGGGGCAAATTTTTAGAGCTCAGGTTTTGCCAACGTCCCCTCCCGACGGTCGGATTGGGTGAGGGGGACGCTACAATACAATACAACAATATCAATTGTACTTATAATGATATATTTAATTACAATTTGATTTATAAAATTCTAAATCAAAACAACTAAATTAAACTAAAAACATTTATTGTAAATCTAAATTCAAATTCACATAGAACAATATCTAAATAAAAAACTTTAAGATTTTACTTTTTTAATTTTCTTTACTCACTTGGTTAAATCTTAAGATTAAATTAATTTAAAAATACGTCATCATAATAATATATTTAACTAAATTTTAACAAATACACATTTAAAATATGTTAAAATTAAGTTAATTAAAAAAATATTAAAAATAATTCATTATCAATATGATGATGAAAATGATGATGATTAACGTCTACTAAGACCAATTTTGGTCTATCGGACCTAAAAAAAAGAATTATTTAGTTTGCTTTAGAATTGTATTCCTATGCTCAAAAATCTTGCAGAGAAGCATTCCAAAATCACTATAATTTTGATGCGCTGGAAGGCTAGGAAGGTCGGTATTGCAATACAGATTATAGAATTGAGATCTAGTGTGGGTGTAGACAGGGCACTCTAAGAGAAAGAGTTTTTCGTCCTCAACGCTCATAGTGTCGCAGAGATGACAGATCCTTTCCTCCCACGGTATTTTAGGAACTGACCAATGTCATGTTTCACTATATAGCTCATGAGAGTTCGTTATGATCTTGGCTATATTAGTTTTCTTCTTCGAGCTACTTAAGACATATAGATACTTTTGAGCTTCTAGATTACGGTTAATGACTCCCTTATAGTATCTTAATTTTCTTTTAACCTCTAAGTCTTTTTTGCACCACATTTTTTCTTTAAACTTAAAAGTAATAATATTTTTAATCTCATTAATATTTTGCAAGACAACATTTCGTCAATCTCTCAATGGTTTAACCAGGTCATGGCGTCTTTATACCAAGGTTAGCTTAGGAAATCTTTTGTCTCCCATATTATTTCTCTCATGCTTGTACATTAAGAATCAAATTAAATCAAATACTCGTATTAATAATATTTTAAAATTAAATTAAATTATATTTTAAAAAAAACATTAAAAATACAACATGATCATTATAATATATGTTTAACTCAATTTAATCAAGTCCTCATATTAATAATATTTTAAAATTTAATTAAGTTTTATCCTTATAAATATTTTAAGTAACCACCTATCGTATCATTCAATCTGTTAAACATAACATTACCCTTTACCAAATTTTCACATCTGTCTAGGTGTTCTTCTATAGTCACCTATGGCATCATTTCATGCTCTCGGGAGAATGATTAAGATGTTATATCCTTTCTCAATGGTGGAGGAGACAATGACTTATCCAACTAAGATCTACTAAACCCGAGTCAACATCTTCCTAACTTGGGAATATAGTTAAATTAAAATGCATAACTGATTTTGGTCACTTGTTGACATCCGTATTAAATTAATTAATATTTACTCACCTACTAAACCATAATCTATTACCCTCTACATGTGACCTAACAATTATGTCCATCATCAACATGGAGCATCTAAGATATTGCATTAATGATTCATTTATAGTGGCATTCCTCGCTTTTCTATGTTTTTCCAAGGTTGTTAAGATTCATGCGATCACTTCTTTGGGTCCCATGAAAGATACAAGCGCACATCATATTTTGTTCGCTTGATTGTTGGTTTTTTTCATATTTTGTTCGCTTGATTGTTGGTTTTTTTTCAAGGGTGGTTCATCTATATTCGCTTGCCTGTACTTGTACAGTGAGGAATAAGCATATAACTTTTTTCATTTATAAAAATGATATTAATATAATAAAATAATTTATTTAAGGTATAATGTTATTAAATATCAAATTTGATACATGATATTTTTATAGGTAAAGAATCTATGTAATTACAGTGAGGTATAAGTATATAACTCTTTTCATTTATAAAAATGATACTAATCTAATAAAATAATTTATTTAAGGTATAATGTTATTAAATATCAAATTTGATACCTGAGATTTTTATAGGTAAAGAATCTATTTAATTTTACTTTATAATTTATGAAAATGTGTATATTTTACTATTATCTAATTCAAATTTTTAATATATAAAAAGAAGTATATATTCTTAATACTTTTAGATATAATCATATATTTTATTTATGATAATTGAAATATTATATCAACTTCATCTATACTAATTTGAATATTATATTTATGAATATATTGGAGCAATGTTGTGTACTATTGAATGAATGTTGTTAAATTCACCAATATATATCCATCTTAAACTGAAATCTATCAAGCAACCAAAGGGACCCAATTTCTTGAGGAGTATATTTTTTATCTTAATTTTTGTACACGTCAAGAAAAAAATTACACCTCAAGAAATTTGATCCCTCTCGGTGCTTGATAGATCTAGGTTTAAGATGGATCTATTTTATTTTTTGAAAATTTTTAATTCTTTTTATTTTTTGTAACATAACGTTACCTAGAACATTACATAGCATTACAACATCTCCCCCATACTAGATTGTAGCGTACATCACTACTCTTAGTGCAATAAAGGATGCATGGCATTTGGGGAAAGCTAAAATGTTGAGAGGAGAATAATGCTTGGTGTAAAGATAACGATGGAAGGTATAGTTTGTCAACACTAGTTTGGATATTATATTTACAAACGTATTGGAGCAATGTTGTGCAATATTAAATTAATGTTGTTAAATTCATAATGGATGCATGACATTTAGAGAGAAGTAAAATGCTGAGAGGAGCATAATGCTTGGTGTATGGATAATGATGGAAGGTAATGGAAGAAATGTCTAAAACATTTTGAGAGAGTCTTAACAAGATAACATAAGAGTTCGAGAAAACCCTATTAAAATTAAGAAACGATTATAGGGATGGAACACCAAAGATAATTAATGAGTATAGAGAAGGAATTGGCCAACCCATTGAAAGTTGAGATGAGTCAACGATCGAACTAGTTACCTACAAAGATCCAACATTTAATCTGGACTTCTTGGCTCTAGAAAAGGAAATCATTGTAGCATAAAAATTAGATTCAAGCAATGACGAAACATTGCAAAAGGTATCGCTATCATCAATTTCATGAATACTACCAACTAGTAATGAAGATGATGTGTTGCAAAGGGGAAATTTATTACTAAAAAAACACATGAGGTACCCACAAAATATGCCCCACCTCATCTTAGGAAGAATGATGAAATCACTTGGTTCCAAGAAAAGAGGCACAAAAAACAACAATTCCACTTACAACTAAGACAAAAAAATCACAGCCTCAGATAATGAAGCTCAACGGAATTGTAAAAAATAAACAACTAACCATCCTCATAGATTCTGGTCGTACTCTAAACTGTATAAACTTCAATGTCACTAAATAGTTAAATATTTTAATGTGCCCCACCAAGGACCTTATTGTTAAGGTTGTTGATGAAAATCAGGTTTGCAACATAGGATGATGTCATAAAATACATGTTCAAGTACAAGAACTAGAACTAGAACTACAATCACGATTATATGCACTACCACTCAATGAGATGGATATGGTGCTAGGTGCAGAATTATTGATACAATTGGGCACTTATACCACCAACCTTGAAGAAGATTTTATGGAGTTTAACTGGCAAGGCCAACATTATAAATTATATGGTATTGAAGGGTCCACTCTCAAGAAAGGTGAATTACCATTAATGACAAAAGTACAAAAATCTCATAGAAACAATCAACAACGAAAACAAGGCAAGTATATACCCAAGAGCCCTCAAGGTTTTACGTTAAACAACCAAGTCAAACAACTTATGGTATGATACATATATTAAAAAGGAACCTCGCCAACACACAGAAGAAGGACCGAGTCAAACCCCCAAAACCAAACAGGACAAGTATGATATCACCATGAGAACATGCTCATCTAGAGAGAATCCAATTTATTATCAAGCATTCCTTAAGAGGGTGACAATATAAAAAATATAAATAAAAATGCAATATTAACAACAACAACAACAACAACAAATGGTATTAGTAACTAAATAAATAAATTAACTAACATCTAGTGAAGATTCATAGGTCACACCTATTCACTCTTATGACTAGTCAATACATATAAATATATAGCATCACGAGAACATTGTAAATTATTCATCCATTCATTATCAATTATACTTTTATATGATGATGATGATGGCCTTTAACGTGCACTAAGACTAATCGTGGTATATTTAACCTCTATTACAAAATACATATGTATTTATAGCACTTTGTTACATTTTCTTTCAGCAAAAAAAAAAACGTACTTTTGTTATTCAAAATAGAATAAAGTACAACATCCGGCAATAATAACCTTGTAAACTAAGAGAGCACTTTTGCTACTTTATATATATAACATTCACACAATAATTTATCAATATTATTTATATAATTATTTATTTTTCAAATTTTATTCTATTTAATAATTTTTATTTTTATCAATAGTATATCATAAAAAAAATTAATATAATTTAAATCACAACACATAAAACATGATGACATGATCACGATATATCACCTTTCTATATCATTAAATAAGCATTACTATTTATGAATTCTCGTTTGAATACACATATAAACGTCTTTCTTTTTCTTATAATCTTTAATATTGTGAATTCTTCTTAGATTTTGTCAGTAGAAAAAATTGTACTTTTTCTATTCAAAGGAGAATAAAAAAGTACATATCGAGTCTTCATGACAGTCTTAAAGACTATCCAATCATCAAAAAGAAAAACAGTTCATGTCGAACATGGCTGAACTATGCAAAAAATAACAGTTCTTAACAAAAAATAACTTCAAATATGTTCAAAATAGGGCCTTCAAGACAGGTCTGGCAAATTAAAGTTAAAGCAGATCTTCAAAAATCAAATAAGTTCCAGCATCAAGAAGAAGATTATCCTGAAATTCCTCCCATAAGAGGAGCCCTTCTTTCCCTATTAAAGCAATTTTTGAGAGTTCGTCAGCTGCAGAATTTTGTTCTCTATAAATGTGCTTGAAATTGATCAGATGAAAGGTCTTGAAGAGATTCCTTAATCTATCGCACCAAGGACCAAGCTTAATAACATTTAGGTTGTAAATTCCTTGAGCCCATTTGATAGTCACCCTGGAGTCTCCAAAGCATAATAAGTTCCCAATTCCAAACCAAGATGCCATATTGCATAACAACCAAAGTGCTAATACCTTAGCTTTCATATTTGTGACTCCGCCACAATTTAGTTTAAAAGTAAACTAGTGACATAAATTCAAGTATAGAACTGCACCAGTTGCACAAAGGTCATCTTTGGCAACTCCATCACAAAAACCTATGGCTCCACAGAATTGATGAATTAACTTGGGAGTTCTTTGAGGTTTTTCAGAAATCCTATGAGAGCTGAGCTCTTTAATCAACTTTATGATATTATGACAAACAATATCATGATCTAGTAAATGATTTTAAAAAATACACAGATTCCGAACATACCAGATTTTCCAGGAGATGATAGTTGGAATATAAATTTGTCTCCTGCAATTTTTGTGCCACTGATAGCAATTCCGATCAAAGGTAATGTTGTCCCATTTCTAATCAATATTTAATGTAGAGAGAATTTTGCCCCAAATAACAGAAGTGTATTTACAGTTGACCAAGATGTGATCACTAGTCTCCAAATCCATTTTGCACAAGTAACAAAAACTGGGTCCATGCCAACCCCTTATGACCAAATTGTCCCAGGTTTTTAGACAATTCTGTGAAGCAAACCACATGAAACATTTAATTTTCACAGGGATATTCCATTTCCAAATCCCATTAAATCACCAGTTTTCCACAAAAGTGCAATTATCTTGGACATGAGCAAGGTAGGCAGACTTTGTTGTGATAGCACCTGAAACAGAGTTTGATATCCAAATAATAGTATCATCCTCTTCATTCAATCTGCAACTTGAGTAGTTTAATATAGCGATATAGTTCTCCCATTCAATTTCCAGGACTCCACTTATACCTAAATCCTTTGCATTGTACCAGTAATAGGTATCTGAATTAATGCCTTTAGGTTTTCTAATATTGTTGAGAGTATTATATCCACTATCTTCCAAGTATTCAACAATATGCAAGGAGAGCTGAAAATATCCTTCTAATCTGAGGATGGGATCGATGCCCACCATCACCTCTTTCCCATTACCAAATTTCCACGATAAATCTTTCCCAAAGCACTAATATAATTTGAGGAAGCCTTTCCACATAGGTGAAGCATTATTATAAATTTTCTTTGGGTCCCGAATCCACAAGATGAGATTCTATTTTATATATTTACACCTTATTACAGATGTCCAAATATTTTTTCCAAAGATACTCCTCCAGAAACTCTTCAACCTTATAGTAGAATTGAACCAAAAAATATTTTGTATCCCCCAACCTCCCCAATCCTTAGGTAAGGATAGCTTCTCCCAACTCGCCATAATCAGTTTTCCTTTTTCCTTACCTCCAGTCCAAAGAAAATTAAAAATAATTTTCCTCAAGGAATTAATGACAAAGTTGGGAACCTGAAGCAATGAAAACCAATACGCTGGAATACCACAAAGTAATGCCTTAACCAATGTAAGTATGTCGCCAATAGAAAGCATTATGTGAGTCCAATGAATAACTTTTCTTTCCAAATTTTCGAACAACCACCTCCAGTCCTGAGATTTGTAGTTGTTAGGCTCTAAGAAGTAGCCTAAATACTCGATCCCATCCACCAAGGAGCAGACTTTATATGGAAAAAATGAAGTGATGTTATTCAATCTGCCCTCCTCCATATTGTGTTGAAAAAAAAAATATTTATTTAATCTCACTTTCATACCTGAAGCATTACAAAAACCACAGATAATTTCCAAAAATTTCTTCCATTCCTCCTCCGAATTGGAACCAAATATCAAAACATCGTCTACAAATAACAAATGAGTAATATAAATTTCAGAAGAAATTTTATCCCTTTTACTTTACCTTCATATTTTGCTTGAATAATCAACTTGCTTAAGCCTTCAATAATTAACAGAAAGAGGACAGGTGATAAAGGACAACCCTTCCTAATACCCCTGGAGATTCTAAAAAATCCAGAGGGAGCCCCGTTAACCAGAACTGTGAAATGAGCCGAAGAGACACAAGCAAGGATCCAGTTGATAACTAGAAATGGAAGGCCAATCTGTATAATAATTAGTCTTGAGTAGTTCCAATCCACTCTGTCAAAATCCTTTTCCAAATCCATCTTTAGGAGCAAAGCACTTTAGTTTTTCTGCTTTATGGAATGTATTGATTCTTGAGTTATCCCAATGGCATCCATAATTTGTCTGTCATTAAGAAACCCAAACTACATGGGAGACAAATGTTTGGATAAGGAGGGTTTGATCTGATTAGCAATAATCTTGGTGATCAGTTTATAAACCAAATTACACAGAGCAATTGACCTAAACTCTGAGAAATTGCTTGGCTTATTAAATTTCGGAATCAGATTTAGGAAGGTAGAGTTAATTGCACTCGATACATGACCTTCAATTCTAGAAAATTCCACCATATTCAACATATCAATACCCATAATATCAAAGAAATGAGTAAACAGTTCCACAGTCCAGCCGTCAGGGCCAATACTTTTCTCTCTTTAAAAGGACTTTAATGTTTGCTCAACCTCCTCCAAAATGACCGGTGAGCCAATTAATACCTTCCTCTTCATTAAAGAACTTTCGAAAGTATTTTATAGTGGCAAGTTGATCCAGCAAGGAACTATGTCCTGAATCTTTATAGACATCAAAGAAATATTTTTTGGCCATCTTATGTAGATCACTTTGACCTTTAACTACAAAACCATCCTCATTCATAAGCTCCCAAATCAAATTTATGTTCCTTATGTGTGATGCATATGAGTGAAAAAAACGAGTGTTATTATCACTAAGTTCAATCCAGAGCGCTATGCTTTTTAATCTCCATTCCATTTCATTTTGTTTTAACATTTGATCCCTTTTTTCTTCGTAATATTTTATCACCCTTATATCATCTTTTGAGAGAGACTTGTCTTCATTTCTAATTCTGATCCTTTTGATGTGATTATCTAACAACAAAAACTCATCCTCATCTTTAGTTTTTTTCTCCTTAATCAATTGGGAAACCATACCTTTGAGAATTTTTAGTTTTGCAACCAAAAAATCCATCGGATTTAAACCTTCATAATCTGCCCAGCTTAACCAAGAACTTCTAACAAAAGCACAAAATTCTTGATCGGAAAGCCATGAGGAATTAAATTTGAAGGTATTTAATTTAGATTAGGGATGCTTCCATCAAATTGAAAGAGAATTGGCCAGTGATTTGAGATCTTTGTATCAACAACCCAAGTTCTAAATATTTGAAAATTTTGTAAAAGGTCTGCCTTTGTAAGAAATATGTCCAGTCTCTTAAGAATTCCGTCAACCCCACAATGCCCATTTGTCTAGGTCGGCTCCATAATAGTGGGAGCAATATCAACCAGCTCAAACTTGTCAAGAAAGTTCGAAAAGTAACCAGTTAGACCATCCAATTAAGTAGATGAACCCCAAATTTCTATAGAAGAGATAGTGAAATTTAGGTCACGTGCAATAAGTATATTCTTCAAGTTCAACAGTCCTGAATGTGACAAGGAGTCCCAAAAAGCCTCTCTTTCCTTATAAGTCCCATAAATATTTAAAATAGAGACACCAAGGTCCAAATTACAAATACTACCAGTCATTAAAATCCCCCAAGGAGTCTTGAAAGTCCTGAAATTCATAGATTTTGGGTTCCACCAAGAAACCAAGCCACCCAACAGGCCTTTGGCACTAATGGAAGATATTTCCCAAGTTGGGAGGATTTTTGCAATTGTCTCAATTGCAGCCGAATCAACACACATAGTTTCCTAGAGTAGCATAATCTCAGGGTTAGTATCCTTTAGGAGTTTTGATAAATCCCCAACCTGCGCAGCTTTACCCAACCCACAAATGTTTAAGGACATGACAGACATTAAGTCAATGAGTCGATGGGGTGATGTGCTCTAAGAACCCCGAAAGGAGGACATGCCAATTGTCCTTTAAAACCTGCGTCAACACCCTCCAGCCTAGCAGGGATAGGGACATACACAAGAGATGACTCACCCTGATTCACCAATTCCATTTTTTTTCTTCGGATAGTCGCATTTTGAAATCGAATTGAGTTTACTAGAGGGTTGGAAGAAGGATTTTTTTAGTAAATTTGTATGGGAGATGTAAAATTTTGTGCCTCCGACGACAAATACCCACATTCTTTAAGGATGAGTGTATCATGATTGGAATCATCTGGAGGAGAAATAACAGAAGGAGTTTCAATTTCATTTATAGTGGAAGAAAAAGGTAGAGGGTTCCCAGAAAACATGCCCTGCTCCCCATTCAATCCACTCTTACAAATAGTCTCATGAGGTTGAGAAACATAATATTTTCCAATAAACCCTTCGCCTAATCTAACTAAAACATGGAAACTACCAGCCTTCTTCAGTTCCACACCCAAAACAGTTTCACCATCAGTCTCATGAGTATGAAAAATAGGATTTTTTCCTATAAACCCTTCATTGGTGTTTTTTAAAATAGGAGGAGTAACAGGGTTCAATCCACAACAAAAAGTCTCAGCCATTTTAGTAGGTCTTTTAACAGATAATAATTCTACTTCTCCTAAAGAAATCCTTCTATCTAAGTCTTTTTCAACCGAAATATAGAAGTCCAATTCTTTTTTACTCGCATCAATATACATAGTGGGAGAGTCAGAAGAGATAGGAGAAATATTACCCAAAGAAAGTATAGCCTTAGGGTTTGTGGAGTTTCAATTTTGCATGCCATCAATCGTCAATGCAGCAAGCAGCATGTTCAGAGCCCGAAATTTCCGAGCAGAAGGAGGAATCCGCAAATAATGCAGGACAATGAACCCTAGTGTGTCCAACCTGGTGGAAAAAATAACATCTAAAAGGGATTTTGAAGTAAACAAGGCATTGACAAAAAAGCCTGGTGCCGCAGAGAATTTCCACTTCTGCAAGCAAACCAAGAGCCAAATCTAATTCTACCATAACCTTGGCCACGTTTTTCTCCACACCATGTAACGAGCTTTTATCAACCCTAATGAATTTACCGACTGTGTTTGCTAATCCTTCCAAAACATTATGGGACCATAACTCCAACGAGAGCCTAGGCACTAGCATCCAAACATGTCTGATAGTCTGTCTTTCCTTTTCCGGATTGAAACGAAGATACCAACGTTTCAAAAACAGAGACCCATCCTTAAAAATCCATACCATGTTCAGGATGTTATCTATATGTCTTTCATCCGGGAAAATGAAAATAATCCATCCACAGAGCAATAAATTGATTCTAGGAACAATACCACATAAAGGAGCCTAGAATTTGTTAACCCAGTCATGAATCTACACCTTGTTACCTTTTGCATATTCCAGTCTGCCGAACAAATCCCTCTTGGACAGCATCTCAACCCGGTCAAGGTTTACATCAGCTCCAAGAACGTATCGTTCAATTCCTTCACGCTCTTTAATGGAATTGGAATTTCTACGTAACATTTCTCGTTTGCCTGATAACTTCCTGGAAAACTTCCCTAGCCCATAAACTGAAGCAAGAGAAAGTGGACCTCCTTCCAAACCCTGAACCAACTCAGGAGAAGAATACAAATCACGAGCAGGGTTTTGTGGCATTGTAGCCCTATTACTAGAGACTGGTTTCATCAGTCAAAAATAAAAAAAAAATCCAAGAGTCAAGGCAGGTGTCAAGAGCACAGTTAACACAAAAGTATAATAAAGAGCAGGAAAAGCCGACCAAAATGAGATTAGGGTTAAATAAATACCAAAACTCCTGCATAAAAGCTAACTAAGGTCAAAAACCCCAAATATAGCTAAAACTCGAATAGATGAAATAAAATTGTAACTCGGTTAAAGGTTTGAAAAATATTGTTGAAACCCTTTGTTACCAACCGAATGGATGGAGTAACGCAAAAAAAAAAACCACTTTTTTCTCTTGGTTGGTACTAGACCAATCATACAGATCGACTGGACTCCAAGTTTGCCTCCTCACTCCATTAATCGACAACTAGGGTTTTCATAACATAAAATTCAAACCCTAACCAGAGTTCCATTTTTTCCTCGTTGGGTTGATTCGGATTAACCAAGTTGCTTCACTATTAGTTAGATTACATATCTGAACTTGTTTTTTTCTTTAGCATAATCTTCTTTATTATTATTTAAAATTAAAAACAAGGTACGGTTTTGTAATGGTTAAGCTTTGTATTTCACTATGGTTTTGTAATGGTTATGTATTTTACTTTTGAGATTATAGATTTAAATTTAGAGGGATAGAGTATGTACATCTCTATAAATTAAACTAGTCAAATCATTTCGCGGAGGAGGTTCTTTGTCCCACAAACAAAGAGATCTCATATATCAATTTAACATTTAGCTTGATCGTGACCTTCAAAATAGATGATTATTTTATCACTTTCTTACTAAATGCATTGTATATTAAATATAATAATTTTTTTGGTAAGCTAGCTCCTATCAAAGTTGGAAAAGGAAAAGATATAAAGAATCGGGTTATTGGTCTGCAATATTGGAAACCAGACCAAAAGCAAAACATGAATTTATCATCCCGAGTAAACTTGTAATTATCGTAAAAGTTTGTGATGTTCCTCTGCCTACTAAAAGTCCCAGGATAGCTAAAGAATAGAAGACATTGCTTACTAAAACTAACAATATAAATAACATAAAGACTATCACAGATACTATATAAAAACCTAGTCATCATAAAAAAGAGTAATAGTGGAACCATGGAACCCGATGGAGCAGTAGGAGGTTTGTCCATTAACCAGACACGGCATGCAATTTTTGCTATCACATCTAGCTTCGCATCCAAGTTCCTAATTTGGGCTTCTTGGTTCTTTAGCCGATTTTGAACTTAATCTAATTGCATCATAATTTCAACATTTTTTCATTCTTTTCCATTAGAGCATTCCCCATTAGAGCCTTCATTTCCCAATGTAAACTCACAGTCTTAAAATACTTAGTATCCCTGGCATTGGAAGTACCAAAATAGGAGATCTAGTTGTACATTTCTTGCTCCATCTCTTTCTTCGGCACTGTGTCCCTTTCTGTCTTTACTTCATCCTCAACATGCATAATATCTTCTTGAATGTGCAAAGGTGTCCTTCACCAATACGTTTATGTTTCCTCCTTGGCTTCTTGTCTTACCCGAGCACATGGATTTATCCAACAGTTTCATCCTTTACATTTCCCTCAGTGACCTCCATCCATGGTTATGTGTAATGGGAGAGGAATAGCTATGGAATTTCTATGGATAGATCATAGGGGAGATAGCGACCCATAAGAGACCCCTAAAGGACTCACAAAGGGCATGATGAACATAGGAAGAGGAGAGTCACCAATTAGAGGAGTGGAATTCACCAAAAAGACTAGAGTAAGAGGAGCAACCACAAGGAAGATATCAATGCTAAATACAGGAGGGTGGTTTAGAGCAAGGGGAGGGATTTGGGAGTTGCATACCCTAGCATTGAATTTTTTTGTTGATGCTGCAAGAAAACCAGGGTTTGCTTTGGAAAATTACCACATTTCCAAAACATCATCCTCTTCCCTAAAGTCCCTAAAAATACCATTGTGGGTATGATTGCACTAATATCCTCCATGCAATGCCATTTCCAATCCCGATTGCATCCATAAACTCCATTAACTACAAAATCTAGTGTTGCATGATAACATATCTTGCGTGTTAATTAGTGTTTGGATCTAGATACTTGCATGTGATGGCCTGGTGGTTGTGTTTGTCAAGGTCGGCATCATGTGTTATTTCCTAGGTGAACACCCCATTTAGGGAGTGGTAATCCTTTGCAGTGAAGTTTGAGCAGCCAATGAGGAACCTTGAACTAAGATTTGGATTTCATGCCATATCCCAAACATGTGAATCACAGGTGACACTTTCATTCGCAAGATTATTCGCCACTTTGTTAGCAATGTGGTGAACATGAGATGGAACAACCACATGAATTTGAGAGAGGGGTTTATCTAACTATTCCAATTCTTCCTCCATCCTCCAACTCTTGGATAGTTTGTGAATAGGGGCACCATTTTGAAGCTTTGAAACCATTTGAATATCAGTTAAGATTCTCCTTTCGCAATGATTTTATGGAAGCCTTGACGAGCCATGATTCTAAATCCATAATTAAGCATGATAAGCTCATCCACATTGTTGCTTTATACTCCCAATGACCCAACAAAAATCCATACAATCTCCCCTTTTTCGTTGTGGAAGACCCATCCAAATTTGGTAGGGTCTGGGTTTACTTTTGAGGCACTATCAAAAATCATCTTGTTGAAGCTTGGTGGAGGGGAAGACCAATTTACTGGTATGGAGGCTCTCAACATTTAGGAATGTTGATAGTGACTAGATTGTTGGGTTTGAGTGCCTAATTTTGCATAATGATTCATTCCTACATGTGGTATTTCTAGTTAGCCTCCTCCTAGTTGGTGATGAGAAGAATCTCTATGATATTGTGCCTAATTTTGTGCTATGCATGGTCATTAGTCATCAGGGGTTCCTTGAATATTTTTATGTTTCACAAATTCCAGGTTTTCCAGAGGATAAATCCTGGCAGGAGCTACCAAACTTGATTCAGAATAGGATTTTGAAAAGGTGTTGATCTCTATTGTGTGATGGTCATCGTTATGTTGCATCTATCTCGGTCAATATATCTAAAAAGGGAGGCACCTTTGTCCCATAGGGTCTCAACAAAGGTTTAGTGCTTTAGAAGGTGCTCCATGTTTTCTTCGGTTTCTTTGCAAATGAAACATAGATAGGGTCCTTCGAATCCTCTATGGAGGAGTTGATCCTAGGTTAAGATTTTATTTCATGCCACCATCCATAATAAGGTAGAGACCTTAAGCCAAATATTTTGATTCCAAATTTGTCCCAAATTTTTTTGTCTTTGTGTTTCCTTCGAATGTCTTTCTAGTATAGAGTGTTATAGTGCTAATTAGCACCCCAGTGACCCTAATGGAACCCTAATGACCCTAACAACATAAAGGTGACCGTAATGGCATCAAAGCCTCCCAAAAATCATCCAATTATCCCTAATGAAATACCCTAATATCTTTCGATGACATTGAATTCCACAATCAGATTCATCCCAAATGATTGTCACCACCTCAAAAAACAACTTTAGTTACTCCTAGCTCAATTTTTACTAAAAAATGATAGTTTTGATCCCCACACACTTCTCCCTTGAGCAAGGTATGTGGCGATGTGCCTTTCCTTCTTGTAGGGCATGTGGACCTTGGAAATGAATCAGACGGTTGAAAGGGTAGTTCCTTGGTGGCAACCAATTAGAATTACCTCCTAACCATCTCAACCATGCCAACACTCGTTAAAAAGGCACTTATGGGAGAGAGGAGGAGGAGAGACAACAACTAGATTATGATTGCGTTGGAAGAAAATCCTTAGACCTTGAGTTTTTATGCTTGGTTCCCCCTTCATAGATCATTGTCTCTGAGACATATTCCCATTTGTATGTTGGAGTTATCCTATGAATTCTTCCTTATACACAAGAGAATAATGAAGGTTTGGGAGCAAGGAGCACAAGTGGCTCAGGTTGTAGAGGAACTCAAACTTTGGTTCCGAGAGTGCATGCAATGCGATCAAGTATACTTATATGTGTTGTATTTCATCTTTTCTTATATAGATATGATATCTTCCCCCTACCACCCCACCCAAATTAGATTGCCATCGCATTTGATTCTTATTGGTGTAAAGGGCTTAACCCTCGTGATAGGTTAAATCGGGTAATTTACTTATGGTTATTGTTTATGATTTGGTTTATAAATCAATAGTGTTAAAAGGTATTTGAGTAAGTTCTATTGTCTCCTTGAGTGCGGGTTTGAAGGCATGCTACATTGAATTTTTGAAGGAGGAGAAGGATCGATGACAACTAATGAAATACAGGTTCCTTTATGTCCTTTTCTTCGTTCATTTTGTTTGTATTATTATATATTTGTTCAATTGATTGAGTTTATACCAATACCTTATGGGAATAGTAGTAGTGGTTTCTCCCTTTCGTTGTTAATAGTTAGCCCTAGTTGTTAGGAAAAATTTCAAACACTGGAACTAGCAACTCTAATGGAGAAGATTCCATGAATTCTTCTTTATAGGGCCCATTTTGGGTTGTTGTTCCAACCTTAATTAGGTTTTTTAGCAGCCAATTTAATCCTCATCCTAAAATAAAACTTCAAGACTCCCTGAAAGTTAGCAATTTTTTGAGTTTTAGGAATTTTTCAGTCTACTACGGGAGTTCCACGTGTCCTTTAGAGGAAACAAAAGCATGGGACCTAAAGTCCATGCACCCTACATTCACATAAAGCATGTGGCCATGCACCTTGCTTTAGTAATAGACTCATGGGGTTTGAAAACAAAGTTTTTGCTTTGTTTTCTCCTTTTTCTCTAACTTGTCTTTATGATTCCTTAGTGTTGTAAGCTTGTGTTCAAGGGTTTTTAGTTGTTTGAATCACCTATGTAGCTTTGGATAAGTTTCATTTCCAGGAAGGAAGAAGAATGCTAATTGATCAGATTTCATCTTGGTTCTTTCCATGCATATAGTTGATGAAGAGAAAGACCTTCTTGTTTAGTACCTTTTTTGCATGATTTAGTGAATTCTAGGTCAAGAAGGGAAAGACCTTGTTGCTTAGTACCTTTTTTCTTGATTTAGTGCATTGTAGGTGAAAGTGTGTTGTTGCATTTTTCAGCTTTATTGAGTTTTGGATGCATGATTCTTGATTTGTTTTTGTTGAAAGCAAAGAAAATTAGTGAGTTTGATATTGTGGTGTGATTGTGCTTATAATTCAAAAAGTTGCATTAGATATTATTTCAATGAAGAACAAAAAGGCAATTGTTCATTAATGTTCTTAGTATCTTTAAATAATTAACATCTTCTGAACATTCTTTTGACTCATATTTTTCTTGATTGAAAGATAAGAATCTTTGAAAAGGAACTTAATAAAAATGAATTAGGTTTGTTTTCTTTAGTAGAAACCAACATTAGCCTCAGTTATAGGGCCTTGGTTGTAGGTTTGGAGAGTCAATTATCCAAGGCCATGTAAAACGTAAACTAGGATTATACCAAGAGAGTGAAAAATTCATTAGTAACAAGAAGCACCTGTTGGGAAAACACTCCTAACACACATGTCAACCATGAGGTAAAGCTGAGAATTCAAGTGATATTTTCCCCTCATTTGGTTGTTCAATGGGCTATGTGAGTTTGGGGACTCTAGGTGAAGTGGCAAGTCCTTGGGCTAGAACGGATTTTCACTGGAGTTTTAGGTATAGGATTTAAGTCCTATATTCCTTTCCCATTCGCAGGTACTCGACCTATGACTGTTATGGCCAACAGTTGATTGTGAAGTGGTAGGCACAATTTCCTATCCTAGGTTTCTCCTGGGTGACTACAAGAGGGAAGTGCTCATTGTAACTAAGACATATATCTAACATTTGCCTCAGATAGCTTGGAGGGTGCACGTCTTCATCAGGGTACTTGAACCATGGGTGATTGTCATGAGAGAGTTACTATAATTGTCTCTGGAACCTTTGTTGGTCGTACTTAGGTCCTAACCAACATAGATCCATATTAAACATGGATCTATTAAGCATCGAGAAGGATCCAATTTCTTGAGATGTAATTTTTTTATTCTTAAACTCAATAAATTTGATCCCTCTCTTGCTTGATAGATTCAGGTTTAGGTTTTTATTTTTTTTATTTTTAGGCCGACATGGAGTTTTTAAATTACTTTTCATAACTTTTTAGTTTATGAGTCGACATGTATTTTTTATTTTATTAGCAGACATGTATTTTTTAATTTAATTTAATTTTTGTGGTTGTATTAATTTTCAGTTGTAATATTTCTTCACTTGGCACTATTTTATTTAAAGTGGCTAGCCAACCTAGCCATCGATCCAGAAGACTCGAAGGACTCTCACTTGAAGGGGTAAAGTTTCCTCCTAAGAGGAGTGGGTTGGATAACATTGGTCAACCCCCATCAGGGGAAGAAAATACCAAGCATGTAAACAATCCCATAGAGGAAGAAAGAGTGGAAAAAGGTAGTGAGTTCGATGAGTTTTCAAAGGAATGATGGTTAAGAGGTCCTTATGCTCACATTCATATACCTGGAAGGGTCTTATTCCCTTCTAGTCAAGAAAATATCGGTCCATTTGAGATCGAGGACTTGAAAAAACCTTCACAAGAATTAAACCCGACCTTCACCAGACCTTAGAGCCCGCCATTCTTTCAAAATAATAACTCTGACAATCAAATTCACCCATCACACACCAATCCTTTATACCAATGGGATACCATGAGAAACAATGGTGGTAGCTCAGAGGTGGGTGGCACATCCACCCTCATCTATAGCAGTCTTGTAGGAGGAACACATACGGTAGAATCTAGCATTCTAGATTATATCTTCTTCTCATCCACTTCAGGAACATATATGGGAGGATCCCTCCCTTCAATTATAACTCCTATTAGTGGACATGGGACTTCGACTTCTATACCTCAAGGGATTAATCCTTTCTCCTTTGAAATGGAATTAACTAGGATTCCATATATACCTATTATTACTCCTCCTATAGTACCAAACTTTAGCATGCCAACTTGATGTTCAACAATCCCCTTCAATGCCTTTCCATTTGGAGGAGGACATATTCCATTATCTACACCCTTTGTTGGAACTGGAACTTCCCAAAGCTTCAGTATGCAGCAAAGAAGTATGCCTTTTCATGAAATGGGAAGCATGATTATTGGATTTTTTTGTTGTATGTACAAGTCTCACCTGGTTATCAACATACCCTTGGTAATCAAAGTATGCGGCAGAAAATCTAGGACACGAGATCCATATTGAATAAAATATATATTATTGAATTGATAAGATGCTTAATGCTTTACAAGAGCTCGCCTTTTATAAGTTTTGAGCATTCTTAAGAAGGGTTATGTCCCTTCAATTAAACTAATTAATAATTTACTGATTAATTTAATACAATATTTTATATTCATAGCATTGCCTTTCCCTTTTGGAAAGCTTTGTCCTCAAAGCTTGAGTACTTTCCTAATGTCGTCATTCATTCAGATTCAGTGTCGGTATTAGAATCGGACATGATTTCTTGTGTAGAGACTTGCACTTCCTTTCCATTGATGATTTTGCACTGTACTGTTTGATTGTTCCTACATTTATGGCCTGGGATCCAATCATCACCGCATCGACGACATATGTTTTTCTTCTTCTTTCTATTATCTGAGTAACTGTTAGATGGATTTGATCTATTTTCCATTTCATAGGCATATGATTGAGCTTTGTGGCATTGATGGCCAGGCGACCACGTATCTTCACAGTACCTACATTGTGTCTCTTTTTCTTGTCGATAATGGTTGTCGCCTCTTGTTTTTATTCCTTCCAGTTTGCGTTATGCGGCTTTTGCTTTATGTCTTGCTACCTCTACGTTAGGTATGTCGTGTAACTTTAACTCTTTTTGGAGGTACGGTTTAAGACCTCCTAAATAGGTTTCGAGTCTTTGCTTGTCAGACAACCCAAATACTCGTGTCGACAAGGATTCCCACTGATGTGTGAATTCCTCAACACTTCCAACTTGTTGTAATCTCGTAAGTTTACTAAAAAACTCATCTTCCTTGATTCTTTGAAACCTATTAAAAAAATCATTTTTGAACAAGTTCCAAGTGTAGGCAAAATTATCTCTCTTCCACCAAAGGTACCAATTATAGGCATACCCTTCCATATGCATTGACGCATATTTCACCTTCTCCTCGTCAGATTGAATATTGTAAATGTCGAAGTATTCTTCTGCTTTGTTTAGCCAAGCAACGCATTGGTCTTCACTTCCATTATATTTCGACAACTCTATTTTGCCTTAGGTGGGTACACTATGTAAGGGTGATATTGATTCCCTTTTGCTTTATGGTTTGATGGTGGATCGGAACTATTGGATGACGTAAGTGACATATTTGAACTGCTTCGTTGTTGGTGGTGATTTTTGTCTTTTTTATTCTCTACTATCTTACTGATAGCTTCTATTTGGCTGTTTAGTCGTGCCTCCATCTCTGGCAGTACTTTTGTTTCTATCTCTTGCTTAAGCGTCGCATTGTTAATCTTTATTTCTTTTTGCAATTCTTCTTGATTCTTGGCAAGTGCTTCCTATGTGAAAATATGAGATGAGGCATCTAGCACATCTGGACTGTCGATTTGGTCTTTTCTTTGCATTAGTCTTTCTAACATCTCCATTAATGTATTATGGTTCTGCGTCATTTTTTGGTCTAACATTTTTTGTTCCTTGCTCATAATGTCGAACTTGTCGTCCATTTTCTGCTCCATTACTTGAATGACTTCCTCTTTAATTTCTTTCTTAAGTGCTTCTTGGCTCTTGGTGGTCATTTCCTTGAAAATTTGGAAATCCTTCTCTATTTTCACAATTAGAGCTCGGTTTCGGCTCTCCCTTCAAATCCAATCGGATACGATTGCAGCAGTCTCCAGCACTAAGCTCCGTTTTGGCTCTCACAAAGCGGACTCGCTCCTTCAGCCGGATTCAGCTTATTCTACCTCTCTCCTGTTTGTTGCACTCACCCCCGACCGCTCCACTCACCACCATTCCACTGCATCCCTCACGTTCTTCACCGTTCTACATCTCCATTGCCGTTCCCTTGCCACCTCCAGCTTCTTTCCACGTTTCTGCCCTCCCACTCTCTCCTCGACCCTCATTACACCTGCGCCCTCCGCTCCTCCACTGTCACGCCCCCTCGCCCCCCACTGCGCTGCTTAGTTCTGCAACCACCAACCTCCCGCCATCCTGCGCTGCCTACCTCCGTCACTTCCACTCCAGCCCTACGCGCTGCTCCACACCGCAGCTTCCCCTCTCCACTGCGTCACTCCACGCTGCCGCTGCAGCTCCCTTCTCACCTCTGCATCACTCCTCCGCGCTGCTCTCCTACTGCACTCTCTCGCCTCTGCATCACCCCGCTCGGCTGCCTCCACTCTCCCTCTCCCTCGCTCCTCCCATCCTCCCCGTCTCCACTGCGCCCCCCCCCTCTACCTCCTCTTCCACGTGCTTATCATTGCCATCCCACCCATCTCTGCATATCACTCCCACGTTCCTCAAATGCGGTAGAAAATCTAGGACACGAGATCCATATTGAATAAAATATATATTATTGAATTGATAAGATGCTTAATGCTTTACAAGAGCTCGCCTTTTATAAGGTTTGAGCATTCTTAAGAAGGGTTACGTCCCTTCAATTAAACTAATTAATAATTTAATGATTAATTTAATACAATATTTTATATTCATAGCAAAGTAACTCTTCTTTTGTGCCTGTAATGCTTATACACTAAGTAACTTGTTTGTTGACCCAAACCAATGGGAAATATATGCTCTTGGAAGTTGGAATTCCATTTATCATACTAATTTATTGTTCCTTGCACATTTAAACTTGTCATATCTCACAAAGTTAACAAAAAAAGGCTTCATATAATCCATGATCATCCACTTGGTCTTTACTTCTAATTTCTTCTTGTGGGTTGTCAAAATTTATGGATCTATCGAAAACATCACTACATCCTTGACGATGTCACATAGATCATTATCTTATAATAGAAGAGCTACCAGAATTTACATGATATAAAATTAGAGGCACCATCCAATCTGTCCTCAAACCTAGGCTAGTTGTTGTCATCTTTGATCTGCAAAAAACATCCCAAATCTGTTAAGTACTACCTTTGAAACCCACTTATTGTTGGTCCTTGATCCCGCAATTAATTCTGGCAGTTGATCTATTATCATAAACTCTTCATATCCTCTCAATCAAAGTCACTCTGAGACCATGTTAAAATTTCCCAAACCCTAGGTGAAAATTGTCCTTTTGTTCTTAACTAAACACAAACTATTATTAAATTGCAAAAATTAAACTATTTCACATAGCAGTAATCACACGTATAACTTGGAAAGTAAACAACAAAAGCAAAACATAATACGCAGATAAGTTACTTCAAATTGACATCTCATTAATACTTCAAAGCTTACAAGGAAACCTCCATAGATTGTCAAATTAACAATTGTGCGGTACACTCAAACAAAACAAATCTGCACACTTACTAAGGAAAACTACCTACCAAAAATTGAGAAAAAATGCTTGTTGTTTACTGCCTATTGTACAACCTATATGTACGACTATACGTATGAAATTGTTTCATACAATTGTATGGATATGTCTATATGGATTCATATGACTATGCATATATATCTGATACGGACCAACACATTGCTATCTACCTGGTTTTTGAACTTGGATCCTCTCTGGTGCTCTAACTCTTCTCCATAGATAAATCAATCTCCTCCCGACTAAATTGTATTTGAGTAAACAATGAATGTCTTAACCCTCTATCTTCACTTTCCTTTATACTTGAGATGAAACCCTAATCTATCAAAATCCTAATCTGTGAGTGAGATGTACGATTTAGATTAGTCTAAATCAATAATGTATTAAAACTATACTTGAATGGATAGAACAACTAAATGTAAGACTTTCATTTTATTAATAAAGTGAATTACAAAATAGAATTGACTCAAACTACTTATGACACGTTTGACACTAAACCTGTATGGAAGTTCCTATCCGAGCTACAATTTTCAACATTGAGATCCATGTTGGTGAAATAATTGTCATGTTGTAGCTAGTCTAGCAAGCCATTGATCCTAGGAAAAGGGTATCGATTCTTTAGGGCTATCTTGTTGGATCTCTATAGTAGATACACATTTTCCAAGTCCCATCCTTCTTGGGAACTATGATGAGCAGTGACCCACAATGTGAGATGTTTGGTTGAATTACTCTATTCTCCAGTGGTTGTTGCCATTGGTTCTTCACTTTATCTACTTCCATAATGATTATGTGTATAATACTATGTTTGGAAATGGAGAAGCAAGAAATAACTGTATCTCTTGCTCCAATTCCCTCTTAGGTGGTAACCATTTAGGATCTTGAAATACTTTTCTATGTGCCTAGAAAATATCATCCAACTAGTGCTTCTTATCTATACTACATCCCTTTAGATATGCCTTTACCTTTATTAATTCATCTCCGTGTTGATTATGTCTCAGGAAGAGCAATACAAACTTCCCACTTGAGCAAATCAGTGTCTTGGTTGGGTAGCAATTACCAAAGAGATCTTATATTTAACGTTGTGTGCATTCATGATGTACTTCCCATATTTGATTAGGCCATATTGGTTTTCTATGCTTATGAAGATCACATTCCACATTTATATGCAGAGGCTTCCAAGCACTACACAACACATATTAAGTGGTACTACATATACCTCCAATTCATCAATTTAGTTTGCACTAATAAAAAATTTGATCTTACACTACTCAGTCACCCTGAGCTCTACATTTTTATATACCCATTCCAATATGTATGGGATAGGATGGTAATGAAATTACAATCCAAGTTTACTTGCCAAATCCTATGCATTGAGGTTAACCTGCTAACCAAGTCAAACAGAGCATCCACCTTTGTCTTCTTAACCTGGATCTTGATATGGAATATTTTAGTCCTCTCCTTATCTTCTTGGGATGGAGACTACTTGATTTCACCTACTTTTCCAATGTAGTGCTAAGAATATTTTTATCTACATCTAAGTAGACCTATACTTGGTTGCCTAAATACACATATGTTATGCACCAAATTCCCAAAATAACATAAAAGTAAAATAGAAAGAAAGAGTAACCCAACACCTTGAGAATGAAATAAAGAGATGAATAACAAGTCTCTTAAAGAAACCTCCTTATACGATGTAGAAAGTACACAAGACAAGATGAGATGTTTCTAAAACCAAGTCTTCTTGGTATATATATAGGAGACAAGGGGTAAAATTACAATTAAGGTCCAAGCCGACCAATAAAGACAATATTAATATAATAATATAAATGTAACATCACAGTATATAGCTCTTAACATGCCCCACCCCTTCAAACCATTTTTTTCCTCAACACTAGATTAACTCTAGATGTCTGCATGAACTGATCTTCCCATGTCTCCTCTTCTATTGGAAAGTTCTTCTGCTTGATGAGGTACTCAGTAATTGCTCGATTTTGTAGTTTCTTGATCCTTCTATCAAGGATTGTTTCAAATTATAGTATCAATTTTCCCTCTTCATCAATCTCTAGTAAAATAGTCTGGACTAGGACCTTGTCACCAATTACATTTTTTTGGCAAGAAACATGGAAAATTGGATGCACATGTGAATATGGAAGCAACTCCAATTTGTAAACCATACTTCCTATTGGGTCCATAATTTGTCACCTTTTTGGTCACCTATTTACCTTGTCCTAAACTTCCTTGAGTCAATTTCTATCATTTTTTACATCATTATGCTTAAGATTTAATGTCCTAACCCAAAGTACAACCTATTTGAGTATTACATTGTTTTAAGTTATAATATAAACTATTTAAAGTGGTTTTGTACTTGTATTTGGCTTATTAATCAAATTACTCTGGATTATGTGCAGGCGGGATAAGCATAGGCTACTTATCTGTTGAAGAATTGATGTTTCTACTTCTCCATGTGTTCGAGGATCAAGCCATATTTAGTTTGTTGTTACTAATGGTGGTGCTACTTCCTAATTTATAGTGTTGTCATTATCTTATGACACTCGAGCATTTGGTCTTTGACCGATGTTCGATTGTGGATTAAACGAGTGCCAGCATGGCAACATTCAGTTACCAGGAATATAGGAGTATCAACATTGTAACCATCTTTGGATGGGATCATGAAATGACATGATGTATTTTTATAATCAATTTGTAACAGTATTGGCGAGTAACAAATTATAGGTTATAATTATCTTTGATTCTCAAGGTGTTCAATTATTCTATTTTGAGAAAGTTGTTACTCGAAGATAATGTAAGGAGATGTAACCTTGTTAGTCGAGGCATGTGGAGATTAAGGCTAGAGAGGAGAACAGATGGTGTGAACAGAGCACTGTTGTAACTTGTACCAGATTTCTTTTATAATATCAAATGCCTTCTTTACTCTTCTTTGAGTCTTTAAGTGTGTGTTTGCAGCCCTGGTTAGAGAAGGAATGCCCCCCTTTGTTGACCAAGAGATGCTCTTGTAGTTTAGTAATTGAATAGATAGATCGATTGCAATGTGTTTGTTTTATCAGTTTATTAGTAATTGTTGTTATTCACATAATTGATTACATAAATTATTATTGATAGAATTATGAAAGTCGATGATTGATCTGATTGGTTTGGTGTTTATTTGAAGCTGCTATTATTTATATTGGTTTTATGTTATCATTCATATATTAGAAGTTTAATTATTGAGAGCGTTGATTGGATTTTCTTTACAATAGATCATATCTTTAATAGAAGCAATTTCCTGAAGCTTTATTGAATTAATGTTGAATTGGTCAAGTTCTGTAGTTAAAGATTTATTTTCATAATTGTGTGGATGAATGTTGATTCCTTTCATATTTGGCAAGTTTGTTTCAACAGTATGATTTTCATGAACAGTGTGATTTCAAAATAGAAGTGTGGTTTCTTTTCCTTTTCAAGCAAGAGTGGTGAATGATTGGGTTTTATCTTAGGAGAATTGAGTGAATGAGTTCCTTTCAGTTGAGTAGATTGAATGATACTTTATCTCATTAGCTGCATGTTCAAATATTTAGTTCATTTTACCAGCATTAGGAGGAAATTGTATCATGCATATACTTTGCATGTATCATTGAAACAAAAGATCTTCCTGGATTGACATTTAATGTGAGTGCTAGTTTGGTGTTTTAGCAGACCATTATTATCCCCAACACTTCCAATCCTCTCCAACACCTTATAGGGACCATAATACACAGGTTTTAATATATTGTCCTTTTTTTGTTTGAGGGACATATGTTTGTATCGTTGTATCCTAAAAAATACCCAATCACCCACTTCAAATTTCCTTTCACTGCAATGTTGATATACTTGTTGTTTCATCCTATCATTGTGTTATAGCCAAATTATCTTTCAATAGTTGGAGAACCTCTCGTCGGTGCTCTATGTGATCATCCACTGTCGGAACCTTAGCTTTCCCTTTTGTGATTGAAGGAGGATGATAATCATTGATTGCCATAAATGGTGACATTTTTTATGAAGTATGGAACGATGTGTTGTACCATTCTACTAAAGATAACCACTTGATGTTGGAATATCCAAGTATACTGAGGGGGGGTGAATCAATATACACCAATTTTTTACTTTTACTACATTATCAACTCAAGTTAACCCTGTCACATTATCAATCATATTGAAAAACAGTCAGTGATAATGCACAATATACAAATATTTTATGTGGAAACCCAATAAGGGAGAAAACCATAGAAACTTGTTCTTTTATTTAAACATTGTTTACAATGCTTTATAAGCAACAACTTGAAGGAGGCATCAACCCCCTAATTTACAAGTACCAACTTGAAGGAAGCACCAAATCCCTGGATTGTCCAGCACGAACTGGAAGGAAGCACCGACTCCTTGGATTATTCAGCACCAACTGAAAGAAGCGTCAACTCCCTACCTTGCATCACCCTACCACCTTGAAGTAAATATGCTTGTGTTTTGTATTCAATCAGTAGTCATTATCTTCACTCTTGTATTATGTATTTCTCATCCACAAATTCACATGTAACTCTTCTCCACACTACTTGCTTGCAAAATGTGTACTCAACCTTGCCTCATCTTTGCATTCTCTATTTGCTTATGTAGTCAGTCATCCAAAATACACTTGTCCTCAACTACACACAGTCCTCTAAAATTCTTTGTTATGCACAAGGTCTGTTCATTTCCTCTTTGTTCAATATCTTTGCCTCTCATTTCATTTCTGAGATTCTCCTTGTTTTTTTGTTTGAGTTCATGATTCTCAAACCCTCTCAAAACATAGAAGTATTTTGTACTCCTAAAGATTCACAAAACAGAGTCATTTCTCACACCTCATAGAATTACATAAACATTTCATTTCAGTCTGGAAATTGCTTCTTTCTAGTTCAGAAATAGTTCTATTCAAGGCTAAAATACATACCTTTCATACTATAAGTTAGATTTTAGAAACTCTTATGCAACTTGTATCAAATCACATTTTTAATTCAACACTTTGTATTCCTTCTTATCATTGTGCCATTCATCTTTAGAACTTGACTCGTCAATCAAATGCCCAATGATTTTAGAGCCCAATCAATACAGATTTCCTACGATTTCAAGGACCTGCACTTTTTGTTCAATGAATAAATACATAGCTTGTGATTTCAACACTCTATAATTGGGGTCATAAACATTTTATTCTCTATAGGTGTTAGTAGCAACCATAATTTTACTTTCAAGTTTCCTTGCCAAAATAAAAGCATTCTCCAATGATTCAGGTCCAAAGAGACAACTCATGTTGACTGCTCTCTTTTAAAGTTCCCATAAAGAGATCCAATAAATTATCCTCTGGAATGTTCTTCATTCTAAGAATCAACTTCTGAAACTACTTAATGTGTTGTGTAACTAGAATTTTTTGCTTGAGATTTATCAATTGGATAAAAAAGGTATTTCTCTTAATATCCCCTTAATATTTTATCAATTCATCTATAAATATAGAACCAAATACAAGATTCCTTTTTACAATCACAAATCCATTGGTACCATACAAATTGATCATGTTCTAAATACAAGGATGCAATAGTTCCATTTTGTAAAGTTGGCACTTGGTATAAATCAAAGAATTGTTCCATCTAGAATATCAACGTTATTGGATCATTTCCATCAAACTTTATCATGTAAATCTTGGGAATGAAGTAGTTCCTTGGTCCCGAGTTTAACCCATGATTATGTGGATCTTGGAGTAATGAGCCATCATGTTTTTGGGACTCGAGGCTCTTGTTCTTTGAATATAATAGAATTTTCTCCTGGAACGACTGAGAATCCACCATTTTGTTCTCCTTATACATTTCAACCTAGTATACAATAGAACAAGAACCCACATGAGTTGTCGTTTTTTGGAGGTCACATTTAGTAGTTGTTTTTACCTTCATTTTGAAAAGTGGTGCTACTAGTAGCACCCTTTTTTGGGGAGCTAAATTTACAGCTTTACTGAAACCTAGTCAGGTACCCTTGCAATCAAAACCCTAAATTGACCCTCACATTGAACCAATTGCAACTTGATTGACGTCATTGCTAACGAAAAGGCCAAAATTAACATGTGACTCAAAAGAGGTGCTACCAGTAGCATCCCTTTTCTTTTTTCTTTTGTTAAAAATGTTATTCACTCGGGGCCAGTGCATTTTAACCATTGGATAAGAAACCAAAACCCAGGGCATCTAAGTCATCAAAATAACCTAGGGATCGCACCTAGCCTGGGCCACACCAACCCTTAACATGGATGGATTTTTTGGTGTCTCCTCCTAACTAAGTCACCCCTAAGGGTATTGAACTCGGGTTGCCTTGCAAACAAAACCCACACCTTAACCAAGTGAGCTTGTGGGAATTGACATAGCATCCCTTTCCTTTGTCAGGTTACATTTTCCTAAATAAAAACACAAAAGAAAAAACGAAAAAAAAAAACACAATTAAAAAAAAGTGAAATAACAAATTATTAAAAAAAAAAAAAAAAAAAAAAAGCAAATTCAAAAAATTACAAAAATTATAAAAGTTTTAAAAAAGTTATAAAATTTATAAAATCTATATAAAAAACAAAAATAAAATAAAATAAAAATCGTAGAAAAAATCCAAAAAAATGTAAAAAAAAAGAGTAAAAAAAAATTCAAAACAAAACAAACAAGGGTTGCAAGCAGCAAAGTCCTTGTCTTTGAAAAGATATTAAAATCAAAATTTGAAAGAAAATTGGAAGCATAAAGAATCAATTTTTAGTTTTGTATGTCTTTGACTGATCATAGTTGAAGAAGTCTATATCATTCAACATTAAAAAATTACACATATTAAAAAATGACAAAAGTTTCAATTGGTGGCTATTGTTAAAATGCAAATAGTGATACTTGAAAAATAATAAATTATTTGTGTTTTAATAAAAAACAGCTAAATGTAAAATCCACATTAAAATCACTACATGCATACTAAAACATTATTATCATTTTATTATTGATTATTTAAATAATAATAAAAAAGACATTGGCAACCATATTTTTAATTTTTAAAAATGTGCAATAAACCAAAAAAACATGAAAGCTTTCCTCTTCACATCCAAGGAAGTTTCCTTGCACTTTTTTTAACATAAATGAGAAAGGAAATTATATTAAAAAGGAGAGGAGATACAAACGCCCCCAAGGCTGCAAAAAATGAGACAGAGGTCCAAAAATAAGGTTTCAGAGCAAAACAAAGCAACCAAAACTTCCATTTGTTTAGCAGTTTTACATCTTTTAACAAAATTAGACCTTCTACTTCTGACTGTATAGACTTTGACAAATTTACCTACCAGGACTATGCAAAAAACATCTAATAACTTATAACAAAAAAGAAAGAAAGGGTCTTCATTCCTGAGCGATGACTTCTTCAACTCCAAGCTGCAAAATAGACGCTTCATCCATGGGGGAGGCCTCTACATGTTCTTCTTCGGGCTCGTGGTTCCATGAGCAGAGTCCATTAACGTCGACTTGCACTGCTTCCATAATCTCTTTTAATTGAACAAAGCAATTCTCATGTCGTTTAGCGGAATTCAAGTTGTTGCCCTGAATGGTCCATCGCAGCTCCACCAACTTTCCACACACCCCATCCAGCTTGGAATTTAAGACCTGCTCCATTTCAACAACACTCCTCTTCAGCGCTTCCACTTCGTCGGTATGAACACGGTATCATGTCTTGGCATCCTCCAAACATGTTTCAAAGCGAGATAAGTCTAAGCTCGTCTTCCTAGACTCCTCCAAGCAAGCATTTGCAACTTCGAAGATGCAACGATTCATTTTCATGAGGTATGTCATTCCCTCTTTGATTGCCAAAATATACTACATGACATATTTCAAACCAGGGTCTTCTTTAGGGTGGTTCCAATTCGAGTCCTTTCTTTTCATGGAACCTCTTTCTGCCATCTCAAAATCCTTTGGAACCAGAAAATTCTCGTTGCTTATAGAGTTCTCAGAGCATTGCAAATGAGGAAAAAGCAATTGTATCTCCCACAAATCCTTGCGCACTGTTAATGACGATGGGAACGCCATCAATCTCCGGCAGAATTCGTACCCCTTTCCCAAAGGCACAGCACGACGGGGAATGTGCGGAGAAAATGAAGGAATGAGGAGACAAGGTCCTCCCGTGCTAGATCTATACACTAATCTTCCATCTCTTAGACTGCATAACTAGCGACAATCTCTATCATTAAAACTCATTCTCTTGGGTAGCGTGGTCATAAAGAGTGACTTCGAAAGGTGCAACACCATTTAACATTGGAGATTATCGTTGAGGGACAACTCCCCCTCCTTTAACCTAGCTCCAACGTTGGCCATGCGATCCACTATCATGTTTAGGCTCCTTCTTATATGGTAAAAATAAATATAGGAGAAACTTGGAAAGAAATGGAGAATTCTTTTTTGAATGCTATTCTTTGCTTCTTTTGTTGAAAGCAAATTGTTCATAGATTGAATAACAATCCAAGAGTCGCCAAAAACCATGAAATCTTCAACCTTTAGATTGAACATGCACTCCATTCCTTGAGACAAAGCCACCCATTCAACATAGTTGTTTGATCTCTTTCCCAATGCCCATGCAAAGGTTCTAATAATGTTTCCACCTGGACCAAAAATGACTCTGCCCGCGCCTGTCTCCCCTGAAGGAAGTTTCCTTGTATTAATAATAGGAAACTTTTTTATTTTTTGTTGAATTTTTTTATTCTTAAATTTTACGGTGTAGCATCAATCATAGTTAAGAAATTCTTATGGAAATTAAAATAAATAAATTAAATAAAAATAAAAACCAAAACTTTAGCTACACTTTTGAAATGTTTAAATATTAAATATACTTCTATGAAATTAATGGAAAAAAATCAAAAACACAAAAATATGATGTCGATACAAGAATGTAATAATTTACCAGGATATTAATCTGCTTCTTTCAATGTGTAGACATGTCTCTTTAAATTAGTAAGAATATAAAATTGTCATCTATTCACATTGAGAAACTACAATTCACTTTCACTCAGGACCCATTCAAAGACTTTTCTTCTGTTTTTATGATATTGATCGGCTCCTTCCCTTTTCTTTTCTATGTAAAGCCACGCGCCCCATTATGCTTTATAAGGAAAGCTCTTCAATCCAACACCATTGTGAAGCAAATCAAGCACCAATAGCAAACCATGGAACCGGATAATCGTCCATTGTAAGAATAAGCTTAAAAATCATCTTTTTTTTGCACGATATGATTGTTTTCTTCACGATTGATAGAGGATATGCTTGTGTGGATCTTGAAATTATTGTATCAATTTTGAATTGATTAGTTGGTGAAGGAATGAGTTTTAATAGACAGTTCTTTACAAGATGAAGATTGAATTTTTGTAGTAAGTTTAATGTGGGTTTAAAAAAAATGGATTTTTCTAATAGTTAAAACAAAGCTTTTCTTTGAGGTTTGATGGGATTCTGTTGGACGGGATAAAAAAACAATATTTTGGGTGGAGTTTTCTTTATTGCTAATGTGAATTTTGATAGGGTTGATTCAAGTTTTGTTTATTTTTGGCGTGAATGTCCCTTTGGACTAAGGAGAGCAATAGATATGTTAGAGGTTATCAAAGTGGAAAGAAAAATACATTGGCAATTTCGGTGTGGTAACCTCTGTATGTATGTTGTTTGTTTCTAAAGTGTTAAAAGGTTGGCATTTAATTTGTAATTTGAATGGGGCTGTGTTAATGGTGTGGTATGTAATTACTAATAGGAGTCTGATTCATCCCAATAATGCCAGATCCAATAATCTGGTTTTTATTCTACAGCTTTTAGCAAGTTAAATGTTTTCACGGTGATGGATACAATTATCCTATTTAGAAGCATGTGTATTTATAATTTTTTGCAATGGTTTTTCATTAATAATGTTTCTTTATCTTCATCTCAGGTAATGAAAGTAAATTAGTAATGTTATGTTTTTTTTTAAATCTGGTCTTTTCCTCCATGTTTCCTGATCTACAAAAATTATGCACAAGTGACATATTTATTGCACATAAATCTATACTGAGAAGGAATTAGAGCTCACTTCTCCATTGTCTTTTTCTCCTAACTTGCAAAACTTTAAGATTTCATCATATTTTTTGCACATAAATCTAAATTGAGAACACATATTCTTGGGTACCCATATGGTGCTAATTTGCATAAATATTGTTGCAGGTTTACTATTGGTGCCCATATAATCCTACAGCTCGCTTACTTCACAGGCATCTTTATACAATGCAAATTGTTGATAGTTTTTGAAGTCGTCATCAAAGTGTCAGATTTCAACGAGGTATGTAAGATACGAGTTCTCCAACAAACCTTCGGTCATTTCCTTGGGAGATTGTTGGACTTTGTCCATCAAATCCTTCTCATAATTAATTCATGTAAACAATAATTATGCAGTCCAAAAGTAAATGCAACAAACATAGGCAAGATAATTACTCACCATGATTGTAAAAACGTCTTTGTCAAAACGCAGAGCCTCTCGAATACCGTTGGAAAAATCATCCATATTAGCAGGACCTGTAAATGGAGCAAAGCTAGGATTATCCAATAAACAAATGAAAACAAACAAATATGAAGTTCCAATAGCCATGATGCACATCCTCATAATAATTTTCCACCAGTTTTGCAACACTAGTGACTGCAAACAGTCTTCAACCCAAGACAAGTAGGCTTCAAGCATTTCTATATGAAATGCTTGCCTCCCTAATGGAAAGTAACTTGCTAATTCCAATATTGGAAGAGACTGAAGGAAAAAGCGCCAAATGCTATTGACAAGCAATAAGCCAAAAACACATAACGAAATTAGGAAAAATATGAAAGCTTTCCTCCTCGCATCCAAGGAAGTTTCCTTGTATTAATAATAGGAATTTTTTTATTCTTAATTTCTATGGCATAACACCAATCATAGTTGAAAGAAATTCTTATGGAAATTAAAATAAATAAATAAATGAACCAAAATTTTAGCTACACTTTAGAAATGTTGAAATATAAATGTACTTCTATGAAATTAATGGAAAATTTTGAAAACAATAGTCTTTGCCTATCGCAGGGACAAATAAAAAAAAAACATTTTTAAAAAATTTTAAAATCTAAAAAAAATATTAATGAAACAATACAATTTTTAAAAAAAATTGAAAATACAAACTTAAATTTTAAAAAAATGAAATTTATATAAAAATAAATAAAAATTGGATATGAAAAAAAAATCAACCCCTTCCCCCCCTGCTCCGCTCCCTCTACCCTCCCCCTCCCCGCTTCCCCTCCCGACCACCACGCGATTCTAAAAAAGAATCGCTTTGCCCCTTCACCCCCCCTCCTTGCCCCCCTCCCCCGCACCCATGTGATTTTTGAGAATTGCACAGCGCAGGGGAGGGGGAGGGGGAAATGTGATTCTTTCTAAAAAATGCGCGAGCGCGGATGAGGGGGAAGGGGGTGGGGAGGGGGAGGAGGAAAGGATAGGGAGTAAAGCGAGCGGAGGGAGGGGGGACAAGGAGGGGGAGTGGGGTTGATTTTTATTTTTTATCTTTTTTTTTAATTTTCATTTCAATTTTTTAATTTGAAATTTTTAAATCTTTAAAAAAAAAAATTTTAATTTCAATTTTTTTATAAATTTGTATTTTTTATAGATTTTAAATTTAAAAAAAGTCGTATTTTTTTATTTGTTTTGTTTTGAATTTTTTTACTTTGGGGGGGGGGTCTTTTTTACAACTTTTTTTTTTTTTTAATTTGTGTTTTTATATAAATTTTATTTTCATTTTTCTAAATAAGTTTTTTTAAACTTTTTTAGAAATTTTATATTTTTTGTAATTTTATGATTTTTTTTTAAAATTTCTTTTTAATTTTTGTTTTTCTCTAAATTATAATTTTTTTAATTTGCTCTTTCATTTTCTTTTTTGTAATTTTGTGTTTTTATTTTTCTAATTTTTCTTTTTAGGTAAAAGTAACCTCAAATAAAAAGAGGGTGATTCTAGGAGGTCCACTTTTTAATTCGAGGGTTGATTTATGGTTTCTATTGCATTGACACCACCTGGAGTTATTAGAAAGTTGTAATTTAACCCCCCCGGAAAAAAAAAAAGGTGATACTAATATATAACCACTTTTCGTTTTGGGGTTGTTTTTTGGTGGTTTTGACCCAAAAATATGTTTTTTTATGGCTAGAGTTATCATTCTTTGTATATAATTCGCGTTCTATTGTCTACTGTGCTCTTCTCAAATAGTTGATTTTTGGGTATGTACGTTGCTTATATCCTTCACAAGTTCCCCCCCTCATGTTTTCAAAGTTCTTTTTGAAGTCAATTTGGATACCCCTTTGAATGTTTGGAACTCAACTTGCATAACCCCATTGAATGTTTGGAATACATCCTTATTTACCATATTCACGATGTCCACCTTTCTTAGCATTGTACTTTCCATGTTTTTTACTCTATCAGTAAGCTTGGACACTACATAATTCACATCATCATGCTCACCTTGTGTTAAAGATGAACCTTCAGGAGGTTTAATGGGTGTATAAATTTTTGCTCCAGATCTTGTCATTATAGCCCACTAATATTTACTAGATTTAGTCCAAATTTCCTCTTTATCGCACCTTTTGAAACACACAAAACAAATATTCCAATCAATATTTATGCAAGTTTCAAGTTAACATACCTTTAAAAACCCTAGTTTGTAGACTCTCTTACTGGTAGAATTTCTTCTGAATTGTCTATGAAATTGCGGCCCCTTTGAGTCTAAATTTTTTCCTATAGTAGCTTGTTATGTATTATTTGCAATGACATAGGTTTGTCCCAATTCTGATGTGCCAAGGGAGAATTATGATAACTTTCCCAAAACTATTTTTTTTGTCCCTTCTAGGAGAGTGAACTTGTATGGACTAACATGTGTTTGATTTTCCTTATCTAAATCTGAAATTTTTACCATAAACACTATGGTTTATCTTCCTTTTGTCTTCCTTTTGATGTAATAGGTTTAAATCAATTTGTATCTCTCAAGCTTCAGATAGAACAATTTTACCCATAACACATGTTTGAGACTAGTTTTTGGACTAGTAAAAAACCCTAACTTCTATAGACTATAACTCTAAAATTATAATGAGTCGGGATCTGGAATTTTTACCATGAATACTTTGTTATGCCCTCTAAGACTCCTCAAAATTTCATTATGTGAGACATCCTCAAAAAGAGTTATAGCGAAATGGCTCTGATACCAGATGTTATGCACCAAATTCCCAAAATAGCACAAAAATAAAAATAAAGAGTGACCCAATGCATTGAGAACGAAATAAATAGCTTAACAAGAAGCATATTCAAGGGGGAAATCTCCTTATACAATGTATCAAATGCACAATACAAGATGAGATGATCCTAAAACTAGGTCTCCTTGGTATATATATAGGAGACAATGGGGTACAATTACAATTCTAACCAACCGTACAATTACAATGAAGGTTTTAGTTGACCAATAAAGAACAATAATAATATCATAACATAAATGCAATATTACAATATATAAGGCTTAACTGCATAACGTGTTCCTCTTTTTGGCCTCCTTCTTGTGGTTCTTTGAATTTAGCTTTGGATGTAGCTTCCAACACTTATCTTTGGTTTGACCATCAATATTACAATGTTTGCATGGATCCTTGCACTAATGTGTAGTGCATGTTGTCTCATTATCCTTTCCTTTCCACTTTTTATTTCCCTCCTTGGAAGTGCCTTGGTGCTCTATCTTCTTGGTACCATTTGGTTGTCCTTTCTTCTTGCGCATTGCCAGACAAGGTCCTGCACACAGGTCTAAACAACCATCATAGGTTTAAAAAGCATCACTTACTCCTCCAAGGATTATGGAGACCACCTAGACACTTGAGGAGCACATCCAAGTTCTTAGGAGATATTCCCAACATAATGGCTTGTTTTATGAACTCAATGGTGCACTCTTGTACACTCTACTCTTGCTTATGTTGAAAGTAATACCAATGGATCTATTGGTCCTCTACGTACACAACAAGGTAAAATTGGGACTTCATGATGGTTTTAAACACCTCCCACTTAGTTAATGGAGGATCACCTTCTAGACTAAGCATTTATGTGTGGTTTTCCCAGCATATTTGGGCATGGCCCTCAAAATTCAGTTGGGTAAATGATATCTTTTGCTTCTATGAAAACTCAAATAGACTTCCAACTATTGCAACCATTGATTGAATTTAATGACATCGATCTCACCTTGATCAGGTTTGATGCCCACTTTCACTTCCACTTTGAATAGAGATTTATGAAGAGGTGATGCTAGAACTTGGTCTCAATTGCTCTAGCTCTTATTTTCCTCTAGTTTTCTCGCCATATCCATCTTCCAAGTTAGAGATACCAAACTCCCTAAAAGATCCAAACTTGCTCTCTAGAGCTACCATGAGTATCACCATGTTGTGAGAAATGTCAAAGACAAGTGCTTCCAGCTTTGAAAATCTTTCCTCCAAGCCATCCCTTAGATTATTATTATACTCCTCCATCATTTCCATGGTTTGATACTTCTTTCTTTAAGCCAATTTCAAGATCCTGCAATTTCCTACAAGAACCCTAAAGAAAACTACTCTAATACCAATATTATCCATAAATTGTTGTCAACAACTAAAAATTGAGGACTATGCCTTCTCTTTTCTTCAAGGATATGAAATCCAAATACAAAGAAAGATGAACTCACTATGGAGTTGATAGACATTGTGGTATGTATGATTACTACAATGTCTTATACTTCCTTTGTTTTGCTCAAAATATCCCACTCCTTTGCTCCACTCAACTATGGAACAACAAATCAATACAACAATAATGGAACCCCTTCCTCTAACAGTAACCCAATACTTAACATGTCTTGATAGTCATCTAGGGTTAGGGTTAGGGTTATCATACATATCTACCCCTAAAATGGGCCCTACAAGTCAATTGCTCCAATTGTCTTACTTAGAAAGTACCAAAATCGATGAACAATTATATTATGATCCATTTTGGAGCAATCACTCTTGTTGACCTTGTTTCCAAAAGTCGCATCCCATGCATTCTTCCTACTTGTAACCCAATGTTTTCATAATTCCAAATCAGATGAGGCCAGTTTAAATTGGTGTCCATTGAGAAGAAAAACTCATGTATCCATTAGCTTGCACAATTCCCACAACACAAAATAATAATTCAATTACAACTTTTAGGGATAATATGAGGCACTCTTGTTGATCCCGTTCCCCAAAACCCATATGCTATGCATCCTTTTTACATGTAACCCAATCACATCATAAGTCTAATGAGATGAGGTTCACTAAAATTGGTGTCATCAATCTTTGCTAGATTTTCATAAAAGCCTCCAAACATTGTAAGGCAAACAACTTTGCCATGCCCTCTTCCACTCTTGTTGACCCAAAAACGCACATCCCACAAATTCTTTGTACTTGTAAAGCCTCATCACAATTCCAAATTGGATTAGGCCCATTGAAATTGGTGTCATACATCTTTTCTAGATTTTCATATAAGCATCCAACAAGGATGGCAGGATTTCTTATGACAATCCTTATGTTGCTCTTAACACAATATTTTTCTTAACACCTAGCTTGTATTCTTCTTAAATTTGATTCACTAATATTTTTGTGTAGTCCATACCCAAAAATTTGTGCAAAGCCTCCCACCATTGTAGCAAATAATTTTTCCATGCCCACTTACGCAATTGTTGGAGTTGAAGGCAACCAACAAAACATTAAACAAAAACAAGATCATAAGTTTATCATAAGTTAGATTGAATCTCCATGTTCTATGGCTCGCACTCTAAGTTTCATGGGATCTCCACACTTGAGTACACCAAGCAAAATTTTGATGATGTGAAAGCAGCAATGCTAGTCTTGCAAACATTATTGTAAAGCTTGCAATGAGGAACTTTGTGGGGCGGGATGTGTCTTCAAACCAGTTATTCTTCAAGGCGGGTATTGGGACAAACACACAAGAGCTGAACTAGTTGCCCTGTGGAGTCTCCTGTATTTTGCAGCTGGTAGAGGGGTTACTTCTTTATGGGTCTTTGGTGATTCACGATGTATTGTTGATTGGTCCCGGGGTACCTCGTCTCTTCACTCTTTGAAGCTGAAACCATGGATGGGCAAAGTCAGGGTCTTGATAAATGTTTCGATCAGCTTACCATCAACCACATCTACAGAGAATTCAATACCGATGCGGATGCTCTTTCTAAGCGATTGCTGGGTGACATGGATGGAAAATTGCACGTGGAGGAATTCGTGGATGGCTGTCTGGTGGACACTCATTGTTTGGACTTGTGCTGAGCTGAAGTATTACTGGTCACTGGATGATATGTGTTATGTTTCAGTAGCGATGAAATTGATTAGGTTCCTACTATTTTTTGTTTTTGTTAAGATGGAAAGTGGTATATGTAATGTTTTATATGTGTTTTTGGGATGAGGTTTTTGATTTATTATGTGATGAGAAGGTACCCACTTCTCATGCGAAAGCCATGTAATGAAGGATACAACTTTTTCATTTAATAAAAAGTTGGTTTTTTCTATGTGAAAAAATAAACATCATTGTGAAGCTTCCAAACAAGCTCCATTCTACTAAGGCGCGAACAACATAAGTTTTTTTTGCAATTGAGAGGCTATTACAAGGTGTTTCTTAAGGTGAAAAATTGGAGTTCTTAGTGACATTATTGTAGAAACGGGACTCAACAAAGTGGATGCCTCTGACGTCTTTCTCTCAATAAATCGTGCTTTGCTTGACGACAACATTGAAAGAAGATTAGTCTTTTAACAACAGAAATAACACAGTTACACTTTTAAAAATGTGCTCGGGATATACATAGTATTAATGTATTGGTTACATTTTAAAAGAGCGAAACCGGATCATACATTCGATACCTGACGTTATTGTAGGTGATCGACAAAGACAGCGTGAAAGCACAGAAGAATAGCAAATAAAAATTGCAGCAAAAATCCAGCATACCGAGTTCTGAGTTTTATTGTTTGCGTTGAATTTGAGAACTGCGAAGCAAACAGATTATGGTATTATCCCCCGTTGTTCAGTGTCCACTTATTCAAAGTCAAATTTAATACCATTGTTAGCAATATTTCTATGATGACAATAGTCAATTCTTGGCGAAAAGAAAGTAACAGTAATAGAAGTGTAAATATTATTTGTAGTTTTGTGGGAGTTTTGGGTAAATAAAGTAATGAATTCCCTTTGGCAAGTAGTGACATAACTGGTTGTGCTGAAGATAGGGAAAGCATTGGCAATCACAATGAAGGTGGCATATGAGTAGAATCCTTTGGTCGGGCAATTGACATTGTTTCTGTGCTTCAATGGCTTTTTGAAAATGTTTTCAATTATCATGGATGCCATTGATCCGTGTCCACCAAGAGAGGATGTGGGTGTGGGAGTTTATCCTTTGCATTTGGTAATATTGCACACAATGTGGTGATGTGTTGTTGCACCATCTCCATTTGCTACAACACATGTCATGGGGGCAAAGCTCCCCCCTGCTTGTTCTTTGCATTTCTCTACAAATACATAACAGATTGATATGAACAGGTTCATCTTTATCTGTAAATGAAACATCTACGCTTGATACTTTTATTTGAGTAGCAGCAATGAGATTCCACCATGGAAGACGGTAGACTTATTTAGGAAGGATTTGAGGTAACTGCCAGTTTTCAAAAGGATTTGTATCTGAGATGTGGATATATGAAGAATCTGAAGCTGATGGAGGATTAAAGGATGATCTACGCTCGGCTAAAGAGACTTCTGTGTCATTTGCTGACTCACATTCTAAGTGGGTGAGCTCAACTGAATCCATTGCAGGGTCCATGCTTCTAAAGAGGATGAGTGCTCACTTCTGATGGTCTCTGGAAACTCTAAGGACTTACCACGCCTACCTCGGCCTTACTGCCTTTCTGACTTCGGACAACCCAACTTACACCCTCGCATACCCCACAATCACTCGATGGTCATTTCCACCACCTACCCGATCCAATTGTAGAATGTTTAAGATAGACAAAATAATACAGAACTACCACAGCAGATTTAGTAGATATTAACATACATCTATGACAATTCAGAAAACAGTAAAGATTATACCAGAATTTAAAGTTGTTCTGGCTCTGATACCACATGCATGCCAAGATTGACTTTTATAATTTTTGAGAGCAATTCCACATCACAGCATCAGAAATTTTATTGAAAACTTTGCAGCCACACTTTACAAATTTGCAGATCGGCTTCGGAGGGCGAAGCTCGTCACTGCGACTCAAGCTATGTGTCTAGATACAATGTTCCAGGCTCATTTACCTTTGAGAAACAACAGAATTGAATCCTACTCGGAGGCTTCCTGGAGGCACTGGAATATATCTACTAACACCCTAGATACAGACAGACAAAAATTACAGACTTGAGCGTTCGGCTTTCTGATGCAATGTTATACCACTAGGTCAACTTGCAGAGCATAAAGCTTTGGCTCTTGACCCAGACTTGCAGAGCTCTCAACACATGAGGACGCAAAAACTGAATGCTTACAATGAGAGCCAGACCTCTCTTTTATAACAACCTAGCCAGTCAACCGGTAACCTAGAACTGGCACTTGCAAGTCATAAAGAAGGGAATCCGGGGTAATGGTGGGACTGCACCATTATTATCTCGTCCCTTGGAGGCAACGCCATATGGGGACCCGGATGACTCAAAATCAATGGCCGACAACATAATTATATGGGCCAACTCAAACCTTAGTGGGAGACAGATTCCCGACAAACTTAACAAAGTGGATGCTTTAACCGGCCCACCACGGCTTTCATTATTACAAAACATGGCATAAAGAAAAATGTACAAAAGATTCCTTATCAATCGTAAGGATCACGGGCATGGTAGCACAGGCAAACTCTTTCCGTGCCAACTAGTTGTCCTCCACAAGTACAGTCAAAATCACGTCGTCATCAAGAAAATCATCAAGTTCTCTTTCGGCGATAGCAGCATCAAGATCCTGTGAGTCATCAAAATATGGAGCATCTTCTTCAAGGGGCGGAGGAGGATAAAGCCAAGGACTGAAGCACCTCTCAACATTAGAGCCATATAAGATGTCATTAGGCTCACAAAGGAATTCTCCCTCGAATAAAGATTCGACACGGAAATATAAGGGCAATCTTCTTGTATGCACCTTTGAATCAATACGATTTCCTTTATAATCTCTTTTGATGAACTTCTGATTGATATACACCGTATGCTCTAATCTGGTATAGCGGTCACCATGATGGCGGAGCAGAAACTTGAACCACCAATTATTTTGATCAGCTACTTGCATATCTGCTTGCAGATGTAGAATGAAGTTAGCTCTTCTATTCACCCAATCTACTCTTGGGCAGAATCTATCAAGGAGAATCTCGGTCCATCCTGACCAAGACCTATTTCTCAAATTTCCCGGATCGCCACAGATCACAACTGATTTTTTCTTCGCGGAAAAACTGCATAATTAAGTTTTAACTTGTCCAAGTCAAGTTACCTTGTCCAATGTCGACATACCACACTGGTTCATCATTTTCTTCATTGCAGTCGATCCAGAGTTCTTTGCATTGTTTCAGCTTCTCTTGGGCATTGCTGAAACTTCTGAATGCAGACCTTTCCCATTTCTCTAAAATTTGCAGGTTTAAGGGACTTTCCTGTATTTGACTGATTAAGGTCAAATCCATATATTTTTCTGCTTCATGTCTTCCTGCATAATCGAGCAATTGTCTTCTATCTGCAAGGGGAAGACTCTCATCCCATGGCTCAAGGTAAAGGGAATTTCTTGACTGGAAGATTTGCTGAACAGGAGCCTTTCCTTTATCAGCACCAAAGCTTGAAGCACCAGCCGAAAACATATTTAAAGCAGCAACAAGAGACTGTTGCAATGTCTCACGCGTCAACATGTCAGCGAGACAGTTTAAATAACCTGGTTTATACACAATCTCATAATCAAAATTAGACAACCATATAAACCATTTTAATATTCTACTGCTATTCTCAGCCATCAAATTTTCATTCTTGAATATACCAGGCATTATTTTTAAATCAGTTCTTATGACAAACTTGACTAGTTTAAGGAACATAATGAAATGTTGTATAGTCTTCTTGACTGCAAGGATCTCTTTATGGCTACTTGGGTAGTTCAATTCAGCAGACTTAAATGAACCAGAGCCATATCCACATATGTTTTCTTTTCTTGCAATTTCTTCAAGTAACACACCACCCCATGTGGTAGCAGAAGCATCTGTTTCGATTATCAACTTTCCTGATCCTTGTGGCAGATGAAGAGCAGGCAATTCTAGAACTTTGGCTTTTAATTTCTTGACTACCAAAGTCATTGCTTCAGACCATTTGACAGGATTCTTTTCAACCTTTGCTGCAAGATATGGATATTTGTAGCCTGTCCTCTATAAAATGGTCGGATATAATTTAAGCTTCCTAAGAATCTCTACAACTGAGTTTTGTCTAAGATCTTATCAGGGAAATGTTCAAAAGAACTGAGAACATGTTTTTGCAGAATAACCCGACCTTTGCATATTTTAAAACCTAGGAAATCCATCTCTGTCTTTCCTATCTCCATTTTTTATTCAGACAAAACTAAACCATGTTTATACACCAGATCATAAAACTTTTGCAAATGTTTTAAATGATCTTGCAGATTCTTGGAGCAGATAAGAATATCATCTATAAAAACCAGTAACCATGGAATATCTCTAAAGATATCTTCCATCCTTTTCTGAAACTCAGAAGGAGCATTGTTTATGCCAAAAGGAAGGACTCTCCACTGGTACTGACCATGGGGGACAACAAATGCAGTTTTGAATCTGTCTTTAGCTTCAATCCCAATTTGATAAAATCCAGATTTCAAATCAAACTTACTGAAAATAGTGCAACCTGAAATTCTTTGAAGTAGGCTAGCTTTATCTGGAAGGGGATACCTTACTTTCTGAAGGACTGCATTGAGAGGCTTATAGTTTACCACTAACCTGGGTTTTCCTCTCTTCTATTCAAAGTGCTTGTTGACTACAAATGCTCTACATGCCCATGGGCTTTTTTATGGCTCAATCAAACCTTTCTTTAAAAGATCTTTGATTTCTGAAGCACATAACTCTCTCTCAGAAGGAGACATAATCCTAGCAGAAGCTTTCATAGGCTTAATCTTTTGTTGTGGATCAAATGGCAAGGAGACAAAATACTTCTCTTGTTTCCAGAAAGCATTGGGACTTTCTGAGCAGCAATCCTTAACCAATTGTTCTGTGATGGTAGCCAGAGATTTTTCTTTATGAACTTCTACATATGCTATGCAACGTTCCATCTTATGCAGATCACCAATTTTGGGAGGTTTGACAGGAGCAAATTCAACCACAGACCTACAATTATATACAGGGTCAAATGTTATTGGACAGATGACAGTCTGGGAATTTATTGTACATGAAAACAATAACTTGGATGTATCAATAGAAAGCGGACTGACTCTTTGCAGAAATTCAGAACCTATGACACAATTTTCTTTGAGGGAATCTAATCTAAATAAAGATAAAGAATTAGAGACACCGCTAATATTTACAGGGAAATCTTCAACCTTTCCTGTAAGAGATACAGGAATACCTTCAATTGCTGAACTATAATCTTTGCTTTTTTCCAAATAAAATGAAGGAATGGATGAACCTTTTGCTAAATTAAACTGACAACCGAAATCAATCATGCAATGTACAGAATAAGGTTTATACTCAGGTGGGTTAAATAACAATCTAATAAAAAGCTTAGGACCTGAAAAACCACCTAACAAACTAGGAATTTGAGACTGAGGAGAAGAAGGTGAGTGAGGAGGGGTGGAATAAGGTGAATCTTCTTTCTTTTCAGGATCTACCATAGCTTGTTCCAAATGTTTTGAAAGATCATCATTTGAAGACTGATCTCTTTCTGAGACCAACACTTTTACCATATCTTTCAATTCTTCTATTTCTCTGACAAGCTTCTTCAAACTTTGTTGCTTTTCTTTTAACTGCAGCCTTAAGAGATTCTCTTTATCCCTTCTGTGATTCTGTCTATCTTCATGAACATCAGGGTAATTTCTATATAACTCAGTAGGATTGTATCTTGCTGACTGTGAAGGAGAACTTAACTTCTGCTTACCCTTTGTCTCTTTTTGTTTTTCTAGCAGACTTAAGAGTCTTGCTTTCTCTGATCTTAGATCTTGTCTTTCAACAAATCTGTAGACAGGAACAATAGCTAACTGGAGATCAATCTCAGCTAACTGTTTTTCAATGGAGTAAACGGGATTCAAGGAGAACATATTGAGTGAAAAATCAAACTCAGGCAGTGTGCACCCCCCTAAATTTGCATCCTGACTATCGTCAAAACTGGAACTGGAATCATCGGAGTCAGAGGTAGGGGCAAATTTAGCTAAAGCAACTGAGGAGTCAGAATCAGAATTAGATTCGGAATCATAATTATTTGGTAGATATAGGACTTCTCCAGAAGGAGGAGGAACATCAGCTGTAACAGCACAAAGATCCCACCACTTAGGATCTAGACTTGAACAAAAAGCAGCAAGTCTTGGACAAGCTTTGCGATCTGGACATTTACTGGCCCAATGGCCTGTTTTCCCACAGATATAACAAACATCTTTCTTATTTTTCTCAGTACGTCGCTTAACAAATCTGTGGGATTTATACTGAGATTTATATTTCTTTCCATAATGTTTGTGTTTATAACCATGCTTATAATTGTGTCGATATGGTTTATCTGGATGATATCTGGGGCTGGAAGAATAGAATCATTTTCTTCTTCTTCTTGCAATGGCAGGATTCTTTCCCAAAATGTCCACGATTATGGGCACCTCACCCCCAATTGGGCATCCCTGCAACATCTTTGCAGAAAGAGGTTGAGTACATCTTTTGGTGCCTTTTAAAATCTTTACTAACCCTGCACTCTAGACAGTGTTCTTGCCATGTTTCAAGAATATCCGCATGCAACTGGGCTAGTGATAAACTTCTAAGCTCTACCTTTTTATCTTTTAGAGCTTGCTCTACTGCATCAGGAACATGTCCTGGGAAATTGCGAAGGTAATGCTTCAAATAAGCCGGATTTCTTTATTTTCCTGAGGAAATCAACAATTTTTGCATGTAACAGAAATAATCTTCACTCTTGCTTAGATCACACAGTCTAGCAGACATAAAGAGTGAGGCAAGATGGTCATAGTCTTCACCATCATCAGGACCATAAAAATCTCTACCTAGGGCTTTCAGAATTTGCTCATCTGCATCTTCAGCAGCAAGCATTTCATTTTTTGCTTCTTGAGGTAACCATCGCCACCAATCAAAGACTAGGTCTGAAAGACCTGCAACTAACTGGACCCCCAACATTTTCCATGTAAGGTTTGTGTTTGGTTGCTTCTTATAAAGAATCCATTGTCCTAACATTTGTATGGCATTTTTTATGTCATCCCTGGTTTGACACTAGATGTTCAAAACAGGTTGTTCTGGCATTTGTGACAATAGATTGTTCATATTATTGATTCCAAAATGAAATTTTGGAACTGATCCTACACTTGCATTAGCATATGGCATATGAGTATCAAAACCAGATTGAGGAGCATGACCAGAGGATTGGCTTCTGTTAGCTAACTGGGCTTCATGGAAACCAATTTCTAAAGCATTGAGTCTAGCAGAATATTTTGGATATAAGACTGGCTTGAACTTCTTAAACTTGGAGATCCATTCTTCTACTTCAGCTTTTATGGCATCACTTTCACCAAAATCAAATTATGGTCTTTCGTCAACTGGTACAGTGAATTGACTTAAAGAAAGACTCTTATGATGCTTAGGTTTCTATGAGTGTCCTTTTGATGCTAAAGCAAGAACATGGTTAGGAACCACGTATGATTTTTTCTTAAGATTCTCTGTCTTTGAACAGAGATCTTCAAGGACAACCAATCTTCTTTCAAGCTTTGTTGAAGCTTGCTCAATTGCTAATTTTATTTGTGTTGAATCATGTAACAAATGATCCAACAGACCCAACTTGGTTTCAACATCAATTATGTGTTGCTTTTGTTCTGCAATTTGTGACTTAAGATATAAAATATCTTGAGCCATATCATCAATATTTCTTGCAGTATGAACTTGCTGTAAATTTCCCCAATTTGCAAGTTTTATTTCTTCAGAGACCTATTGGTCTGGGGCAGAGGATTTACTTGGCAGAAATTCTCTTTTGGTTTGTCCATCAGCAGTGAATTGCCGAAAAGGAGTCTCAGGTAAATTCCTCCCAGGGATAAATGACCTTTGACATGTATGGGCAACTTCTAAACCAGTACCTTGCTTTGGTAACGAGAACATTCCTAGAGAAGGAAGTTCTTTCTGTTTCTTTTGATGTTGAATTTTTTGTTTTATTTTTATACATGCTTGACAATCAGCATGTTGACCTCTATGTTTGGATTCGAACAGACCTGTATAAGAAGGTTGAGTAGAAGAGGAAGAAAGAACAGAGGTATTTACAGAATTAGACATGGATTATAGTCGAGCATTATTATAAGACGAAGTAGAAACGAACCTAATAAGAGGAGGCCGAAATCTACGAGTAGGTTGCTCATCTGGAACTCTGAAAGAACCTGTGGCTTCATCAAAGGTTAAAGGTTTTGCATTGAAGGATGAGGCTATTCTGTCATTATTTCTAAGTTCAGAGTAACGGACTTCCCATTGTTTGGGGTAAATTATACCTATCCAATCAAAAGTGATTGGTGTGGCGTTTTTAGATTTCTCTCTTTCCACCATGCTATGCAGTGCAGAACTCTGATGCACATGCGACCTTAAAGCAAGTAAAGTATCATTCCCAAACCGGACAACGACACCCCCTTTCAACTGGATGATCTTCGATCCAGTGTCCATATTAAATCCTTTGGGCAAGATATAGGCTTTTAACAAGTCATAAATATAAGGATCCGTGATACTGACAGAGAACTTGGGGTAAATCGTACCGAAAGCTAATCCATCATGTAGAGGAGCAGTGAAACCACCTACAACAGCATCCGCAAAATTGCGATGACGGGTATCAACAACAACACACATGGAAGAAACTTGAAGATGGGGTCGAACTAAAGGACCTAGACCGAGTTTAACTGCACCAAGATGTGCATACTTAAACCCTTGAGCTTTAGCCCAATCTATTTGACACTTATCATCATCGAATTAATTTGTTGGACCCTAAATCGACAAAGTTAGTTGACCTAAAGTCCTTTCCAATTTCAACTTTATATGTTGTGAGGTATATGGGACGACTATGATATAGACAAAATTGAATCCAACAAACCCTTGTAGATATTTATCGATTTACACCTTAACTACAACCATTAAACTTAAGATGAATTTACCTTTTGCATTCAATTATTCACACTATTATGTGAAATCTCCTTTCTTTGTGCAATGTGTCCATCCCCAATTTCCCCTTGCACATCAATGGATTATAATGGAACGAAAAACAAGAGAGAAAAAAACCATAATAAATACATTAGAAGTGAAGCATTGAAGTGTTAAAAATCACCATATATTCAAGATGATAGATAGAAGGAACGTGGGCATGGCCTCCTCTCTCTCAAGGTTGTGGCCTCAAGGACAAACCCATGTTTCCTAAGGAAGGAGAAATACTTTTTCGAAATTTCACAATGTTTCAACATGTTGGGAACCTAATCTTTAAGGTTAGGCATATTACTGTATTATTATTTACTATTCACATTTATGAGATAAAATGTGAAAAATCATTGGAGTCCAAGAGACACCTTGGAATTTGGAAACCAGGAGTCATTCTCATATGTATTTATATGTGCATACATTCATGAGAAAATATGCACTTTCATGTTATCTCTCTTTGTCTTTGTTGTGCTCCATCTTGTATTTGGCTTTGTGTTTAGCCAACTTGATTATATGCCCTATTGGGAATCTAACTATGGTATCAGAGCCAATTGGCACTGTGGCCTATGCTCAAAATGATCATAACCAGTTATGTCAGTTCTCACAATCAGAGCTTAGGGCATTTTTTATAACTTCATGATGTTCTTGCGTTCCTCCAGTCTGTTGTTATAACTCTATGACAATATTAGGTCTACGTTTCCTCATTTCTGGCATATCCATCCCCCCTTTACATGATTCCTTTGTGACTCCATGAATAGACATCTCACAATTGCTACATCTCCTCCTTTCAGTTTGCACCAAAAACCTAACCCTAATTTATGCATTTTAAGACTATTGTTGTGGTTGGGTATTGTTTCATTATATCCATGCATGTTGCCCAAAAACTTTGTTGTGTACGGTTGAGGCCCTCTTGGAATGCGAGCCGGTGCATGGGTGACTATTGCAGCGTAAAAACCCTAATACCATGACCCATTTAATCGCCTCAAAACCATTGAGCGTGGAGTTGTTATGACTACTAGGAGTGTTGATGGTTAAGACCATTCTCTCTTGCTATGTGAAGCTTCTCTCCTCCATGTGGGAACTTGTGTTGGCATTGAAATGTGTGAAGACCAAACTGGTGAATGCTCTCTCTATATCTGAGACTTGCGTGGATCTATCTCCTGGAGTTCTCTTGTGGTGATGGTGATGATTGTTGCTGTATTGAACGTTGCTGGTTAAATGTTGTGCGTGGACTAGTTTTTGACCTGCCTAAACCCCTAATCCACATGCATGAAAGTTGTATCATGTGGATATATAAAGTGTGGTATCGTGTGGAGTTGTAACCCTATTTTTTCTCCTCACACCTGGTGGGAAAGAGCGTCATTCCAATGGCATATTGCTACAATTTTTGTTAAAGATTGTGCTCGTGAAGAGATCATCGAGGAGCTCTCTTAGGAGTTGAGACTACACAATAATAGTTGCGTGTTGCACGTGAGTGGCATGGAGCTTCCATTCCATTTTTGAAGACCAGACTCCATCGTGATTTAAGACCAGCATGAAGATCCTACCAGTGTGAAGACTCCACTACCATTTGGAACGTATTCCCCTATATTTTCTTGCGATGTAGTAACATTTTTCTTCTCTAAATTATCTCTACTTGTAATACCCCTATTTTGACCCTTAGGGTTTATTGGCTTCAATGTAAATATTGCATACATGCAATGTGTGTTTTCCCTAGTGTGGAGCTCAAGGCAAGGCCCCACTAGTGGATGTTTAGGTTTATTTGCATAGGAAATTATTTGATATTCTCATAGTCCATGTGCAGATAAGCCATGAGATATTGTAAGTGATGTAATTATTAAATATTGCAATGAAATAACAAGAAAACTGGCTAAGGAGGCAACCAGTGAGAAGGGACCATGTGTATCCACTAGGGATAGGTGAGGGGGTTGTGGGATTGGAACCCATGCTGCCATATGTCAATTGGTGAACCCATTCGACTCCCCATGCTGACATTTAATTTTGTTGTAAGAAGGTGGTTGAGAAAACCTACCCATGAAGTTGATAGAGTTTGGAGAGGCCCTGCAATCCGTATGGCAGGGTATGGCTCTGTTTTACTTGTCCCTTAAGCCACTCTACACCTGGGAATTCACTCACCCTAATCCCTATCCCATTGTTGACCAACAATCTCATTAATCACTCATTGCAGAACCCAGCCGTGAAGCATAAGAGAGAAAATCGAGATTTTATGTAAGTCAAATTTGCAGAGCCGAGGATACAAAGAAACCCTGCGTAGTAAGTGAAGCGGGTTGGGAAATCCTTGGATCAGACCCTGAGACGAATTACAGAGTGTGAGAATCCTAGTGAGACATGAGAACACTTAGATCTGTTTGCAGAGGATCGAGTTGCGGGGCAGAGCTTAGGTCACAACCCTAAGAAGAGCCCAGCTTGCATAAAAGAGAAGAAGGTCAAACATAGGGTTGGATCTGCTTGATAAACCCAGTGAAGGATGAAAGTCTCATGAAAACAACAGTTTGGACTATTCTATGCCCACCCTGAAGAGATTTGGAGGGAAGGGGCCTTGAGGAACAATGCAGCAGAGAAGAGGTCCTTCCTTGTGTTGGGTGAGGTAGGTAATGTGGGTTCCATGTATGATGAGTAGTCGGAGATGCCTGTAGCTCTGTGGTCAAGCTCACTGGATTAGCATCATCCTCCATGTTCCCTTGTATGCTTGATAAACCCAACAGTAGGTTGGCTTAGAATTGGGATGAAACCTTGACTGTGAGAGATCCTATTTAGACCTCCTTAGTGGATGCATAGCCCAGCTCGAGGGTAGTCTCTCAGCTGAAATATTATAGGTTGGACAGAGATCGGAGGTTGGGTGGAACGTTGCTCTCACTTAGTCAGTTACTTGGATAACTACAGTTCAAAGATAAGTGCTCCTTGTGGTGTTAAATGGTGATATTTCATGTGTTATGTCTATTGTTATGTTCAAGTTATTTGAATGAATGGTTACATGAAATTGATCAGTAGGAAGGTTAGGTATAAGCTTGAGTATGAAGCAGATCCATGTTTGATTGTTTAATCATTTGATTGTCTTAATGTGTTGCTAATCTTACATGTAGTAGATGCATTGATTGGATTTAACTTCATTCATTATATGTATTTGTTATACATTGCATACACATTTAGATGGACTGTATGGCCTCACCTGGAATTGGGGAAGGAATTAGATAGCCCCTGTGGTGTTTTAGGACCCCTCTATGGGTTAGGTGAAGGGGGAAGTCATGTCAGAAGGCAGGCATAGTTCCTTGCAGAAGGGTAAAGGCACATAGAGGAGGTTATGGACAATGTTTCAGTTGGAAAAATGACAAGGTTAGAGTCCTCAACTGTGGTAAGAGATTGGACCAATGCATAAATCTCTCCAATAGCTTTCCAACGGTACCAGACTTGTCCAACTTGGCCCAAGGATGAAGAATTTATAAGCTTGGTAAGTTTAAAGGCGCAGGGGTTTGTGGTCCCGACCTTTCTGCATCCGCAATGCAGATCGCAGATTGTGGAGGTCTGGGACCGACCGTTGGAGTGGCGTGGCTAGACTTTCGCCTTTCCGCATCCACAATGCGGATTACGGAAGTCAGAAGGGCGAATTCCATAGAGATGGCGCATGGGATTTCCGACCTTCCGCATCCGCAATGCAGATTTGGAATGCATGAGGTGATTTTTCCCAGGATTACAGAATGGGGTTTCCAATTCCCGACTTTTGCAGCGCGGGTTGTAGATTGCAGAATTCGGAGGAGTAAATTCTTTCGGGACAACAATATGAGGTTTCGACTTCCAAGTTCCGCATGCGGATTGCGGATTGCGGAAGTCGGACACGTAATTTTCGAGGCTGCGTATTTGACTTCCGGCTTCCGACTTCCCCATTGCGGATTGCGGAAGTGGGAGGGCGATTTCTGCAGAAGGGTAATTTTGGCAATCCAACTTCCGAATTCTGATTGTGGATTGCGGATTGGAGGCCATTGCGGATCGATGGCTATTGCGGCTGCGTGTAAAAATGGAAGGAATTGTTAAAAAAAATGTATCAGGGTCTCCCATCGCCTCTGAAGGACAAGAAGGCGACTGAGGACGTGACAAAGTGGTATCAGAGCCCACGTTGCAGCATTCGGGGCTGTTTGGGCCGAACCGTGAATGAATTTGCGGGCAGAGAAGTTCCCAGGGTGTGGTTTTGATAATTATTTATTATTGTTGTTGTTGCCCGAATGGGTAAATTCCATATTTGTATGGATGCTTGTGTTTTATATGCGTTCTTATGTCTAATAAATGTCTCTGTAATGCACAGCGATTGCAGCAGTGGTAGTTGAACCATACCGCAAGGCAGCGTATAGGAAAGCGGGAAAATGGTGACCATTAACGATGCATAGGATCCTTTCGAGCATGATGAAGATGTGTTAGGCGAGAATGTGCAAGAAGCACATACTGAAACCGAATCTAACGGAAGAAGGGAGTAAGTAACTCCCCTGAACTTGGTCGAGACCATGGTGAGCTTCAACGAGAGATTGATGAAGGCACAGGAAGAGCAGCACCAGCTCAATGCCGACATCTTGCAGAGCCTCACGAATATGCATCAGAGGATAGATCATGGGTATAACCTAAGTAACGAGGGCCGAGAAGAACGATATGCAGGTAGTCACTCTAGAGGTCGTTCTAGGAAGAGAACCCCAAGCCCTAGAAGGAATTCTGTGAGCAAAAAGCACAAAACGCCCTCTCCAAGATCTCTTTCCAACAAGTCATGTGACTCCAAGGACTCATAGAGAAGTCCAAGACACACTTCCAGCAGAATGGAGAGAAGAACGAAGCTCAGAGGGATTCCACAAGGAGAATTTAGGAAGGAAAGGCCTCCCACCTTTGATGGAGAAAGCAAAACATGTCAAGAGGCAGAGGCATGGCTTCTTGGAATGAAGAAGTATTTCAGAATGCATGATTATTCAGAAAATGAGAAGGCCAGAGTTGCCATTTATAATCTAAGTGGCAGAGCTTCAATCTGGTGGGAACACCTCATGCAAGTGAAGAAGATCAGTGAAAGGAGAATCAACTGGAAGCGGTATAAAAGGTACTTCAAGGAGAAATACCTATCGGCTAGGTATTATGATAACAAGACGAAAGAGTTCAATGAACTCAAGTTGGGGAAGAATTCTATGGATGAGCATGTCCACAAGTTTTTGGAATTATTAAGGTATGTACATTACATCAAGGATGAAAGGGTAAATATCCAATGTTTCCTTGGTAGTCTACTTCAAAATTTCAGAGACCGGATTGAGTTTGTCAATCCACCAAGTCTTGATGAAGCCATTAGGATGGCAGTACATTGCTATGAGTAGAGAAAAGGTAAAGCAGAGGTTCAACCAACATGGAAAGGAAATCCCAGAGGGAGGTTTGAACAAAGGAAAAATGGATTCAAACCACCATTTAGAAATTAGCCCAAAAATTTTCCACAGGGCCAGCAAGCACAAAGAGGATTCAAGCCAGCAGTAGCAGCAAAAAAGGCACCAAAAGGGCCACTTCAATGTTGGGGATGTGGATGAAACCATGTGCTTAAAGAATTCCCACATCAGAGGGAGAATCCCATAAGCTTGCACAATTTAGAAGAAGCAACTACAGTGGAAGATATGGCAAGGGAAGCACCTTGAATTTATGCAACATTGGATGATCATCAAGCAGACCATCAATCAGCAGTGGTGGAAGTTGAAGGTAAGATTGCTAAGCAATCTATTTCTGTTTTGATTGATCCGGGATCTACTCATATTTATGTGTCTCCTAAGGTGGTTGAAGGTTGTTCTCTTAGTAAAGTAAAACATAGTAAGTCTTGGCTAGTTCAATTAGCCACATGGACCAAGAGAAAGGTAAGTGAAGTAGTGATGGAGTGCCCCATAAAATTGAATGGACTCTTCGCACATGTAAATTTAAATGTCCTACCATTAGGATCTTACGATGCCCTAATTGGTATGGATTGGTTGGAAAGACATAGATCCAAGATAGATTGTTATGAGAAAGTACTTGAATGTATCGATGAAGAGGGAAGGCCAAGTTTTGTAAGAGGAATTCCTAAGCGAGTTTTAATAAGGCAAATTTCATCCCCACAACTGAGAAAGTTTTATAAGAAAGGTTGCGAACTTTATGTAGTCCACATATCAGATTCATCAGACGATAAGGGACCCGGGGTAGAAGAATTTCAGTTGTTGCAAGAATTCCAAGATGTGTTTCCAGAGGAAGTACCAGGACTGCCACCCGAGAGAGATATTGATTTTTCCATCAATCTTGTTCTAGTGACAACACCAATTTCCAAAGCTCCTTGTATAATGAGCACACCAGAATTGATAGAATTGAAGATGTAGTTGCAAGAATTAATGGACAAGGAATAGATCAGTCCGAGTGTATCTCATTGGGGAGCACCAATGTTATTTTTCAAGAAGAAGTATGGGACATTGAGGTTGTGTATTGATTACAAGCAACTCAATAAAGTGACAATTAAGAACAAGTATCCATTGCCAAGAATTGATGACTTGTTTGACCAAATTAAGGAAGCTATAGTGTTTTCAAAGATTGAATTGAGGTCTGGATACCATCAAGTGAGGATAAAGGAAGAAGACATTCACAAGACAACTTTCTGAACAAGATATGGCCATTATGAATTCACAATGGTGCCATTTGGTCTTACTAATTCACCTGCTACATTCATGTGTCTCATGAATAGTGTCTTCAACAAGTATTTGGATAAGTTTGTGATTGTGTTCTTGGATGACATTCTTGTTTATTCAAGGAATGAAGAAGAGCATAATGGACATCTAAGAATGGTGTTGTAAGTCCTTAAAGAACACCAACTGTATGCAAAGCTAAGCAAGTGTGATTGCTATCAACAAACGGTACAATATTTGGGTCATGTCATCTCAGAAGAAGGAATTGCAGTGGATCCATAAAAGAATGAAGCCATAATGGATTGGCCTACTCCAAAGAATGTTGCAGATGTTAGATATTGTATGGGTCTTGTAAGCTATTACAAAAGGTTCATTGAAGGGTTCTCCAAAATAGTTCATTCAACAACAACTTAAGGAATTTCTTACCAGTGCTCATGTTTTGAAGATTTCATATCCAAAGAAAGATTTTGTAGTGTGCATATATTCTTGCATTGAAGGACTTGGTGGAGTGCTCATGCAAGAAGGATTTGTAATTTGCTATGAGCCAAGAAATTTAAAGAAACATGAAAGGAACTATGCCACACATGATTTAGAGCTGGAAGCCATAGTTCATGCTCTCAAGAGATGGAGACATTATCTCTTAGGAATAAAATTTGAGCTCAGAACATACCACATGAGCTTGAAATATTTGTTTGACCAACCAAATCTGAATGCTAGGCAAACTAGATGGATGGAATTTCTTTGTGAATTTGATTTTGAAATTAAGCATGTTAAAGGTAAGGAGAATAAAGTTGCAGATGCTCTTAGCAGAAAATTTCATGTTGCAACAGTCACTGTGTGTAAATCAGATTTGAAGGCAAAGATTCTTGAATCTCAAACCAGTGATGAAGCTTACCTTCAAGTCAATGAAAAATTGCAGCAAGGAAACGTGGATGGAACATGTACAGGATATCAGCTTGGTGAAGACGATGTTCTCATTTATCAGGGTACCGGACTGTACATTCCAAATTGTGCAGATTTGAAGAGGATAGTGATGGATGAGATACATCAACTACCATATTCTGGACACCCAAGATATCGAAAGACTATAAAAACAACAAGAAAGAAGTACTTTGGCATGGGATGAAGAAGGACATAGCATAGTACATTTCTAGGTGTCAAAAGTGCCAACAAGTCAAGGCAAAACATCAACATCCAACAGGATTGTTGAAACCTTTTCCCATTCCAGAATGGAAGTGGGAAGTAAATTCTATGGATTTTATAACAGGTCTGCCAATGATAGTGAGGAAGCATGATTCAATCATGGTAGTGGTGGACAAGTTATCAAAGGTAGCTCACTTCATCCCAGTCAAGTCCACTCATAAGACCAATGCCATAGAAAATATCTTCATGAAAGAGATATTCTAATTGCAAGGATTTCCCAAGGCAATAATTTCATATCGTGATACAAAGTTCACATCCAATTTTTGGAAGGGATTATTCAAGGAATTGGGGACTCAACTGAAGTTTAGTACAACATATCATCCTCAAATAGATGGCCAGACTGAGAGGGTAAATCAGATTCTTGAAGACATGTTGAGGATGTATGTGATGGATAAACCATCCAAATGGGAAGACTAACTACACTTGGTAGAATTTGCATACAACAATGGACATCAATCATCATTGGGAATGAGTCCTTTTGAGGTATTGTATGGCAAAGGATGCAGAACTCCAGTGAGTTGGGTCAACCCAGTGAATAGGGTAGTGCTTGGAACAGAGATGATAAAGGAGATGGAGCAAGAGATTGTTAAGATCAGGAAGAATTTGAAGGCAACATGGGACATGCAGAAGAGTTATGCAGATTTGAAAAGAGTGCATAAGGAGTTTCTGATTGGAGACCATGTTTACTTTAAGAGTGAAACCAAGGAAAATTTCCATGAAGTTGGGGAGTTGTGCCAAGTTTGAACCAAGATATTGTGTGCCATTTGAATTCCTTGATATGATAGGACCAGGTGCATATAGGATTGCATTTCCTGCTAACATGAGAAATCATAATGTTTTCCATGTCTCTTTGCTTAAGTAATGTGTACATGATCCTAATCACATAATTGATTGGAATGTGATACAGGTGGAACCAGAGGGAACGTTCCAAGTGGAGCCTATGCGCATCTTAGACAAGAAGGTCACTTTGCTCCGGAACAGAGCCATTAGAAAGGTGAAGGTGAAATGGAATCACCTTAGTCCCGAAGAGGCTACGCAGGAGATGGAGGATTCCATGAGAGAGGTATTCCCATTTTTGTTCAGTTTTGAGAACACCGATGACAGTGTTGTTCTAAGGGGGAGGGAGTTGTAATACCCCTATTTTGACCCTTAGGGTTTATTGGCTTCAATATAAATATTGTATACATGCAATGTGTGTTTTCCCTAGTGTGGAGCTCAAGGCCAAGGCCCCACTAGTGGATGCCTAGGTTTATTTGCATAGGCAAGTATTTGATATTATGATAATCCATGTGCTGATAAACCATGAGATATCGTAAGTGATGTAATTATTAAATATTGCAATGAAATACCAAGAAAATTGGCTAAGGAGGCAACCAATGAGAAGGGGCCGTGTGTATACACTAAGGAGAGGTGAGGGGGTTGTGGTATTGGAACCCATGCTGCCATATGTCAATTGATGAACCCATTAGACTCCCCATGCTGGCATTTAATTTTGTTGTAAGAAGGTGGTTGAGAAAACCTGCCCAAGAAGTCGATGGAGTATGGAGCGGCCCTGCAATCCGTATGGCAGGGTATGGCTCTGTTTTACTTGTCCCTTAAGCCACTCTACACTTGGGAATTCACTCACCCTAATCCCTATCTCATTGTTGACTAACAATATCAGTAATCACGCATTGCAGAACCCAACCGTGAAGCAAAAGAGAGAAAATCGTGATTCTGTGTAAGCCGAATTTGCAAAGCTAATGATACAAAGAAACCCTGTGTAGGAAGTGAAGCGGGTTGGGAAATCCTTGGATTAGACCCTGAGATGAAATACAGAGTGTGAGAAGCTTAGTGAGCCGTGAAAACACTTAGATCTGTTTGCAGAGGATCGAGTTGCAGGGCAGAGCTTAGGTCGCAACCCTGAGAAGAGACCAACTTGCATAAAAAACAAGAAGGTCAGACATAGGGTTGGATCTGCTTGATAAACCCAGTGAAGGTTGAAAGTCTCATGAAAACAATAGTTTGGACCTTTCTATGCCCACCCTGAAGAGCATTGGAGGGAAGGGGCCTTGAGGGACTGTGCAACAGAGAAGAGGGCCTTCCTTGTGTTGGGTGAGGTAGATAATGTGGGTTCCATGTATGCTGAGTAGTCTGAGATGCCTGTAGCTCTGTGGTTGAGCTCACTGGCTTAACATCATCCTCCATGTTCCCTTGTATGCTTGATAAACCCAACTGTAGGTTGGCTTAGAATTGGGATGAAACCTTGACTGTGAGAGAGCCTATTTAGCCCTCCTTAGTGGATACACAACCCAGCTCGGGGGTAGTCTCTCAGCTGAAAGAGTATAGGCTGGACAGAAACCTAAGGTTGGGTGTAACATTGCTCTCACTTAGTCAGTTACTTGGACAACTACAGTTCAAAGATAAGTGCTCCTTGTGGTGTTAAATGATGATATTTCATGTGTTGTGTCTATTTTTATGTTCAAGTTATTTGAATGAATGGTTACATGAAATTGATCAGTAGGAGGGTTATGTATAAGCCTGAGTATGAAGCAGATGCATGTTTGATTGTTTAATCATTTGATTGTGTTAATGTGCTGCTAATCTTACATGCAGTAGATGCATTGATTGGATTTAACTTCATTCATTATATGTATTTGTTAAACATTACATACACATTTATATGGACTGTATGGCCTCACCTAGACTTGGGGAAGGAATTAGATAGCCCCTGTGGTGTTTTAGGACCCCTCTATGGGTTAGGTGAAGGGGGAAGTCATGTCAGAAGGCATGCATAGTTCCTTGCAGAAGGGTAAAGGCCCATAGAGGAGGTTATGGACAATGTTTCAGTTGGAAAAATGACAAGGTTAGAGTCCTAAGCTGTGGTAAGGGATTAGACCAGTGCATAGAGATCTCCAAGAACTTTCCAATGGTACCAGACTTGTCTAACTTGGCCCAAGGATGAAGAAGTTATAAGCTTGGGAGGTTTAAAGGTGCAGGGGTCTGTGGTCTCAACCATTCCGCATCCGCAATGCGGATTGCAGAGGTCGAGGACCGACCGTTGGAGTGGCGTGGCTAGACTTACGCCTTTCCGCATCCGCATTGCGGATTGCGGATTGTGGAAGTTGGAACGGAGGATTCCACGAAGATGGCACGTGGGATTTCTGATCTTCCGCATCCGTAATGCGGATTGCGGGAGGTGATTTTTATCAGGATTACGAAATGGGGTTTCCAATTTCCGGCTTTCGCAACGCGGGTTGCGGATTGCGGAAGTTGGAGGAGTAAATTCTTCTGGGACGACGATTTGAGGTTCCGACTTCCAAGTTCCGCATGCAGATTGCGGATTGCGGAATTCAGACGCGTAATTTTCGAGGCTGCGGATTTGACTTCCGGCTTCCAACTTCCGCATTGCGGATTGCGAAAGTCGAGAGTGTGATTTCTGTGGAAGGGTAATTTTGGCAATCCGACTTTTGATTGCGGATTGGAGGCCATTGCAAATTGCGCATCAATGGCCATTGCGACTGCGTGTAAAAATGAAAGGAATTGTTAAAAAAAATTGTATCAGGGTCTCCCATCACCTCTAAAGGACACCAAGGCGACCAGGGACGTGACACTACTGCGTGGGAGCATGTCCACAACATCGACACTTATGATTGGTGTTTCATTTTGAATTTGTACTTGTGCCTCTATGCACGTTGAATGATTGTATATATCTGCACATGGTCGTGGACGCGGAGACAATTCCATACATACAACAATATCCATGGATACTGTAGACTGCATGGTGTCTCTCCTGCAAAGTCTCCATGAACCCTAATCTTTGCCGTGACCTTTCTCCTTTGTTGCATGATCTATGAGCTATGACCTTCCTTCACTATCGTGAACATTGTGTGTGGTAGTATTGCATGACCTTCTCTCTTCTACACTACAAACTGCGTAGACTCCTCACTTGTTGATGGTGCTACCACTACGTACATCTTTGCATTGGTGGATATACAACTTCACCTCTTATGGAGAAGAACCCTAATCCGACATTGTTGTACATCAAACTGGAATGTTGAAGCTTTCATTGTTGGAATTTGGTTGAGCTTTGATCTTTAATTCTTTTAGATGCAAAGACTTGAAGCAATGAGACAATTCAATCCATTAAATTCATACAACCATAACACAAGATATACCCTGGGGAAAATCCTCAAAATTATGAGAACGAAAACCCCAACAATTCTTCTAAGGGTAATATAATGTAAATTTTTATGAGTTTGTAGCTTGTTGGTTTATGTCAACATTTCAGTGGTTTTTATTCTTAGCCGGTTTTGCATAGGCTGAAAACTACTTATGAAAAATTTCTGAGACAATTAAACACGCTGAAAATTCATACTAACAGATAGAAAATTATTTTTTAACATGCACACTATAAAAAATCAGACTTAGGAATTTTTGGCAACTGTGCCCTGGAAAACCCCCACGGGGAAAACCAGTAAGAGAGAGAGAGAGATTTTATTAAGCTTCTGGAAAATAATCAGACATTCATTTTTACAATAAAAAATCAGACTTATCTCAACCAGCAGATTGTCTCGATTTCTGTGCAAGAGATGACTGAATTTCTATGCAATATTTCTTCCTCGAAAATAGTGCCAAAAACAGTAGTCACTTCAGCCTCGATTTCTGTGCTAAATAATAAATATTCAGACCTCGGTTTTTGTGCCCACACTAGCAAAAAATATGTACAGTACGGACAACATTAAATGCAGTCGTACACCTCAAAATTTGTGCCTAGAAATATGTTGATAACAGCCTCAAAACTCATGCCTGAAATTTTCTCAGTTTCTGTGCCAAACGCGTGCATTGAAAATTGTGCCCAAAACCGTACAACATGGAATCTGCACAACCTCGAAATATGTGCAGCAATAAACAATCGTACTTTGTCTCGAAATTCATGCCAGCAATAAATGCAACCCGTACACCTCGGTTTCTGTGCAACAATAAATGAAGGATGTCTCGAAATTCGTGCCCACCAAAATCTCTCTAGCAGGCTCCCTCGAAATTCATGCTCTTCTCTCTTCTTTAGCTCTCTCTTGTTTCTCTTCACTTCAATCAGCAAAAGTGATCTCAAAATGCCTCCCTCAAGCTTTTTGATCAAACCTTAGGGTTTCCCTAAATCCAATGGATGAGATTGACTTAGATTAATGGTTGAAATTAAATGCTCCATTTACTTCTCATAAATTATTAATTTCACTCACCGACTTAAATTGATCAAAAAGTGACTTTGAGTTTATAAAGTCTCATTAAGTGCTTTTAATGTGAGGGTCACCCTTTTCCCCTTTTCTAAGTGACTTAGGCAAATGTCACTTGGGGAACACTTCCCTAGGTACAAAAACTAACATATAATAGATAGAAGAGAATGCTTTCTTTTACAACATCGCAGATTGCTTTCGGAAGATAAGAGATCACCAAACCTTTTTGGTGAAGATATAGAAGCAATAGAGAGATCAATCAGATGTGTGGCCAACACAACCATAACAAGCACAAACAATACCCTGCACAAAGAGAAGCTCCTTTCCTTCGATGGAGAAGAGAATTCGCTTCACACTGGATTCAACAATCCTGTATAACATATTTATACATTCTTCTCTTCTATTTTTAACTTCTAACTTCAAGATAAACTCGCCCTCAAACTGGATGTATTAATCTTGCATGGAGTGGTGCGCCCCACTTCTCATGCAATGCTTCATCTCATTGAGTTGTCACTTAGGATGAACTCGCCTCTTAACTGAAAGCTTTCCCACTTACTTAGGTGGCTAACTTAAGTGTCGACATGCAAGTGTCACAACTCACGTGTCATCTTTTAGTTTAACATAAGTGTCGTCATGCAATAACACTTAGTTAACTAGATCTTCTCTTTAACTGAAGTGTCATCTTTTAGTTTAACTAAAGTGTAAATACTTTAGTTAACTAGTCCCTTTTATTTAACACTTAGTTAACTGAAATCATGTTGATTGATTTACTTGAAGTGACCACTGTGAGTTCTTTAGTTAACTGAGACATATCTTTAACCGATGCTTTAATTGAAGCATTGATACTTAACTGAAGCTTTATAACTGAAGCTTTAACAATTCAAGTTCTCTTTAATTCGCTGAAGTGTCTGCATGGGAAATTTCGAATTCTCTTGATCTCTATGCTTTATCTTTTATTTCTTTATCTCTTACTGCATGGCCAATATGTGCTAACTTTAATTATCCATCACATTACATTATATTAAGAAGAATTAGCGGATGCTGTGATCATATTATATTATTCCAGACCAAATGATCATATGCTAAAGTAATTCACTTTGGAGGTGATCAATCTCTAAATGAGACTTAATAGCAATCTGGTGATCATGGTTAATAATATATCACACAACATTAAATGTTTTTAACAAGTAAAGCATGACCTTTATACGGAAGGTCCACCTATATACGAGAGGTCCATCTCATGGATACCTTTATATGGAAGGTTCACCTCTATACGGGAGGTCCATCTCATGGATACCTATATACGGAAGGTTCACATGATAATCATGACTCGATACACACAAGTTCAGAGCACTGTCTAACACGATTTACAACATCATTACTTTGATCAATTACCTCTATACGGGAGGAATAACCTTTACACGAAAGGCAATCAAAGTGCTCACCTCTATACAAGAGGATCAATCTTGGCTACACAAGATTGGTTTGGAGAATGTCTCCTGATGCTGTATATTTAACATTCATAAGTCTCACCTCAACCTGTGCACCCAACTGGGGTATCCTTCTTTACGATGGACTGAAGTGCACTTGCCTAGAGACTGGTGTCAATGAAGAACTACGTGGAGCATTGGACATTGAAGTGGATGGTATCATTAGTGAGTCGCATGGGAATCTCTCTAGTGACTCACCTTTGAACTACATCTTCCTCTTTGCATTGGACTGCACATGGAGCTACGGGTTGAACTACATTTACATTGTGTTGAGTGCACACTAGTTTGAAGCTGAGAAGTTGCAATTTACCAAGCTCCTGAACCTTGCATGAAGATAAGTTGAATGAGGATTTTAAATATTTTCCTCCAAATCACTTATGCACGTATATTAGTTTTTTTGTGGTTCAGGATTGGACTCAACCCGCTAAGGTTTCAGGTTAAGGATGATTATTTCGGAGCAACAATCTTTGCTTCATATAAAATATTATGCCAGCACACATATTGTGAATGTCCGGTTTCTCTTTCGGTGGATCTACAGTTGTAGGTAGTAGCTCATTTACTTTTGGAGGCACATGAATAACTCCATTTGGAACTACATCTTCACTTGGATCAGATGGGCTACACCATCACCCACACCACGACTGAGCAATCATCACTCAAGAATTCATAGGTAAAGCATTCCTTCAAACTCTGCATTCAATTGTAACTTGCAAACAATGACTTTTGTAAGTTTTCATGTTAAATTGAAAGTGAGTTGAATTGAGTTGAAATTTTAATTGTGTGCATTCTTGGTTGAGACCAACAACCTTAATTTCTCAAGTTTGAATTTGTTGAGTGTTTGTAAAAGGGTGGAGTTGCAAGAAGCTCTTATTTATTTGAGTGAGTCTTCTATTTCAATGCCTAGAATCAATGGCTTGGTAGAGTTACTGAACACTCTACTTCTCTCTTCTATTGACAACACTTTCATGGTCGATGATACAACACTCACTCACATTCGAGATTGTGTACAACAATTGCAAAACACTATTGAGTTTCTTCAACTTGAATCACAACTCCAGTGTATTGAGCTACAACAAAGGAAGCAACATTATGAACTTGTTCATGTTCAGAACAATCCTCTTTTTCGTGATTCATATCAACAACCTACACATGTTCAAATCAATGATGTTACTTTCAAAGCACATGATGCCACTTCAGAAGCAAAACAAAATGAATATGAAGTTATGCATATAGAGGTTCTGCTTGTTCTTTCCAAGCCCATCATTAGACCATGGGAATAAATTATACACAACAAGCACAAAACCGGTCTTGGATACGACAAGGAAGTGACGGTTCACATTCCTGATTTCTCCAAGCCAATCTAGTTTCAGAGTGTTGGGTTTCTAAAAGCAAGTTCATCTTCATCCACTCCAGTTCAGAGTTTGACATGCCAACATTGTGATTGAGTTGGTCATTTGAAAGACCACTGTTTGGATCTTCACCCTTGTAAGCATTATGGAAAGCATACCCATTCCTCAAACATATGCTTCATTATGAAGAAACCTGCAAGAGAGGAGATTCAATACGGGTGGATCGCTTCTTGGTAATGGTCGCCAACAACCAAGAAGATTTATATGTTGTACCACAAAATTCATTCTCGAGTAATGACACATCTTGTAGCTGAGAGATCTTATTCTCCTCACTTTGTCCTTGACAAGGGGGAATGACTCAACAAATGATGGTCAAGAACAAGCGAGCGTGAAGAAGCGAGCCTGTATCAGATCCAAAGCTTTGATCCCGAATTATCTAGCCAAAATTACAACTGTAGCCAGAGCCAGAGCCATAGCCATGACTATTCATTTAGTAACATGCATTAGATTCTACTAACTTTTTGGAATGTTCCAGGAACCTTTGAGCCTTCAAGCCAAGTTCTAGAGTTTGTGGTCATCTTCAAACCACCCATTTAGTAGAAGTCATCCAACTTCTGCTAGCCTTTCAGAATGTTCCGAGAACCTCTGAGCCTTTGAGCCAAGTTCCAGAGTTTGTGGTCATCCTTAAACCATCTTCACAGTTCATGATTTGTGGTCATCCATAACCACAACTTTACAGTTGCTGAGATCTATTAGTTTGTGGTCAGCTTAAAACCACCCATTAAGTAGAAGACATCAACTTCTGTTAACTTTTGATTCAAAGAGCTTCTTCAACCATTTGTAGTTGTCATTCTCCAAATTTTAGCTCTCTGTATGGACTCATATACACCCCTTCGAATTAAGGAGGGATTGCTGGGAACCTAATCCTTAAAGTTAGGAATATTATTGTATTATTTTTACTATTCACATTTACGAAAGAAAATGTGAACAAATCCAAAATACACATTTGGAATTTGGAAACCAAGACCATTTTCATATATATTTATATATATATATATACATTAATGAAAAAAAATACCCTTTCACTTTCGATTATCTCTCTTTGTCTTTATTGTGCTTCATCTTGTATTTGGCTTTGTGTTTAGCCAATCTAGGCTATGTGCCCTATTGCACATCTAACACTACTACAATAGTTTGACAAACACTAATCGTGCATATACAAGTTTCGACGTCTTGATCCTTTTTAAAGGATATACAAACTGTATATACAACACCTAATATATTTCTTATATTTGTAATTTTTGAAATTAATTATCCAACTCCCTAAAAAATAAACGAACAATGGAAAATACGAAATCTATGCCTTCTTCCCGGCATGAAAGGAAAACGATCACGACACGAGGTTCTTTATCATCAAGGGCAGTTGATCCGTGTCAGCAACGGCTATGGCCACTTAGAAATCGACACGCAGGCACCCAATCCAAACCGAACGCTCTAAGTTTGATTACAGATTTCACAGAGGCATAAGCGGAAGAATCCAGATTTCAAGATCAGACAGAAATGCAAAGTCTGTACAATAACATCCTTCCACATTCTGCGTGGATTTTCTCAAAATTCTAATTCTCTGAAAATTCCTTCATAGCAAATGGATTTAGCCACACGATTGCCATTCTCGCCCTCCGCACGCCTGCCTCCGATTCCGCGCACCTCAGCACGCAAGTTCAAAATCATATCGTCCCACGTTCGAATCCCCGCGGAGTCCGCGTGCCCTGCTCTAGCCGTCTGTGGGCGCAGAGAGCTCGTACTGCTCACAGCCCTCGCAGCAGCCCCCGCCAGAGCTGAGGAGGAGGTAGAGGTGGAGGAGGAAAAGGTCAAGAGCGCGGACACGACCATCACAGACCGCGTCTTCCTGGATATCGCCACATGCCCCACTGCTCTCAGGCCGGAGCGGAGCTCCGCCGCCGCCGAGGAGGAGGAACGCCCGGCGCCGGTGTGCGCGGAGGCGGAGCCCCTCGGTCGTATCGTCATAGGACTCTACGGGAAGCAGGTTCCCCGCACAGTAGCGAATTTCAAGGCCATGTGCACGGGGGCGGCGGGGGCGGCGTACGAGGGGACCCTCATACACAAGATTTTGCCGGGGCAGTACTTAGTGGCGGGGAAGCAGGGGAGGAAGGAGAAAGGTGAGGTTCCGCCCCCTCCCAATCTGGAGAGGAATTTGGAGACCGTGGAACCGGGGGCTTTCAGGCTGCGCCACGCTAAGCCTGGGACCGTCTCCCTGTGTTTGTCTGAGAATGACGACGAAGATCAGTACAGGCTTAGCCCTGATTACAGAAATGTCGAGTTCCTGATTACGACGGGGCCAGGACCTTGCCCTCAGCTCGATAACAAGAACATTGTCTTCGGCACTGTAGTTGAAGGTTAGACCCCACTACGTTTTTTATTTACAATTCTATTTTGCTCTGTTCAACGATGTCGTTATAATCAAATTGAGTTGATTTTATCCTTTCCTTTATTGTGTGGAGAGGCATATTTTATATTCAGTATGGAAATGGGGGAGATTGTGATTGTAATTTTCACACCATTTAAAATATCTAAGTATACATCCATATACATCCATTCCATCCATATACATCCATTCCATTTAAAGCATGTATTTATCAAATCTTCATAGGAATAAATCTTTGGAAGTGTAAATGTTTTTTAGAATACAATTTTTTTTTCACACCATTTAAAATATCTAAGTATACATCCATATACATCCATTTCATTTAAAGCATTTATTTATCAAATCTTCATAGGAATAAATCTTTGGGAGTGTAAATGTTTTTTAGAATACAAAAAATTAGGGAAGGGTTTGCAGTTGCAATTCCAAGGATATGAACCTCTTTGAAGTTTAATAAATTGTCTGCTACTTTTTTTCATATTTTTAAAATTATCATATTTGATTGACCTATGCCAAGTCATTATTATGGTACGTTATTCATCTTCCTCACACTACATTGTAGAATGCTCTTTTAGATAAAAAAAAGTTATATTATACTTAAAAAAAAGTCAATGTATATTTATCTTAACCTTGGAAAATCCAAACCCAAAGAGGAACCAAATCCTTAGACATACAAACCTTTTTACAAAATCTTGCTTTGTCAAAAAAATTTGCATCTCAAAAATTTAAAATTTAAACCCTTGATAAATTTAAGATTAAGATAAATCGAGGGGCTTTTTTGGACTTTGAATAGATTGTTTTGGTAGACCAGCGTGATATCCATTAGTATTACTTCCAAAGAAATCTACAAAATAACAGGCTAAACAAAGATCACAATTTATAAAAAGGATCACAAGATCATCTTTCACGCAAAATTTGCAAGACACTATATGAAAATTGCGTTGCCTTTGTTTTCCAAAAGGATTCAACGAAGGTCATGATTTGTAAAAAGGATCACTAAGATCTTCTTTCACACAAGAAATGAGACTGTATGAAAACTGAATTGCCTTTTTTTGCCACAAGGATTCGTTATGGAATGATTAGAGAAATCTTATACATACCTTGGATCTCTTCAAGCTCATAAAAAAACACACTACAAAATATGCATCAAAATTTCATATAACTTTTCACTTGTAAATAACTTTCCATAGCAGCTGAACTTTGTGTTATTGCTTAGGAGTTGATGTCGACTCTCAAGCATACATTGTTTTTTTTAAAACTGAAATGGATAAATGATATTTAAAAAAAAAAAATGGTTGAGCCGTGGCTGAGGCCAAATACAGTGTTCAAAAAATTCAGTAGCAATTGCTACGAATTGAAGATTTTTCTTTAAAAAAATTGATTTCTATAAGCCATGATATTGATCTTCTGTCGATTTTGAAATCATATGGATACTGCTATATGATCCATAACCAAAGCATTTATTTGAATTTTGGCCTGTAATCGGTTCAGTCAGTGGATGTAGTTCTATATCCATTGCGTTTTTCTTATAACCATATGCATTCAGATGATAAATGCTTCATGTTCTCATTCGATGAGGCAGCTGCATAATGACTCGGTATCTCTCTGTTCCCGAGTCTGCGTGAAGGCATTAATGCATTGCCAACAGTTCTAATCGCATTCCCTGGATCGGCTGCATGATGGCTCGGAATCTTTATGCCATTTGTTCATGATTCTGTCATGGAGAATTCAGATTCTTCGATCAGTGTCTGCGAGCTCAGGGGATGTGGTGATGGCAAGATTCTTTATTGGAGAATTCGATTTTCCCGGATTCAATATTAGTTCCGGCTTTTGCTTCCAAATCTGCATCGTAGTTTAGATTTCTAGCGATGTGGTATGTTCTGAAATGGTTGAAGGAGTTTGCTATTTGTTGAATTCGATGGACAATCCATTTTAGTGCCAGATTGTTGAAGTTTGTATTTGAATTGAGGGCTTTGATGATTACCATAGAATCTCCAAACACCTGTAGCTTGTCAATTCTCTGTTCTTTGGAGATCTGACAGCCTTTTAAAAAAGCTAAGGCTTCTGCTAAGTTGTTAGAACAAGTTCCCAATCCCCATCTGAATCTTAATCTCAGCGAACCTCCGGTAAACAACAAAACCCCCCTGCTCTTGCCACTCCGGTGTTTCTTCTGGATGCACCATCAAAATGTAGACTGTCCATCAATGTTATCGGAACTGGACCGGTCATCGAACTGGTGAAGCCCAAAATGTGAACCGGACCGGAAACCGGACTGGAACCCGGACTAGGACCGGAAAAAAACCGGTTGACTAAAAAATACATAAAATATTCATATTTTGTAAAAAACGTATATATTCATGTACATACATTATGAATCCAAACCATTAATACACAAATATGCAAAGTTTCTCATATATATAGCAAGTATGGGTGCAAATAACCAAAACAACACATAGTGCAATACATCTTTGAGGTTCTGAACCATAGTACATCAACAAAGAGGCTCGAAATGCCCCCTACAATCCAAAAAGAAACCATAGTACTAGTGAATAACAATAAACTGATCATAGAAGCATAGAAAACTTTTTTTTTTGTGTTTTTTTTAAATTTCAGTTTCGTGGGTCCATTGTATGGACCGGCCGGTTCGGCCGGTTTTGACTAGTTCTGGCCGGTTCGGGCGGTTTTGATCTGTTCCGGCCGGTTCGGGCGGTTTTGATCTGTTCCGGCCGGTTCCATACCCGGTTCGCACAAAAATCCGGTGCAACCGGTTTTGGTCCCTGACCGGACCGGTTACCTTTGTAAACCGGTCGGACCGATTGGTTTTGTCGATTCCGGTCTGGTTCCGATAACATTGGGAAAAACATATCAATTCCAGCCAATCTCGAATCCTCCAGATGTCTCCTCATGGAAAAATTAAATGGCTGCGCTCCTACTCATCTCCAGGATAAGGATGAACGTGGATGGGGTCCAAAAGGAAATTACACTACTGTCCTAGGCTTCAACGCTGTTCAAAATCATGAAGACTCAAGAAAAAGTTTATGGAAATCAGTTTGGAACCCATTTGGACTCCCCAAGATAAACTTCTTCCTCTGGACACTTATTCACCGGAAGGTGCTTACCGGAGACAACCTAATCAAAAGAGGAATCATTGGGCCACACCGGTGCTCTCTTTGCTGCAAGAATTCTGAAACTTTAAATCATCTATTCCTGGACTGCCAATTTTCAAAAATTGTTTGGAACCATATGCTTCATGAACTTAATATTACCATGTCGTCGTTCAATACCACCACTTGCCTATTCCAAGAGTGGAAATCCATTTATACTCTCTACCTTTCCAAAAAAAGCTATGGCCCCAAATCTAGATAACCCTCCCAAATTCACTTGTTGGAAAATTTGGATTGCCAGGAACAAAGCCATTTTTCATGAAACCCATTACACCCCCCTGCAAGTTGCTGGGCAAGCCAAGAGCTTGCTTATAGAATGCCTGAATTCCTCCAACCTCAGGACAGATACAAATCTCAGCACAAATGAATTGAATTGGATTGAAACCATTTCCCCAAGCCCAGAAAAAAAACTAAATCTTCGATCTTGATATTCACCGCCATGGCAAATCAGACTTTCCAATTCTGATTTTCAAGATTGGAGGAATACGCAAACTATGGACAGCAATGTTATCGGAACCGGACTGGAACCGACAAAACCGGTCGGTCCGATCGGTTTACAGGGTTGGTCGGTCTGGTCCGAAAAAAAATTGCTCAGACCGGATTTTGTTCCAAATCGGGAAGGGAACCGGGGTTCGGCGGTTTTGATCGGTTCCGTATAAAACCCGTCGGTCCGTACTTTGTCGTACGACCGCGGACTGGGGGGACCCACGGAGCTTAAATTAAAAAAAAAAACCCTATCCTATGCATCTAACCTAACCCTAAGCCTATCCTAACACTATTTAAAGACCCCCCCACCTCGTACATTACTCCCACTATTCATTGCTTATCTTTTGGCAATCTTGAGAGGACGATTTGGTGGGTAGTTTTGGAGTCTTCCTCAGCTGTGTTTTTTCGGTGGTTTCCAAGAACAGTTTGGGCATATTCAAGTGTGTTTTGCAGGGAGGATTTGGAGGAGCTTCGAATCATTATTTTTTGCAGCAGATTTGGAGCTATTACGTGGACTGTTTTGGAGGTTATTGAAGGCTTTTGTGCAGAATTTGTGGACTGTTATCACAGAGCAGCTTGTTCTTTTTCTCTTGGCAGTGACAATTCTCTCAAGCTTTCCTTCATTTCTTCTTCTTTCTCAAAGGTATGTCAAGTCTCAAGACTTTTCTCTTTAAATTTTGTTTTTCTTAGTTAATAAGTTATTAATAAATTATAACTTTTATTTCCAGCTCTTGTTTGCCATGGCTCCATAAGAGAGGAAGGATCCGACATGGGTTCATTGCCAATTGGATGAGGGTGGGAAAAAAGTATGCAATTATTGTGGGAAGAAAATAGTTGGGGGGGGTATCCATAGGTTAAAACAACACTTAGCTGGTGCTAGAGGCAATGTTGAACCTTGTAGGAAAGTCTCTGATGATCTTAGAGCAGAGATGCCAAGTAGTATTGAAGCCTACCAAGAAGAAAAAGCCAAGTCAAAGAAGATTCAAGAAGACATAGGGAGAAGTTCAATGCCATTTGAGGATGAGAGTGACTATGATCCTGAGGGTGGTGATCATGAAACCCCTCAAGCTCATTTGACTAGTTTTGAAGAATCCTCCAGTTTTCCTGTTAGGGGGAGAGGTGGACGTAGAGCATCCATGAACTTGAAGAGGCCACGTAATACCCAGACCAGCAGTAGAGGGCTTGACTCTTTCTTTGTGCCCCGCACTACCCCTGGTGTCCAGCCCACCATTGATGCTAAATGGAAGAAGATGGAGAAGGAGGCTGCTTGGGAATGCATAGCTAGATATTGGACATTCTACATGAGGAATGCATTTGTACAGGGCATATCATTGGATTAAGATTCGAGACAGTCGTATAGGGCATGACAATCCAATGAATCTAGCGCGAATCTACCTCGAGACAGTCGTACATACCCTTCCATGCAACTAATTCTTCTTATTATCAACCTATGATAGATGCTATAACTTCACGTGGTTTGGGCTTCAAAGGCCCTAGTTTTCATGATATCAGAGGACCCCTTTTACGAAATGAAGTTCAAATAATAGATGAATTTCTGAAGGAGTTCAAGCAATCCTGGAGTAGAACAGGGTGCATAATAATGTCTGATGGATGGAGTGATGGAAAATACCGCATTATTATCAATTTCCTGATTGCTTGCGCAAAAGGAACCACGTTTCTTAAATTTGTGAACGCCTCTGATCAGGTGAAGGATGCAAAATTATTATTTCATCTTTTGGATGGAGTAGTTATGGAGGTGGGGCCAGAGAATGCTGTACACAGTGTACAGATCATCACTGACAATGCCTCAAACTATGTTGCAGCGGGAAGGATGTTAGAGGAAAAACACCCCACCATTTGGTGGACACCATGTGTAGCCTATTGTTTAGACCTCATGCTGGAGGATATTGGCATTCCTCATGACAGTCCAATGAATCTACCTCGAATCTACCTCGAGACATGCCCTGTACAGGGCATTTATCACGAATCTACCTCATGCCCTGTACGACTGTCTCGAATCTTAATCCAATGATGTGCCCTGTACGAATGCATTCCTCATGTAGACTATCCAATATCTAGCTATGCATTCCCAAGCAACCTCCTTCTCGATCTTCTCCATTTAGCATCAATGGTGGGATGGGCACTAGGGGTAGTGCAGGGCACAAAGAAAGAGTCAAGCCCTCTACTGTTGGTCTGGGTATTACGTGGCCTCTTCAGGTTCATGGATGCTCTACGTCCACCTCTCCCCCTAACAGGAAAACTGGAGGATTCTTCAAAACTAGTCAAATGACCTCGAGGGGTTTCATGATCACCACCCTCAGGATTATAGTCACTCTCATCCTCAAATGGCATTGAACTTCTCCCTATGTCTTCTTGAATCTTCTTTGACTTGGCTTTTTGTTCTTGGTAGGCTTCAATACTACTTAGCATCTCTGCTCTAAGATCATTAGAGACTTTCCTACAAGGTTCAACATTGCCTCTAGCACCAGCTAAGTGTTGTTTTAACCTATGGATACCCCCTCAGCTATTTTCTTCCCATAATAATTGCATACCTTTTCCCATCCTCATCCAATTGGCAATGAACCCATGCCGGATCCTTCCTCTCTTTTGGAGCCATGGCAAACAAGAGCTGGAAATAAAAGTTATAATTTAATAATAACTTATTAACTAAGAAAAAAAAAATTTAAAGAGAAAATTCTTGAGACTTGATATACCTTTGAGAAAGAAGAAGAAATGAAGGAAAGCTTGAGAGAATTGCCGCTGCCAAGAGAAAAAGAACAAGCTGCTCCGCGATAACAATCCACAAATTTTGCACAAAAGCCTTCAATAACCTCCAAAACAGTCCAGGTAATAGCTCCAAATCTGTTGCAAAAGAGAAATATTTGAAGCTCCTCCAAATCCTTCCTGCAAAACACACTTGAATATGCCCAAACTATTCTTGGAAACCACCGAAAAAACACAGCTGAGGAAGACTCTAAAACTGCCCACCAAACCGTCCTCTCAAGATTGCCAAAAGATAAGCAATGAATAGTGTGAGTAATGTAGGGGGTGGGGGGGGTCTTTAAATAGTGTTAGGATAGGCTTAGGGTTAGGTTAGATGCATAGGATGGGGTTTTGTTTTTGTTTTAAATTTGAGTTCCGTGGGTCCCCAGTCCGCGACTGTATGACAGAGTACGGACCGGTTGGTTCCATACGAAACCGACCGGTTCCCTTCCCGGTTTGGAACAAAATCCGGTCTGAGCGATTTTTTTTTTCGGACCGGACCGGCCAACCCTGTAAACCGGTCGGACCGGCCGGTTTTGTCGGTTCCGATAACATCGCTGTCAATAGTTTGTGTATTCCTCCAATCTTGAAAATCAGAATTGGAAAGTCTGATTTGCCATGGCGGTGAATATCGAGATTGAAGATTTAGTTTTTTTCCGGGCTTGGGGAAATGGTTCCGATCCAATTCAATTCATTTGTGTTGAGATTTGTATTCGTCCTGAGGTTGGAGGAATTCAGGCATTCTATAAGCAAGCCCTTGGCTTGCCCAGCGACTTGCAGGGGGTGTAATGGGTTTCATGAAAAATGGCTTTGTTCCTGGCAATCCAAATTTTCCAGCAAGTGAATTTGGGAAGGGTTATCCAGATTTGGGACCATAGCTTTTTTTGGAAAGGGGGAGAGTATAAATGGATTTCCACTCTTTGAATAGGCAGGTGGTGGTATTGAACGATGACATGGTAATATTAAGTTCATGAAGCATATGGTTCCAAACAATTTTTGAAAATTGGCAGTCCAGGAATAGATGATCTAAAGTTTCAGAATTCTTGCAGCAAAGAGGGCACCGGTGTGGCCCAATGATTCCTCTTTTGATTAGGTTGTCTCCGGTAAGTACCTTCCGGTGAATAAGTGTCCAGATGAAGAAGTTTATCTTGGGGAGTCCAAATGGGTTCCAAACTGATTTCCATAAACTTTTTCTTGAGTCTTCATGATTTTGAAGAGCATTGAAGCCTAGGACAGTAGTGTAATTTCCTTTTGGACCCCATCCACGTTCATCCTTGTCTTGGAGATGAGTAGGAGCGCAGCCATTTAATTTTTCAATGAGGAGACATCTGGAGGATTCGAGATTGGCTGGAATTGATATGTTTTTCCTAGTGTTATCGGAACCAGACCGGAATCAGTAAAATCGGCCGGTTTACAGAGGTAACCGGTTTGGTCAGGGACCAAAATTGGTTGAACCGGATTTTTGTTCGAACTGGGTACGGAACCGGCTGGAACCGATCAAAACCGCCCGAACTGGCCAGAACCGGTCAAAATTGGCCGAACTGGCCGGTCCGTACAGTGGACCCACAAACCTAAAATTAAAAAAAAAGACAAAAAAGAAGTTTTCTATGCTTCTATGATCAGTTTATTGTTATTCACTAGTACTATGGTTTCTTTTTGGATTGTAGGGGCCATTTCGAGCCTCTTTGTTGATGTACTATGGTTCAGAACCTCAAAGATGTATTGCACTAGGTGTTGTTTTGATTATTTGCACCCATACTTGCTATATATATGAGAAACTTTGCATTTTTGTGTATGAATGGTTTGGATTCATATGTATGCACAAGAATATATATGTGTATGCACATGAATATATATGTTTTTTACAAAATATGAATATTTTATGTATTTTTTAGTCAACCGTTTTTTTTTCCCTTTTTTTTTTCCGGTTCCACTCCGGTTCACATTTTGGGCTTCGCCGGTTCGATGACCGGTCCGGTTCCGATAACATCGCTTTCTTGCTCTCTCTTCTCTTCTTCTCCAAAAATGGTGAAGATCAAAATGCCTTCCCTTGCCTTTTTGTTTGAAAACCTAGGGTGAGTGAAAGGGCATCTAATCCAAGGGCCCAGATTGAATTAGATGTGTGGATGAGAATTAATGCACATTTAATTCTCATAAAAATTAATTTCACTCACCTCACTTAAGTTTATCAAAAAGTCACTTTAATCTCTAAAGTGAAATTAAATGCTCATCTCAAGTCATTTAATGCAAGGGTCACTTTATTTCCCCTTTTTGGTGACTAAGGCAAAATCACCTAGGGGAACAACTTCCTAGGTACAAAAATCAACATTCCCTCTTATCGAGGAAGGTGTTCCGTACCACTCCCAACTTGTCCCTGAAGAAGACAAACTTCCCCCGCCCCAAGGATTTTGTCAGAATGTCTGCTACCTGCTCGTCAGTGGAAATGTACTGTAACTCCACAGCTCCTCTTTGAACATAGTCTCGGATGAAGTGGTACTTTATCTCTATGTGCTTTGACCTGTCGTGAGAAAATGGATTCTCAGATAGCTGGATGCAACTTTGATTTGCACAGTATATCATTGTGGGCCTCAGCTCTTGATCAAATAAATCTACCAATAACTTTTGAAGCCACAGTGCCTTGCAACTAGCCTGATTGGATGCCATGTACTCAGCCTCAGGAGAACTCAAAGCAACGGACTTTTGCTTCCTACTGAACCACGACACTGTTGTCGAGCCCAAACTGAAGCAACAACCGGAAGTGCTCCTCTGATCCATCACACTGCCTGCCCAATCTGAATCCGTGAAGCCAACCAAACTAAATCCACTCGAACTCCTGTAGTCCAAACCATAATCCGTTGTCCCTGCAAGGTATCTCAACACATGTTTCGGGGCTATCTAGTGCACTCTCCTAGGCTCCACCATGAACTGACTGAGAGTGTTCACCGCAAAACATAAATCTGGCCTGGTGTTGACCAAATACATCAATGAACCAATGAGCTGACGATATAATGTAGGATCTACCAACTCTCCCTCAGAAGCATGAAGCTTCTTCCAATTGGTAATCATAGGCGTGGACATAGGCCTGCAATCCTCCATCTGAAATCTCCTCAGAATATCTGCAACATACTTTCCTTGTCCCAGGAAAATATGACCAGGCCCTTGCCAAACCTCCATCCCCAAATAATAATGCATCAACCCAATATCTGCCATCTCATACTTTGAAGCAAGATGTCTCTTGCAAGCTACAATGAGACGCTCCTCCCCTGTGATAAACAAATCATCAACGTACAACAGAAGAATGAGTGGATCACCATGAATCATAATGAAGTAAAGATTTGGATCAGCCTCACTCTTTTGAAATCCCATCGACATCAGATATGCATCAATCCTGGAATACCAAGCTCGAGGAGCTTGCTTCAGACCATACAAGGCCTTCCAAATAAACCTCCTCCTGCAGAAGACCATTGAGAAATGCGGTCTTCACATCCATCTGGTGGATCTTCCAACCCATCTCTGCTGCCATGGAAATCACTGCTCTAATGGAAGAATATTGAGCAACCGGCTCAAAGGTCTCATCATAATCTACTCCCTCTATCTGTGAAAACCCTCCTGCCACAAAACGAGCCTTGAACTTCTCCGCACTGCCATCTGCAACATGCTTCACCTTGTAAATCCACTTGGAACTCACCTCTGACTTCCTCTCTGGTCTCGGTACAATCTCCCATACATCATTCTTCATGATGGAATGGTACTCTTCCATCATGGCATCTCTCCAAACCCGATGTTGAGAGGCCTCCTCAAAATAGAAGGCTCAAAATCACGAAGACTAGCAACTAATGCCATACCCAATCTGTGAGGCATCACAACTGTCCTAACCGGCTCCTGGGGCCTACCAAATGACTCTGCTTCCTTCAAGGTCTCATGAAGCCATTTAGGCTTCCTCTTCCCTGAAGGTGGCTCCCAAACTGGTCTCTCATCCTCTGAAGAACTGCCAGAAGTAGATGGCCCAACAACCTGTGTACCTGTACCTGATAAATCAACCATCGGTGAACCCCATGATCTGGTAGCTACAACTGGTGAAACTGTGACCTAAGATCCAGAACCTGTCCCCGAAATACTTGCTGGCTGTACCACTGTACCTGTAGAACCTGTGCCTATAATCTGTGGCCCAGTCATTCCGGAAACCTGTGATCCAGTACTCTGAACTGAAGATACCTTTGTCACCTGAGGTGTGGAAGCCAATGGCTCCTCATACTCCAACTCTCTAGACTTTCTGAAGGCTTTCTCCTCCTCAATTCTCACTTCCCGCCTCACAACAACCTTCTTCTGCGCAGGAAGATAAATACAAAAAGCCTTCGAAGTCTCATCATAGTCCACAAAGATGCCCTTCTCTGTAGTGGGCTCCAACTTTGTCCTCTTCTTTGAAGGGACATGAGAGTAAGTCAAGCAACCAAATATGCGAAAATGACCAACCTCAGGCTTCTTGCCTGTGAACATTTCCTTAGGAGTCTTTCTCCCCAAGGCACGGTGGGGACTCCTGTTCTGAAGGTAAACAACTGTACTACAAGCCTCGACCCAAAGAAAGAAAGGAAGACCCTGATCATGAAGCATAACTCTCACTTCTCCCACAATAGCCTTGTTCTTCCTTTCAGCTACTCTGTTCTGCTTAGGAGTATATGGTACTGTCAACTGTCTCTATATGCCCTCATGTCTGCAAAAATCATTGAACTCATTGGAGGTATACTCACCCCCATTGTCTGATCTTAGGACCCGAATCCTCCTCCCTATCTGATTCTCCACAAGAGCTTTGAACTCTTGGAACATCTGCAAGACATCAACTGACTTCTTGCTCCTCAAGAAATAGATCCAGGTTTTCCTGGAATAGTCATTGATGAATGTCACATAATACTCAAATCCTGTCAAGGAAACAGATGACACAGGACCACATAAATCTGAGTGAATCAAATCAAGCACTCCTGCTGACCTGCTGTCACTGCTCGGGAAGGTAGTCTTGGTGTACTTTCCCAAAGCACACCCTCTGCAAACATCGTTGTGCTCCGTGCTGAACTCTGGTAAGCCTGTAACCATACACCTCAACAATCTCAGAGCTGGATCATGCAAATGAGCCATCCTCCGATGCCAAAGTTCGCAAACCTCACTGCTGCTGCTATGTGCCAAAGCATGTTGGGGCTGAAACAAGAGCTTGTATAGTTTCCCACATCTAGCTCCAATGACTAAAGAGGTAGATGGTCCTGCAGTCTTGGGGAATATACGCACATGTCCATCCAAGAAACAAACCCCAAGTCCTCTATCCTCAATAGTGGAAACTGATACCGGGTTCTTCTTTAGCCCAGGGACAAACAACACATCCCTCAAAATCATAGGACTCATGGACTTCCTCTGAAAGGTAATGGTCCCACGACCAACAACTCTGACAACTGTGTCGTCTCCCAATACAACCTCCACATCTACACCTGTCTGTGAAAGCTCAGAGAACATCTCTTGAGTACTTATCATGTGACTCAAAGTTCCACTATCAATATACCAAGTGCTGGTGGTAGATGCATCCATCTGATGGCCAGTCAACAAAGAATGCTCCCTCTCAATATATAAATTAGTGCTGGTGATGATAAAAGCTCTCTCTCTCTCAACATGTCCAGCACAGAAAAAACTCTCTCTCAAACATTCCTCCAAAATCATCAATCTCAGCTGAGGCTGCTGTTTGTTGCTTCTTCTTCTTGTTTGGACACTGTGATGCATAGTGCCCAAACCCCTGACAAGCAAAGCACTTGACTTTGCTTAAATCCTTCTTCTGTCCACCCTGTTACTGCTGCTTGGCCCCACCCTGCTTGGGGCCCTTCTTGGATTTCTTCTTTCCTTTTGCAGCCAAAGCCACATTTTCTTCATCCTCCCTATTCTGTGAAGAGCTGCCATGCACAAGGCCTCTCTTGGTCTCCTCCTACACAAAGTCATCCCAGAGTCTATCCCAGGAAGGTATGTTTTCCCTGCCAACTATAGCCTCCACAAAAACAACCCATGGTTTGGTCACACCATTCATTGTGTCCGCACTAGCTCAGTGGCTGAAACTACCTCCCCAAATGCTGCAAGCTCATCTCTAACCTGAGATATCCTAGTAAGGTAGGATGTCACTCTCTCTGCTTTGTTCATCTTTACACTTTTCAGCTTCTCTCTTAAGACCATCTTCCGGTTCTCATTTGTGCTCTGGTATAAACTGGTCAAATCATCCCACATTTTATATGCACAGTCTTTACCTGAAATATGTGGAATAATATGGTCCTTAACTGCATCTAGAATAATCCTTCTAGCCTTGCAGTCCTTCTTGTTGAAAGCTACTAATGCTTGAGCATCGGTGGAAGTGTGAACTTGAATTGGTTTTGCTGTTGTATTATTTACCACTTCATCCCAAAGTTCATTCTCTTCCAAAATCAGCATTATCCTAGCCTTCCATGGAACAAAATTTCCTGTTCCATCTAGCCTATCGTCCAACCTAAGTCCTGTAGCCATTTCAATGCCAACTCAACAAGGTGCTGTTCACAGACAAAAGAATTTATTGACAGTCTGAAAGTAACTTCTCTTTTCTGCCCCCAAGCTCTGATACCGTGAAAGTTTTATGAGAATCAACCCAACCCGGTTTCAAGTGTTTTCATTAAAGTTTAATGCCCAACCCGATTAAGATTAAGAGCTGGAAATTAACTTGAAAAATCTCAGACTTTAAAAACACAATTGAAACTCACAATTACAGGCATAAATTAAAATTTAAATGCACACCATAAAATTTCAGACTCAGAAAATTTTGGCAAACTGCCCAGGCAAAACCCAGAATGGGAAAACCTGTTAGAGAGAGTGAGGATAATTTTATTTCTTCAGAGAGATTCAGTACAACAATTTTACAGTCAAGAAAAACTTATCTCAACCAAACTTTCACCTAGTACGCTGCATCGAAAATCGTGTTGTTGTTGCCTTGATTTCTGTGCAGTTCCAAAACCTCGAAAATCGTGCCAAAAAGGACAACGTACGGACTGTGCGGTCCTCGAAATATGTGCTTGCAATTTTCTCAAAATTCCTGCCCAATACTACCTTGAAATTTGCGCCCACTGCCTCGGGATTCACGCCCAAAATTTCTGTCTTGAAATCTGTGCCCCAGAACTCCTGATGTACGGCCTTGGGATTTGTGCCAACTGTACTTTCTCACTGCCTCAGGATTCGTGCTGTGCAATAAATGCCTTGTACGACTGTCTTGAAATTCGTGCCCTCTTTCTTGCTTTCTCTTCTCTTCTTCTCCAAAAATGGTGAAGATCAAATGCCTTCCCTTGCCTTTTTGTTTGAAAACCTAGGGTGAGTGAAGGGGCATCTAATCCAAGGGCCCAGATTGAATCAGATGTGTGGATGAAAATTAATGCACATTTAATTCTCATAAAAATTAATTTCACTCACCTCACTTAAATTTATCAAAAAGTCACTTTAATCTCTAAAGTGAAATTAAATGCTCATCCCAAGTCATTTAATGCAAGGGTCACTTTATTTCCCCTTTTTGGTGACTAAGGCAAAATCACCTAGGGGAACAACTTCCTAGGTACAAAAATCAACAAGGAGGATAAGGGACATCCTTGTTGGATTCCGCGTGTGACTTGGAATAAATTAGTGGGTCGGCCATTTACTAGGGGGGCAATCCAAGGCCCTCTTATGCAGGCTGAGATCCAGCTGCTAAAGGTTTCCCCAAATCCAAAATTTTTCATAACTTTAAATAGGAATGAATGCTTGACGCGATTGAATGCATTGGCCATATCAAGTTTGATCAACATACCTTTTTCCTTGCGAATCTTGCTGGAATGAATAGCTTCCTGTACTAGAATGACGTTGTCGAGGATCTGTCTCCCTTCTAAGAAGCTTCCTTGATTATCTAAGATGATTTTGTTGAGTAGAGGCTTCATTCTGTTTGCTAGCATCTTGGCTATTATCTTATAAGATGAGTTACACAATGAGATGGGTCGAAATCTGCCAAAGGAGTTGGGATTTGTCTCTTTTGGTATGAGATCTAGGAATGTGGAGTTGGTACATCCACCAATCTTTGCTTTTCAATGGAAGCTCCTGACCATTCTCATGTAGTCTTTTTTAATATATTGCTAGCAGGCTTTGTAGAAGTTTATTGAGTATCCATCTGGCCCTGGCGCTTTGTCAGGATCAAAAGACCATATGGTGTTGATGACTTCCTGCTCTGAAAATGGCTTGAGAAGAACAACGTTGTCTTCAGGCGTGATGCTGTTCGGAATGTACTCTAGGAGAATTTGCTCTCCTTCTTCTCCAACATTGTCATCCTCTGTGTATAGACTTGAGAAATGGTTGTGTGCTACGATTTTGATGTTTTCTTGTCCATTGACAGTCGAACCATTTTCTGTTTTAATTTCTGAGATCTAATTACTTGAATCCGTGATTTTGGTTTGCTTGTGGAAATAAGAGATATTCCTGTTGCCGGCCTTGAGCCATGTGCTTCAAGATTTTGATCTCCAAAATTCTTCTTCTTTACGAAAGGCTTGGTAGGCCTTAGTCTGGTGCTTGACTTCTTCCTGGAGCATGCAGTTATCGATGGGCTGGTCATCCTGTAGGATTTGGATGGATTCCAATTTATCAAGCACTTTCTTTCTGAGATTAGACGGTGGGGGGCAATTAGATTTGGCCCATTCCTTTAGAGCCTTTTTGGTGATAATGGGCTTTTGTTCCCAAACAAATCTAGGGGATCCTGAAATGGGGGTTTTCTAGGATTTGTCTAGTGTGTCCCAAAAACTTGTGTGATCTAGCCATTGGGGGCTTAATCTGAAGGGAATCCGGCCACGGTCTTCATTGTCTTGAATTTGGAGATGGATCGACTTGTGATCCGAAGCCAAATTGACCATAACTTTTGAGATGATTGTTTGTCTATCATTCAGAAGGCTACTTTGAATGAGAAATATGTCCAACCTGGCCATTATGTTTCCTTTGCCTATTCGCTTGTTGGACCAGGTATATTTTCCTCTCTTGGGTTTGATGTCAAGCAGGTCCCATTTCTGAATGAGAGCTTCTACTTGAGATCTGAGTATATCCTTTCCAATGAGTCTTTCCTTTTTTTTCAGTTGTGGAGAGGGTAATGTTCATATCGCCAGCTAGAATAATATTTTGTGGAGTATATGCATCTGGGAAGTCTTCCAAGAGCTTCCAACAATCTTATTTTTCAGTGTATAGGTTAGGAACATACAAATTGAAGTGTGCAATTTGAATGTTGCTTTGGATGTGAGTGAGCTCTGTGTAGATCTAGTGCCGAGTGGCGAAGGAGCTGTGCAATTGGAATTTGTTTGAAGACCATAGGGTTGCTAAGTCGCCGGATGCTCCTCGGCGCTGACAACGATTCCTATATTTTTCTTCCATTTTTCGCTTCCAATGGCCATGATGGCCTCTTCATCGAGTTTGGTCTCTTGGAGCAGGAGGATGTTTGGCATGCCAATTTTTTGAAGATCTTTGACTGCTTCTAATTTGCTGGGACTGCCCAGTCCTCTGCAGTTCCAAGGGACCAGCTTCTTTCCTACTATTCTGGCTCAGGTGTTCCTGCTGAAGGCCATGTCTATTGTTGCTTGAGATCCTTGGATTTTCTCGCGTTCTGCTTCTTCTTCTCTTAGGTCTTTGCTTGTTTTTCGACCTAGCTTTTTGGATGATCTATTAGTGAGATCTTCCGAAGATGCAGGGGAGGCTATAGGTTTGGCTTTTGTAACTTCTGCATAGGAGGGTGAGCCTTTATTCCTTTTGGGGCTTGGGGTTTTCTGGGGCTTGAGGTATTTCAGATCTTCTTGGATTTGGGGTGTTTCTTGAGATTCTTGTTCCTCAGGGATTTCTCCTTCCTCTAGGGCTTTGGGGATTTCCTGGATTTATGATATTTCAAGAGATTTGAATCTGTTCCTGTTGTTGTTAACCATAGGGTTTTGAAATTGATGATCTGCTTTTCTTGAGCTTTGACCTTTTGATGAGGTTTTTGGTCCTGTTTTGGCGTTTTTTTGAATAGCTGTCCATTGTTCTTTTTTCCCTCCTACCTTCGGATCTGTGGGCTTCTTCTTCCATGATCAAGCGAAGTGCCCATATTCGTGGCAATAACTGCATTTGAATGGAATTTGTTCGTAATCTAATTCCTGGATATGAAACCAGTCTGACACTTCGAGATTTATCGCTTGTGGGAGTCCATATTCTAGATCTACTACAACGCAGATTCTTGCACATGAAAATTGGTCTTTTCGATCTGCTTTATCTATGTATTTTTCGAGGGTATTTTCGATGGCTTACAATGATTCTGAGTTCTAGCAGTGGAGGGGTAGATGCGGAAATCTGACCCACACCAGGATTGTAGATGGAATATCTTGGGATGGATTGAAGTCTGGATTCCATTTGTTCATACAAATTTCTTGTGGCCCCATGAAGTATGGCCCATTCCTGAAGATTAATTCAAGATCTTGTTTGCTTGCGAATGCGAAGGCAAAGAAACCTTTTCCCAGTAAGTAAGATTCACTTCTTCCGAGATCAGAGGTCTCCAGTTTTTCTGCACCCAAGTTTCAGTGGATTTCAAAGAGGGCCATAGACCTGTGAACTGGCCAATCAATCCTCGTTCCGACAGGTTGAGAGTTGTCTTGCAAGGTTGCTCTGTTGGCAATGCAACGGTGGGTATCTCGTCGAGTTTTTTCACAAACTTCTGTTGAGAAACGGTGAGGGTCTTTTCCCTTGAGCCGTGATAAGCTTCAGAAAGTTGGAGAGCTCCAAGGGGAGAGGAGGGTCGTTTCCTCCCGAGGCCATTGGGTGGAGCTCGAGGACCGAGCCCTAACCAAGGGAAGGCAACATATCAGAGTAGGTTGAGCCCTAGACGCAGAAAGTGAATCACGCAGGGCAGCAGGCTCGCGTAGAGCAGCCAGTCAGGCTCATGCAGAGCAGCCAATTAGGCTCGCGTAGAGCTGCCAGTCAAGCATACATTGTATAAGATCACTGTAATATAGATATTTTTTATAGATAGGTCTAACTTTGGTTCCAACCAAAGAAATTGATCATGTGGAGTCTGGACCACAAATCTTATGCAATAGAAATAGATAAGCGTCTTGCCAATTTCAAAATTGGATTTTTAAAAGGGTGGCATTGTGTTTGATTTGGGTTTTGAGACTAAGGGTTCAAGAATAAGTCCACAATTATTAGGTGCCCAAAATTAAATACCGGGTGTTAAGATGTTGAACACATTTTGATGCATTGCTTTGATTTTACATGCATGTGTTCTTGCAGTTCTTTTAATTAATAGACTGATATGTGATGGCTTGCTATTTTTTTTTCCTAGGTAATTATCTTGGGGCAAACCCTCAAGTACTTCCCTTCATTTTGAGGATGGTACTGTTATCACATATATAGTAGCCGGGCTACCATACATTATTTTTCTCATTCCAGTACACTATTCAGCCAGTTCCCTTGCATTTGAGATGCTGAGATGAGCATTTATATTGGATCACTACCAGATTGTGGACAGCGGTTATACTCCCCATGCCATGACTGAAGTTCAGGACACTCAGAGAGATGCCCGATATAGCCATTATACCATTGGTACAGAGCAGTCAGTAGTGCCCAGAGTTACAGCAGCAGTTCCAGAGGACAGATGATGGTACAGGTTGATGTGCATTCAGGTATATGACTCAGCAGGTATATTATTGTGTTATGGTTAGATTGCTTTTATACTTATTCTTATAGCATGTCTTAGCACTTAGTGTCATGATCTGGCGATCATATAGATACATGGACCTGGTTGACCTATTATTTATATTATATTGTCCCTACTCAGACTTAGAAGTTCACTATTCATACTCATTGGTACATACCCTCCTTAGGGAGAATAGAGGTGATCATTACACCATACTATGGCTTGCTAGTGTTGGCTCCATCATTTCATTGTCTTCATCCATCCGTGGCCTACCTTTTAGATTATTACCCTGATTTGCTACTTGACTAGTGACATGGAGGACCTTTCCCCACTGTAGCCTCTGTATTGGATGAGCTTCCCTGTTTATTGTGTCTCGGCTCTGAGTTGGTGACAAAACTTACCTATGGTGAGTTGGAGTTCCTTGAGAATTCCCCCTAGTCACTAAAGTTGTGTTGGCTAAACCTGAAACTTTTAGTGCTGCCATCAATACAAAATCTGGAAAAATCAAATGCTATATCTTGTATGAAAGAAATGCCAAATGAAAATGGCCATGAAAAATAAAATGTTATATCTTTTGGAAAAATAAATACCTAGGTAAACAAGTTGTCCATGACACACCTAGAAGTGCTCAGGTAAACAAGTGCCTTAAAAACACACCTGCAGCAGAAAGCCTAAAAATAAATGTAAATCTATGCAATGTGTTTGTAAACACACATAGATCAAGGCTATGGAAACCTCAGGCCCAAAAAGCAATGGAACTTAAATGTTATATCTAAACAATTGCTGGCCTTGTTTGTATTATGGATTGTGCGCATCTGTGAAGGTGAATAAACCCTCTTTAAACAACTCATCCATTTGTGAGACACCGCCATTCCCTGTGTTATTGCTCATTCAGTATATACTATGGTGTACATTCCCTTTCCCTTGCCGAAGTGTCACAAAGTCAAGTCAGTCAAGTCATCCCTTAGCCTAGCCAGTTATTTCAGCCTTCACCCTTCACTAGCAAATTGATCACAACTATGAAGTGAGTATGGTCCTGAAAGTCTAGTCTGAGTAATAATAATAATTAACGACACTATATATTTGGATTTAGATCGCCAGTCATGATTACTCTGTGTTTTAGTAGCTATTTGAATAAATTGTAAAGCATGTACTAACCTTGACACCTTGCAGCAGCCATGGATGATAGTCTGAGTTGTATTTGGTCTTGGTTAGACCTAGTTTGACCATGGAGGACCATGAGACATGAGATGTTGGACCTTATGATGATATGGATAGATGATATATGGTCTATGTATACATACAGGATGATTCTATGCAGCAGCTACAGGGTTATGATGATGATTCTTGGGATACAGCAGTGTTTGGTCATTTACAGATCATTATTATTGACCTTGTTCCGGTACATTGGATATTTATGTTGATCATGCAGAGATTCATATGGTGTATGAGTACACATCTTGGATGGATTTGGACCTTCTGAGTCCAATGGGACAGTTTGTTTTCAGTTCCGTGCACTTACAGTGATGATTTAGCCTCAGTAGGCTGTCCTAGTGCAGTTTTGGTCTATTGGAGGCCCTGTCGGAGCAGAGATGACTTTTATCCGGATGACCTAGGGCGCTGATGATGGAGGGGGTGGTCCAGCCACTTGTTTTTACCATATTACCCCCCCTCCCGGACACATTGGCACCCTCACCTTGACAGCGCCATCACTCCAGGAGGCAGTTTGGGCAGTTTCACGTTTCCCGAGGCATTTCAGGATTGGTAGAAATGGCTATTGAGGAAATCGATTTGGGCTACTGAGGCAAAGTTATGGCATGGGATGATCAGTGATGATAGATCGGGACCTTCCACACCTCCTCCTGCAGTTTCAGCTTCATCGGGGCCCGCATCCATCACTTATGGCACTTTCTGTGGATTTTTGAGGTCTTTTGAGGACCACGACTTCACCTTGGAGGACCACGACTTCACTTTGGAGGCACGATTTGGTACTTTCATGATTATGTATTGGTTATTGTGCCACGGGGATTGACCAAGGAGGGATAAAATTACCCCTTGGACCCACCATGAGCCTCTTATGATATTTTGTCATCATGATTTGGTGGGATTCCCCTCTCCTAGGGCGACTTTGTCCACTTATGTTATATTTTATGTGTGATCCATGTATTATGTTGTTGAGCTCATCTCAACCATTGATTAGACATTTGTATCTTTTAATCTTAGCCACTCATTCAAAAAGTGGTTAGGGTTTTGGTGCCTCTCCTTCCTATTTAAAGGAGAGAGCCTCTCATTGTAAAGGGACTTTTGGCTCTGGATTATTGGAATAGAAAATTATTATTGCATCTATCTCCAATGTTGTGGTGAATGTTTTTGGTGTTCGTTCGTTGGTTCTTCCTTTGCACTGAGTTATTGGAGATCTTGTTTGCCATATCTATTGTACCACGATTTTGCATCTACAGGTGGAGGCCGATTTGCTTGGAGGAGGAGGTATTGGTAGGGGAAGACTCTCCCTACTTCTTCTTTGGAGCTCTTCGTTGGTAACAGGGAGTATTACTGTCCCAGGACCTTCTATTTCATGTTACTATTTGCATTTCTCTTGTATTTCTTCCATACTTGATCTTACTGATTGAATTTTATTCCTTGGTTTGACAGGTAGAGGAAGGCGCACTTGTGGACTAGGGCATCAAATTGGCAAGCAAATCAACAATCTCTCATTTGATCTCTGCGGGAATCTTCCTCAACATCAAGGCATCTCAACCACATCATTCAGGTATGATCTCAAGGTAAGTTCTATCTCCATAGTCTATCCAATTGTCAAAAAACACTTAAAACCCTAATTAATCAAAACCCCAATTTTGCATTTTCTTAGATCTACTGAGATCTAGTGGGTTGTTGGGCATGATATTGAAAACCCACCTCTATAGCATCCACGGCATCCCGGATCTATAGTTTGGTGAGGATTGGCTTCCGTTTGACCCCTCCCCCAAGCCAACTTAGCTTCTCCCAAGGAAGGCGCACTTCACCATTTGAGCAAGTTGACCTAGATCTAGAACATGGGTGTTTGAAATTCCACTTGATTTGACATCTACACATCAAATAACATACACCCAGGTTGTCCCTTTCTTGAAATACACCTTGTGGGCCCCATTCCACATTTTAAGGGATTTAATCCCCATTTTGGACCACTTGGAACACTTAAACTCAGATCTACAAAGATCTAACCGGTGGATTGCCACAAAATTATAGATCCATACCCCTACTTGACTGATCTACCCGGATCTAAAGTTTGGATGCCATCCGACATGATTTGACCCACCTAAACCCGAATTGAAGCCTCCTTAGGGAAAGTCGCACCACTTGGAGAAGTGAGTTCACTCACTTCGAGGAACTGGGTACTTGAGATTTTTGCAGATCCGGAATCAGAATAATTCAAAACCTAGGTCTAGACTGTCACTTCGTCAAATCTTGCCTTGGGGATTGCATTCCTTGTTTCAAGGGATTGTGGTCCACTTGGGTCAAACCTAGATCTAGACATATTTAACCATCAAGGCTTATACTATCCACTTATCTCATGTTGTAGGAGTCCTAAACCATAAAGTCAACCCTACTTTGACTCCACTTCCCAATTCCCAAGGCACTGGTTTATCTCCAAGACAACCCACTCTCCTAGATTGTTGGATTGACTTGTGGTTTGACTATTGCATTGGTGAACTATACCTTTGAAGACATCATGGACCATGGTCAAGATTGTCTCATGTACTAGTTAGCCCCAATATGACCCCTAAACAACCCTGCATTGGACACGGTTCCCAAGGCAGTGGATCTTTTGACATTGACCTAGTACACTAGCCCTAGATCTCACTTTAAACATTATAAGTCACTCTTACATTCAACTATGAACCAAAGCTATACCTATTGAACCCCTCACTTGGCTTGTGACTTCATCCTTAGGTCTAGGATAAACCATACACCTAACTTCACTTAGAAATACCCTGATTTGGTGTCTTGGTTTTGATCTCTCCTGTCGGGAGTAGATCGAGTCTCCCCCTTTGTTGTCTGGGCTAGATAACATAAAGCGAAGGTTGCCTCGACTGGCGTGACAACCATACATACTGGAGGTCGAGGTGATTGTGGTTGCACCTTTTGAGTTGCCCTTCCCTATTGCCATCCATCACTGGATCCATCCATAGGGGTAACTACAGTTTAGGTGATAACAGGTACTCAAGGTAAACCCTAGATTCTTTAGGGCACAAGGCCAAGTTAACAATGGGGCTCAAAGCTGTTACAACAATATACTCATTATGAGCTCCACATGTCACTTACAGGATAGAACTTGGGTAGGGAGGATAAAACTCCATTCCACAACTACTTGGGCTAGACCCAATTGTTATGTGTTGGCTTGCTATGTTCTTGTAGTTCTTTTAATTAATAGACGATGTATGCACATTTAAACAATAATGCATATACTCAAACACAAGAAAAGAAGAATGCAAGCATGATTCCTACTTACACATGAAAGGGAAAGGGGGGTGGAGAAAGAGGGAGGGGGAGAGAGAGAGGGGAGAGGGTGTTAGTTTTTCACTTTGTTTAGCATAATAACATTATACAATATAATCACCGAAAGAAAGACAAGCACAACAAACACAAAGAACTCAAAATTTTTCACGGGGAAACCACAAGCATGAAAACCCCGACAAAACTTCCTCAATATAGAATTCACCAAGTACAAGATAAAACCCCAAGACAAAACAACTTCTCTCCTTCACTTGTGCGAACTTCTCTCTCTCCTATGCGACCTTGAGTGAGCGAGGTGAGTGATCCATATACTTGACAAGTGACTTGACCTTTTTACTAATTAGGTCGGCTTTAACTCAACTAACTGGGCCGAACTGTACACTTTACAATAAAATATTCTTTTCTAGTTATTTTCAGGCCGACCTAACAGTTAGGGTTTACATTGACTCTTTCAATGACTCTTACATTGTCAATTACATCAATGACATCTCCCGAAGGAGGAATACAATAATACAATAGACAAATATATCTAGAATATCTTCCACAGTTACATTTCTTTAACATAGGGGAAGAGAGAGGGAGGGAGGGAGAGAGATGGAGGGGGAGGGGGGAGAGAGAGGGAGGGAGGGATAGTGATCCAAATATATTAGATAGAGAGAGAGAGGGATAGTGATCCAAATATATTAGGGAGAGAGAGAGAGATATTTGAATTTTGGACCAAGTTTGCTAGACAATATCTCATCATTTCCTCCTTGTTTAGAGGAAAATGTCATCAATTTTTGCTGCAGATGAGGAAATTGCTGCCCAAATGCTAACTATGACAACCACTTTGTTTGGATGGGTAAGGTGCCTTTGGAACCAACCAACCAAGTGGTAATTTAATGCTTTCTAGTAGATTTGTAATGGTTGCATCTAGATGTATGATCGAAACCTCCTCCTCCACCTCCTCCTCCAAGTTGGAAGGTTCACACAACTTGAGCTAACTCACATTCACTACATCATGAATACCAAGTTGAGGTTGAAGCTTCAACTTGAAGGCATTGGAACCTTTTTGCTGATGACCACCTAATTGGTTGGAACTTTTGATATTGTTGATTTTTGAACCTTTGCTTATCCAAATGATGCCAAACTCCATTGCCAACTGAAAATGTGGAGGTACTTGATGTCAATCACGGAGTTCCTTGTATTGGGCCTTTGTTTTCCAGTGTTCTATGACTTTGGTGTGAATTTTGGGCAAAGTTCTATAGAAAGGAAGAAGCATTATCATGTTCCTTCTATTGGTGGAATGTGGATGAGGAAGGAATAGTAGTCAAGTGTTCATAAGGGGAAATAGGCTTAAAATGATGACAAAGCTCAAATGGAGAGTGTCTTGTGGAAACACAGGTTGCCATGTTATAATTGTGTTGCAAACTATGCAAGTAATTATACCACTATCTATTCACTGATAGTAGATGTAGAGAGCATTAACCAAGGTCCCTGTTATCACACCATAGTAGCAGGGCTACTATTTTTGCTTAGCAGATATCTGCACATTCCAGAGCTTAGATTATTCAGAGCTTGGTTATGATGACTTTATATTTTGAGATCACTCATGATCAGATCAATGTATTATTCAGAATTTCAGACGTATGTTAGACCTTGTGTCAAGGCTGAGCCTTGAGAATTCAGATTTGATGATCGACGTGACCCTTTATTCCATATAGTTTCAGTTCAGTGCTTAGAGATGTATTGCAGCAGTGTTTCAGATGATATATGATGATTATTCTTATGATGATGTTGTATGACCTATGGATTTTTGATCATTGACTATGGATTATTATCTTGTTGCTTTAGTCATGTTCACAGCATTAGCTTGGTATATGATTCATGATGTGGCAAACTTTATAAACTTAAAATGGACTATCTTGATGATGAATTATAAAATGGACATTTTACTTGCACATTTAGGTTGTTTGACAAAAGTCACTGGTTTACTACCTTGCATAGATATGGTCTTTCTTGACACTAGCTGTCTGCTAGCTTAGGCTCCGCTTTCACTTGACTCCATCCATACATGACTTTCCTTATTTGGCTTCAACCTTTGACTTGTCTTACTTGACTTTCTGATATTGAGGACTTCCCTTTTTACTACCTCTGTGTTTGGACCGCATCCCTGTTTGTTTAGTGTCTCGGCTCTGAGTTGGTGACAAAACTTGCCTTTGGTAAGTTGGATTGTAGGCCTAAATCATTCTGGTCGGTTGTCCCGATGTTTGGCACTGGCACGAACTCCCCCTAGTCACTTGAGATGTTGTTGGCTAAAACTGAAAGCTCATGCACTACTTATGGAAACTTATGTAAATTCGCCCATGGAAACTAAAAAACTCTAGAATGTGTTTATCAACACACGTGAGTAAAGGGCAAGAGCGATGAACTGCTAAAAATACTCCTCAAAGAGTATAAGAAAGGTAAAAAAAGCAATGGTTCTTAAATTCTATATCTAAACAATTGCTGACCTTATATATATATAAACATGCCCTGGATGCAAGCTGCAATTAGTTGTGCTTATCGGCACACATGAGATCCGAAGGGTTATGTAGGCCAAAAATGCCAAGAAATGAAATTGAATGATCCTAATGAACTTGGATCAACTTGATGTAGACATGATGCCTAAGTTGAATAAGCCCTCTCTAAACAACTTACCCATTTGTGAGGCACAACCCTTCCCCGTGTTATTTGTCCAACACAGAGTTTGTAGCTTCCCCTCTTCTCCCAGTCCGAAGTGTCTATTATCACCAAAATTGTAGGTGCCCCTAGAGATAGATCCAAGATGGATGGCAGAAGGAAGGGGCAACCAAAGAGGTGCAACCAAGATAGCCTCGACTCCCAATGGATGGTTGTCATGCCAATCGAGGCAATCTTCACTTTATGTTATCTAGCCCAAGACAACAAAGGGGGAGACCCAGATCTACTCCCGACAGGAAAGATCAAACCAAAACACCAGATCAAATCAAGTATAGGTGAAGTACGTAAGGTGTATGGTAAACCCTAGATCTAAGGATAAAGTCACAAGGTAAATGATAAATTGGATCAAGGGGTTTAAACAGTGTAGATTTGGTCCAACATGTTTATGTGAGTGACTTATGAAGTTTATAATGAGATCAAGGATTAGGGTACTAGTCAATTGTGAGAAAATCCATTGCCTTGGGAACTGTGTCTAATGCAGGGTAGTTAAGGTCCAAATTGGGGCTAACCAGTACCAAAGATGAGCTTGATGAATAGATTTGATAGTGTTTAGGTGTTCAAGCATGCAAGACAAAGATCAAACCCTAGCTAACCCAACAATCTAAGAAAGTCGATTTAGCTTGGAGAAGATTAGTGCCTTGGGAAATGGGCCAAATGGAGTCGGATGTCCACAAAATTATAGATCAGGGATGTTGAGGTGTCAAGCTAGGTGGATCTTGAAAATTAGGCTCATCCAATGGCTAGATCTCAGTAGATCTGAGATTGAAATGTGCCACAAAGTGACCCAAGTGGGGCTCAACCCTCAAAATGAGGAATGGGGCCCACAAGGTGAAAATCACTAAAGAGACAGTAGGGGTAGGTTATCAAATGTGTAGATCAAGGATCAAGTGGGATCTCACCTACCCAGGTGCTAGATCATACCAAACTCACCTGTCCAAGAAGTGCGACCTCACTTGGAGAGGCTAATTTGCCTTGGGAAATGGGTTGGATAAAGGCCAATCCACACCAAACTATAGATCTGAATTGTCGTGGATGCAATAGAGGTGGGTTTTAAATATTATACCCAAAAGCCAAGTAGATCTTGTTAGATCTGAAAAATTGTAAAATGAGGGTTTGTAAGTTAAGGTTTTTATCAATGAAGTAGCTATGTTAGTGGATTGGAGCCAAGAAAAGAAGAACAAACCTGTGGATCTTACCTGGATAACCTTGTAGATGCCTTGATGATGATGATCTATGCAAACCCGATCAATTTGGAGCGATTTGAGGTAGTTTTCTATGAAATCGATTTGCCCAAGGAAGCTAATGCGCCCTCTCTTCTGCACAATAAACGTCAACAATATCAGATTTACTGCAAACAAGAGATAAGACTAATGCCACAAGAGAAATAACAGAAAGATAGCATAGATCACAATGATATTAATGATAACCCCTTGATACAAGCGAATGCCAAGTGGAGCGAGTTGAAGAAGCCTTGCAAAAACTCTCAAGTGAAGTCGCCCTCCTGTAGACAAGACAAAAGTTTCCAAAAAGGATAGATCTTACCACAAATACCCAAATGCTAGGATGCAATAGACTTTCCAATCACCATCTAAGAACACCAGATGCAAAGGAGACCACAAGAATTTCCACAAGAAAGTTTTCTATATCAAGATTCCAAGAGCCAAAGACCCCCTTACAATGAGAAGCTCTCTCCTTTAAATAGGAGGGAGAGAGTCCACAATCTAACCACTTTTTGAATGAGTGGCTAAGATCAAAAGATCAAAAGATCTAATCAATGGTTGAGATGAGTTGACAATACAATACATGGATCACTAATAAAATAATACAATAAGTGGACAAATTCACCCTAGAAGAGGGGATCCCACCAAATCATGATGATAAAACAATAGATCTAGCTTATGGTGGGTCCAAGGGGTTATTTTAGACACCCTTGGTCAATCCCCATAGCACAATATCAATAAAATAATCATCAAAGTACCAAATCGTGCCTCTATGGACAAATCATGCCTCTATGGACAAATCGTGAGCCTTAGGAGGCTCCAAAAATCATTAGAAAATGCCATAAGTGATGGATGTGGGTCCCGATGAATCTGAAATTGCTGGAGAAGGTGTGGAAGACATCCCACTCATCATCACTGATCATCCCATGCCAAAAATTTGCCTCAGTAGCCCAAATCGAATTCCTTTGTAGCCATTTCTACCATTTCTGGACTGCCTCGGGAAGCATGAAACTGCCCAAACTGCCTCCTGGAGTGCCTGCGCTGTCAAGGTGAGCTCACCACTGTGTCTGGGATGGGGGTAATATGGTAATAACAAGTGGCTGGACCACCCCCTCCATGCACAACGCCCTAGGTAAACCAAGTGAATCCCATCACTGCTCTGACAAGGTCTCCGACAGACCAAAACTGCACTAGGGTAGCCTGCTGAGGCTCCATCATCACTGTAACTGGGCTCCATCATCACTGTAACTTCCCGAAACTGACAACAGACTATCTCATTGGACTCAGAAGGTTCAAATGCATCTAAGATATGTACTCATACACCATATAAGCCTCTGCATGGTCCAAAATAAATACTCATCATATCCGACAGATCAAATAATAATAATCTGAACAAGTGCTGAAAAGTACAAATAATCATCATAGGCCTGAAACCACTGCATAAGCCCACCATGGTGACCTGTACCAGACCATATATCATCTATCTGTAACATCTGAGGTCTGCCACCTCATGTCTTGTGGTTGACTTTTGGTCAAACTGAGGTTTGACCAAGTCAACATGACCAAAATATAACTCAAACTGTCATCAAGCTGTTGCAAGGTGTCAAAGGTTAAAGCATGCTTTACAATCCATTCACATAGCAATTATAACAGCAAGTAATCATTACTGGTGATCTAAGTCCAAATATAATATGTCATTAATTATTATTAATTACTCAGACAAGACTTTCAAAGTCATACTCACTTCATAGTTGTGATCAATTTGCTAGTGAAGGGTGAAGGCTAAGAATGACATGGCTAGGTTAAGGGATGACTTATTGACTTAACACTGTGACACTTTGGCAATGGATAAAGGAATAGTAATACACACCATAGCATATAGTGGACAAGCAACAACACAGGGAATGACGATGTTTCACAAATGGATAAGTTGTTCAAAGAGTGTTTATTCACCTTACACAGATGCGCACAATCCATAATACAAATGAGGCCAGCAATATTTTTGATATAGCATTTAAGTTCCATTGCTTTTTGGGCCTAGAGTTTCCATAGCCTTTGATCTATGTGTGTTTAAAAACACATTGCATAGATTTACATTTATTTAGGCTTTTTTGCTGCAGGTGTGTTTTTAAGGCACTTGTTTACCTGAGCACTTCTAGGTGTGCCACAGACAGCTTGTTTACCTAGGTATTTTACATTTCACAAAAGATATAACATTTGATATTTCATAGCCACTTTCATTTGGCTTGCCTTTCATTCATGTGTGTTTAGAAACACATTGCATGAATGGACTTTTCATACAAGATATAACATTTCATTTCCATACTTTGCATTAATGGCAGCACTAAAAGTTTCAGGTTTAGCCAACAACATCTTTACTGACTAGGGGGACTAAGCCAACCCACCATAGGTAAGTTTTGTCACCAACTCAGAGCCGAGACACAATAAACAGGGAAGCTTATCCAATATAGAGGCTACAGTGGGAGAAGGTCCTCCATGCCACTAGTCAAGTAGTAAATCAAGGTAATGAACAAATTGGGTAAGTCATGGATGGATGAAGACAGTGAATAATGAAACCGACACTAGCAAGCCAAAGTATGGCGGGAATGATCACCTCTATTCTCCCTAGGGAGGGTAAAACCAATGAGTATAGGCCAAGAACTTCTAAGTCTGAGTAGGGACAAATATGATATATATGTATAAGTACAACCGAGTCCACATATCTATATGATCGCCAGATCATGATACTAAATGCTAAGACATGCTAAGAAAATGGAAATATAAGCAATATAACCTCAACACCATAATATACCTGCTGAGTCATATACCTGAATGCTCATCACTCTGAACCATCATCTGTCCTCTGAAACTACTGCTGTAACTTTGGGCACTACTGACTGCTCTGTACAAATGGTATAATAGCTACATCGGTCATCTCTCCGAGTATCCTGAGATTCAGTCATGGCATGGGGAATATATATGTTGTCCAAAATCTGATAGTGATCTATAGTAGATGCTCATCTCAGCATCTCAATGTAAGGGAACTGGCTGAATAGTGTACTGGAATCTGACAAAAAATGTATGGTAGCCCGGCTACTATATATGTGATAACAGTGTCCTTTAGTTGAGTTTAGACAAGTCACCCCCTTTGCCCAACCTTGTTCCTAGCCTTCATCCTTAGCTAGCAATTAGACCATGTCCAATGGTGAGTTTGTCATTTAAGCTATTGTGCAAGTAATTATAAGTAACAATGGAATATGCTAACATGATTAATGCCACTAAATGATGTTATACTTTAAGTTAAGATGTGAGTATGATTAGAGGAACATGTCTTAGTCTATTGATATGATTTATCCTTGGTTGTATTTTGACCTAGTCAAACCCAGTTTGACTATGGTCATTTCTTGGGATCCGTGATGATGTGGGCCATGCATGCCTATTGATGATGATAGATGGACCCACGTACTCTTGATAATGATACTATATGATGGACATATGATTCAGATGGTGATTGATGCAGTTCAACAGTTTTTATTATTACTACATATCATCAGATTATGCATTGTCCATATATGGTGGACCCTACAGTTAGCCCATCAGGGCAACCCATGGTGTATGAGTACACATTCTTAGTAGATTTGGGTCTTCTGGATCCAATGAGACACTTATCATTTAGTTCCGGGCACTTCTCACCGTGATAGATGCAGTTTTCCACTTGTTGACCAGATTTGGGGCTGATTTCCCAGCCTGACTAGTAGGGGCCATGAGAGGCCAGTTCACCTAGGGAGCTGTATGAGGAGGGGGTGGTCCAGCCACTTGATATTACCATTTACCTCCCCTTCTAGAGAGCCTGGTGGGCTCAGTTTGATAGCGCAGGTGCCCTAGGTGGCAGTTTCACAGTTATCGAGGCAGGTTAAAAATGGAATAAAAAGGTCACTGAGGAATTCGATTTGGGAAATTGAGGCAAGGTTTTGGCACTTGGTCTTCACAGAGGTCTTCCAGGGTGAACCCCCCAACTTCCAGCCAGTTTTCATTAGTTAGTGGGGTCCACGGAGGCCACAGGAGGCCTGTTACTGCATGTCTCTCCCAGATTTTGAGGACAGATTTGATCATTTGTATTTATTTTGGACATATTATATTATTTTATTGTGCCATGGGGATGAGCTAGCAAGGATTGATGCCTCCTAGCCCCACCATGTGCTTTATGTGTCATGTCCTAGTCATATGAGGTGGGCCCATGTACTTTTTCCCCCTCTAGAGGATGACGTCACCCTCCATGAGTACTTTCTAGCTATATGACGTCATCACTATTTTGAGTGATCCATGTGTTATGTTGTTATGATTCATCTTAGCCATTGATTATGTATTGAGATCTTTTAATCTCAACCACTCATTTCATAAAGTGGTTTTGAGATATAGGGTTTTGGTCGTTATTATCCTATATAAAGAGGAGACCCCCTATTGTATAGCTCACCTTTGGGCTTTGGAAAATTTGGAATGAAAATATTATTTTGGAGATCTACTTCTTGGCTTTGATTGGATTGCTCTTGTATATGTTCTTGCATCTTGTTTCAAGACATTCTTTGCTTCTACAGGTGAAATCGACATCAAGAGAGGGGGGCTGAATTGCTTGAAGCTAGCTCAACGATTTGCTTTGTGAGAAGATTGTAGGGGTTGCTCACATCCCCCATGAGCAAGACGTCTTCATAGAGAGGGAGTTTTTTCAATTGTGCTTTGTCCATTTATTACTTTCTTGATATGACATGCTTAGATCTTATGGATTTGTGGATCAAATCTAACTTGTTGTAGTTTGATTTGCAGGTTTTCATGAGACATCTCTCATCCTAGGGCTTGGACGATTTTGGTTGAAGACACTTGGATCAATCTTGGAATTGTAACTAGGGCAAGATTTCTCCATATGCTAAGTGGCCGCAAGCTTTTGAGGTAAGATCTACAAGGTACGTATTGATTTCGCTTGCTATCCATCCTATTGGTAAAAAACTACATTAAAATCAAAACCCTCTTTTTTGTTTTTCTTAGATCTACTTGGATCTAGCTTGGCTTTTGAAAAGATATTGAAAACCCACCTCTAGATTATCCACGGCGATTCGGATCTATAGTTTGGTGTGGATTGGGCTACACTTGACACACTTTTCAAGGCACTTAGCCTTCCTTGGGTAAAGTCGCCCTCCTTGGGTGATTGAGTTAAGCTAGTTCTAGTACATGGGTAGGTGAGATCCCACTTGATTCATGATCCTCACACTTGATAACCCACCCCTAGTGCTTCACTTCATTAATTTTCACCTTGTGGGCCCCATTCCTCATTTTGAGGGTTGTGCCCCACTTGGGTCAATTTGGTGATGCATTTTCAATCTCAGATCTATGGAGATCTAGCCATTGGATCCCTTTGATTTTCAAGATCCACATTGATAATTGACTTAACTACCCTGATCTAAAGTTTGGTGGCTTTTGGACTTGATTTGACACACTTTCCCATGCATTTAGCCCTCCTTGGGTAAAGTCGCACTTATTGGGGGTTAGAGTTGTCCCACTTCAAGGACTTGGGTGTTTGAGATCCCGCTTGATTTGAAAAGAGCATACCTTGAAACCTACATCTAGTGTCTCACTTTGTGGATTTTTCCTTGGGGTTATCATTCCTCATTTTGAGGATTGTTGTCCACTTGGGTCACTTAGTGGAATATTAGATCTAGTAAGATCTAGCCATCACATTCACCTGATCTTGAGTAACATCCTTGATTTGCATCTTAAGTGCCCCGATCTACATTTTGGCATCTTTTTGACTCCATTTACCCATCTATTTCAAGGCACTAGTCCACCTATGGCAAATCGCACTTCTTGGGATTAGTGTCAAGTGCTAGATCCCATATGTGGGTATCTCTAACTTCATCTTAGATCCATAGATCTACCCTTTGCATACCCCTTGGTACCATTTGCACCCTTAACTTCACCTTGTGGGTCCCATTTGAACCATTTCCATATCCCAAGGCAGTGGGCCCCACTTGTGTATTTCATGGTACTAGATCTTGTCATTTGATCTCATTATGTGGCCTAAATTATTCATTGGTTGAAACACTAGTCATCCCTTAAGCCTCTTTCAACCATACTTAAACTTCTAGGTCCACCTAACCTTGCATTGGTTTCCGTAACTTGTCTTTCACATATCCCTAGGAACCTTTGTTTGGATCCAATCTCCTTTGATTGGCTATAGGGTCTCCCCCTTGGTCTTGATTCATCTTGATCTAAAGTGAAGAGTGCCTCGGTTGTCGTGACTCCCAACTTGCATTGGGAACCGTGGCATCTCTTGGGTCACCTCTTTAGTTGTCCGTCTCCTCTACCATCTCGGATGGGATACCTTTAGGGACAAATACAAGTTGTGTGATAATAGTCCCGTTGACTACCTTGGTTTGTCCATTAGTAAAAGGGTTAAAGGACAAGCAAGGTTTAGGAATCAACATGCTACAATTGATCAACTTACTACCCTTAGAGTTCTTGCGGATGATTGTAGGGACAAAAGAAGATCTCATTTGTTGTTTTGTTGATTTAGAAAAGCCTTTGACACTGTGCCTATAGCCAAGATATGGAAAAGATTGGAAGAGTCGGTATCCCTTCTAGTGTTATCCGAACTGAACCAGTTCTGGCGAAACCGGTCGGTCCGATTGATTTAGAAGGTTTTCCAGTTCAAATTGGTGCCTCAAATTGGAAAAAGATCAGTTCTGTACTGAATCGGTCAGTTTCGTGTTGGAATCAGTTCTCGTGCTCAAAACCAACCGGTTTTGTATGGAACCAGGGGGTTTGGTAGAAAGCCATATGCGAAGGTTTAGAGCATGAAATTTAAAAAGAAAAAAAAGGGTAAACCCTAGACCCAATAATCATTGGAAATATTAAAGTAAAAGTGACATTCTCCTTATCTTTCATTTTCTAGTGTTTTACTTAAATTTTTAACATTACCATTAATTGTTTCAGGATGTTTGAGAGTGGTTCCAACCTCATCGAACTTCAAATGCAAAATGTGTAATTTTTGATCACATTCAGATTTCAATAGGCTTAACAGTTTTCTAAATTTTAGGATTGCAACGTGTTACGATGGTACCAGCACTAGCCCGCCTGTAGAGGTACCCTAGGGAGAGGGTGTCTTTTTCCTGACCAGGAAGGGTGTTTAGCCAACTCATTCTGAGGTAGGGGCATGGCTAGACCCTCTAGCTTCTCTTTTGGAAGTACTATGGCTTAATGGCATCGCTGACTGCCTCATGAAAGGGTTTGAAACCTTGAGGTTGGTGTCCGGGTATTCTAGGGGTGGGTCACTGGGTCACATGCCCCCCCACCTTGTTTCGACACTCCAACGGCAGTTAATCCAGCACTGAGACTCAATCTTATCTTCTTGAGCACATCTAGCACCCTCTTGGTCCTTCCAAGTTCAACAACGCCCTCCCTCTGGGCCCTCCTTCAGAGGATGACGTCATCCTCTTGGCAGACTGTTTGATTGCTAAAAGGGGGGACGTTGAGGGTTTTTATCACTATTGGGGTTAGTTGGGGCATGATGACCCCCCCTGTATAGTCTGACTTTTCGTTTCGTCAAATTTGGCCTTATTGAGCCATTTTGCTCAAATAGGGGTCAAATTTGGGAAAACACCCAATTTACACACTACTTTGATTATTTTTATATTATTTTAATTCTAATTTTAAGTTGACATTTTTAATGTTAGATTTACCTTACTTTATGTAAAAGTGAGTGTGAGATCATATAAATTAGATCTCCTCATTTCATTTTTAGACATCAACTTTTGGGATAAGATCATTATGTCTGTTATTTGCCCTAACTAGGGCTCTTTGAAGGAAGGCACTCCTTGATGAAGGTTATTTTGCAAGTTTGAAGCATTTCTTGGAAGTTTTTCTTTTTTTCATGCCATTGCTAAGGTGAGGCTAGAATTGTTTGCTTAACACATGCACTTGGAGGTATCCATACTTTTATGTTTGATGTCTCTATGTCAATTGTATGAGAGTGATGCTTGTTAGGGTTTGATGGAAGCCATTGTTGCTTCATTTTCTCTTGATTTGCATGCCATTTTCATCATTGGTCACCATAGCATTTAAGCTTGAGCTTTAGGTCTTCAAGTCTTGCTTAAGCTAGGTTTGCTCCACGAATCTTAGAGATTGTGGAGGCAAGCCCTAGTTAGCCAAGCTTGCCAAGTACCATCTTAAGGAGGGTTTTGTTCACTGATGCCCTAGCTTTGGTGAGTGGTTCTATTTTGATGCCCTAGTTGTTCAACTTCTACTTTTTAACCTAAAATCTGAATTTTGTGCATTTGTAATTATTATTTAGGGTTAAATTTTGTGTTTTCATGCTAGTATTAGGGTTAGAATTAGGTCTGCAATGTTATGACAAAAACCCTAAAAATAATTTTTATTTTTTGGCCTTCCTAAAATTTCGTCTCTCTCTTCTACAACTTCGCTCTTCCTTCTTTAGCCCTAAAAACCCTAGGGAAAATTTTAGGAAGCCCTAAAATTTAAAAAATATCAAAAATTCTTAAAAGGCCCTAAAAATCTAATTTTTTTTTTTTTTTTGGCCTCCCTAAAATTCCGGCTCTTCCTTCTATAAATTCAGCCTGCCCTTTTTGTCCCTAGAAACCCTAGGGCGAAATTATAGGAAGCCCTAAAAATTTAAAATTCTCAAAAATCCTAAAAAACCCCTAAATTTTGTGTTTTCGTACATATTATGTTAGATTAGTTTTATTTCTGTGATTTTGAGTTAATTTTCAACTTTAAGCATTAAAACCCTAATTTCTGAGTTATTTGTGTTTTTTTAATTACTCTAAAAAATTGATTTTAAACCTATAAGCCTATATCTGATTAGTGAATGATATTGAAACTACAACTTTGGTTAATGGTTTATTGGCAATATAGTCTTTTGATCCAATATTGATTATTATACATATGTACACATTTTTACCTTTCATTGAATGAAGTAAGCATTATTGGTTAAAGCACAATACATTTGACTCCATTAGGCACTGGTCTAACTACAAAGATTGCATAGAACATAGTTTGTTGGTTGTCTTAGTGTCTTACAGGGTTCCATAAAGATACTTCTCCTTGGAGGTTCCGATTGGTTAAAGCACAATACATTTGACTCCATTAGGCATTGGTCCAACTACAAGATTGCATAGAACATAGTTTGTTGGTTGTCTTAGTGTCTTACAGGGTTCCTGTTATCACACAACTTGTAGTTGCCCCAAGTGGTATCCCATCCGGGACGGTAGAGGAGACATGCAACTAAAGAGGTGACCCAAGAGATGCCACGGTTCCCAAGGCAAGGTGGGAGTCACGTCAACCGAGGCACTCTTCACTTTAGGTCAAGGTGTAACAAGACCTAGGGGGAGACCCTATTACCAATCACAGTTGATTGGGCCCAAACAAAGGTTTCTAAGGATGGGTAAATGATGAGTTACGGAAACCAATGCAAGGCTAAGTGGACCTAGGAGTTGAGGTATGGTTGAAGGTGGTGTAAGAGATTGTTAGTGTTTCAACCTACGTATGGTTTAGGCCACATGATTGGGTATGATGACAAGGTGTAGTACCATATGTTTACACAAGTGGGTCCTACTTTCTTGGGATGCGTGAAATGGCTTTAAGTGGGCCCACAAGGTGAAGCTAGGGTGTGAAATTGGTACTAGAGGTTAGGTAATGATTAGATCTATGGATCTAAGTTGTTTTTAGGAATACCCATGTACTAGATCTATGGTTTGACACAAATCCCAAGGAGTGCGACTTGCTTTGAGGAGGACTAGTGCCTTGTTGGATGGGCTAATGGGGTCAAAAAGTATATCAAAGTGTAGATCGGGACACCTAGAAGCCAAGTCAAGTGGGCAAAAGGAGATCTAATGGTTGGATCTTACTAGATCTAGGTTTTTCAAGTAATGACCTTAAGTGGACCACAATCCCTTGAAACAAGGAATGCTACCTCCAAGGCGGATCGTGACAAAAAGATACTCTAGACCTAGGTTTCAAGGTATGGCCATTCCAAATCCACGAAAATCTCAAACACCCACCTCCTCAAAGTAGTCAAACTCACTCACCCAAGGGAGTGCGACTTTGCTCAAGGAGGGCTAAAATGAGGGTTTGGTGGACCAAATCAAGTCCAATGGCCACCAAACTATAGATCCAAGAAGCTAGTACCCCGATCTATGTAAATCCCAAAAATCAAGTCAATCCAAGGGCTAGATCTTAGTAGATCTGAGTTTTGAGGTGCCAATAAATTAAAAAAGGGGGTTTTATCCCCTTAAAACATGGAAAGAAGTCCACAAGGTAGAATTCACCAAAGTAAGAATCTGGGGGTAGGTTATCAAGTGTCTAGATTGCAAATCAAGTGGGATCTCACCTACCCATGTGCTAGATCTAACCAAACAAGCCTCTCATTAGGAAGTGTGATTTGGGTTCAAGAGGGCTTTTTGCCTTGAAGAGTGTGTCAATTCTAAGCCAATCACCACCAAACTATAGATCCAACTAGGGGTGGATGCTATAGAGGTGGGTTTTCAATATCTCTTCAAAAGCAAGGCTAGATCTAAGTAGATCTAAGAAATACCAAAAACAAGGGTTTTAATCAATTAGGGTTTTTATGATTTAGAAATTATGGATGATTCAAGGAAGAAGAAGATCATACCTCTTGGGACATACCTGGATGAAGAGATGAATGCTAGTTGAGACGAGGATTACTTTGCCAAAGATCAAATGGAGAATTGTTGAAGCCTTCTTGCCAAATCGATTTTCCCAAGCCACATGTGATTTCTTCTAACCTGTCAAGCCAAGGAGCAAAGCATCAATCAGTTTAACATGTTGAAGGTAGATACAAGCAAGAGAGAGAGAGAAACATAGAATAGTTGACACAAAGGCAAAACTACTCCCTGTCAAACCAAAACGACTTCTTCCAAGCTTGAAGGGCAAGCCTCCCCACCAATTCGCACTTGTCCAAAATCGTCCTCTTAACCTGTAAATAAGATATGGCAAACATGCAAGATAGCTACAATAGATCCTCCAGTGCAATGGACAAAAACATTTACAATCGAAACAACCAACATCCACTCCAATCCAAGCATGTACTCCAAAAGATAGAAATTTTATTCCAAGAGCCAAGAGCCAAAAATCTCTAGATGACTTTTACAATGAGAGGCTCCCTCCTTAAATAGGATGGGGAGAGAGCATAATCCTAACCACTTTTTGAATGAGTGGCTAAGATTAAAAGATACCAATGTCTAATCAATGGTTGAGATGAGCTCAACAATAAAATACATGGATCACTAATAAAATATAATGTGAGTGGACAAAATCGCCCTAGAAGAGGGGAATCCCACCAAATCATGATGACAAAATATAATAAAGGGCTTATGGTGGGTCCAAGGGGTAGTTTTATCCCTCCTTGGTCAATCTCCATAGCACAATAATCAATAAATAATCATCAATGTACCAAATCGTGCCTCCATAGTCAAATCGTAGGCCTCAAAAAGACCTTAGAAATCCTCAGAAAGTGACATAAGTGATGGATGCGGGCCCCGATGAAGCTGAAACTGCTGGAGAAGGTGTGGAGGACCCCGATCTATCATCACTGATCATCCCATGCCATAACCTTGCCTCAGTAGCCCAAATCGATTTCCTCAACAACCATTTCTACCAATCCTGAAATGCCTTGGGAAGCGTGAAACTGCCCCAAACTGCCTCCTGGAGTGCCTGCGCTGTCAAGGTGAGGGCACCAGTGTGTTCGGGAGGGGGGTAATATGGTAAAAACAAGTGGCTGGACCACCCCCTCCATCATCAGCGCCCTAGGTCAATCGGACAAAAATCACATCTGCTCTGACAGGGCCTCCGACAGGCCAAAACTGCACTAGGACAGCCTACTGAGGCTCAATCATCACTGTAAGTGCCCGGAACTGAAAACAAACTGTCTCATTGGACTCAGAAGGTCCAAATCCATCCAAGATGTGTACTCATACACCATATGAGTCTCTGCATGATCAAAATATATATCCAATATACCGGAACAGGGCCAATAATAATAATCTGTAAATAATCAAATACTGCTGTAATCAAGAATCATCATCATAACCCTGTAACTGCTGCATAGAATCATCATGTATGTATACATAGACCATATATCATCTATCCATGTCATCATAAGGTCCAACCATCTCATGTCCTATGGTTGACCATGGTCAGACTAGGCCTAACCAAGTCAACATGACCCAATATAACTCAGACCATCATCATAAGCTGCTGCAAAGTGTACGAGGTTAATGCATGCTCTACAACTTATTCAAATAACAATTATAGCACAAAGTAATCATTACTGGCGATCTAAATCCAAATATATAATGTCGTTAATTATTATTATTACTCAGACTAGACTTTCAAGATCATACTCACTTCATAGCTGTGATCAATTTGCTAGTGAAGGGTGAAGGCTAAAATAACTGGCTAGGCTAAGGGATGACTTGACGGACTTAACTTTGTGACACTTTGGCAAGGGAAAGGGAATACATACTATAGTATATACTGAATGAGCAATAACATAGGGAATGGCGGTGTCTCACAAATGGATGAGTTGTTCAAAGAGGGTTTATTCACCTTCACAGATGCGCACAATCCATAATACAAATAAGGCCAGCAATTGTTTAGATACAGCTTTTAAGTTCCATTGCTTTTTGGGCCTAAAGTTTCCATAGCCTTGATCTATGTGTGTTTATAAACACATTGCATAGATTTACATTTATTTTAGGCTTTCTGCTGCAGGTGTGTTTTTAAGGCACTTGTTTACCTGAGCACTTCTAGATGTGTCATGGACAGCTTGTTTACCTAGATATTTATTTTCCACAAGATATAACATTTTATTTTCATAGCCATTTTCATTTGGCATGCATTTCATTCATGTGTGTTTAGAAACACATTGCATGAATGGGCTTTTCATACAAGATATAGCATTTCATTTTTCCAGATTTTGTATTCATGGCAGCACTAAAAGTTTCAGGTTTAGCCAACACCACTTTAGTGACTAGGGGGAATTCACAAGGAACTCCAACTCGCCATAGGCAAGTTTTGTCACCAACTCAGAGCCGAGACACAATAAACAGAGAAGCTCATCCAATACAGAGGCTACAGTGGGGAAAAGATCCTCCATGTCACTAGTCAAGTAGTAAGTCAAGGTGATAAACTGAAAGGTAGGTAATGGATGGATGAAGACAATGAATGATGGAGCCGACACTAGCAAGCCAAGGTATGGTGGAATGATCACCTCTATTCTCCCTAAGGAGGGTAATACCAATGAGTATGAATAGTGAACTTCTAAGTCTGAGTAGGGACAATAATATATATATAATAAGATCAACCAGGTCCATATATCTATATGATCACCAGATCATGACACTAAGTGCTAAGACATGCTATAAGAATAAGTATAAAAGCAATATAACCATAACACAATGATATACCTGCTGAGTCATATACCTGAATGCTCATCAACCTGTACCATCATCTGTCCTCTGAAACTGCTGCTGTAACTTTGGGCACTACTGACTGCTCTGTACCAATGGTATAATGGCTACATCGGTCATCTCTCTGAGTGTCCTGAGACTCAGTCATGGCATAGGGAATACATATGCTGTCCAAAATCTGATAGTGATCCATAGATAGCTGCTCATCTCATCATCTCAAAGTAAAGGAACTGGCTGAAATGTGCTCTGGAATCTGAAAAATAATGTATGGTAGCCCGGCTACTATATATGTGATAACAGTTCCATAAAGATACTTCTCCTTGGAGGTTCCGACTTCTGAAGAAGTTAGAACGGTGACCGAGGTGACATTGGGTCACTATTCTTATTTGTGCTTACTGGGAATTAGCCCTGCTAATTTTCCCGGTAACACAACGTTTCCACTAGATTCTATCATATATGAGCTAAGTCACTGGATAGGTTGATATAGGGGCAAGTGTCCTGTGGGGACATGTCGGACATGGACATGAGCCCAACACGTGTTTTATCGTGTTCTGATTTTGGGACATGATAAAACACGTGTTGGGCTTGTGTTCCGCGTTTGCACAACACGTGTCCCGATTCTAGGACACATTCCACGCGAAAAGGGTGCCCAAAAACTGATTTTTGTCTTTCTTTTTGGTATTTGTAAGTTGAAGGGAGAGCTTAGAGTGGGTTTTTTTGCAGGTGAAGGAAGATTGGAAGCATTTGCAAGGGATTCCAAGTGAATTTAAGGGAAGATTTACTTGAGAGGATTCAAGCTCACCATAAAGGAAGAAGAAAAATGTCTCAATCAGCTAGGGCAGCAGCTAAAGGGCAAAGGAAAAGGAGAAATGCCCCATCTAATCCCTCTCCTCCTCTTCCTCCTCCAAGCATATCCTCTTTTGCTCCTATTAGTGCTCCAACTGCTTCTAGTGAAGCTCATGCTCGTTTTCCTTGTTTTAGCAAGACAACAAGCTCAAGAGAGTAAATACCCTTTTGTGGAAGTATGTGACAAGGAAAGAAGGCCCAGAGCAAAGCTTGGTGGGGGGGGCAATGTGTGTTGGACTTGCAATTTCTGCAAGAATAATTTCAAGAGCACATATTATCGGGTTAAGGGCCATTTGTTGGCCCTTCCTTGTGGGATTTCTTCATGCAAAGCAGTGAGTGTTACCCAAAGGAGGGAGATGGAAAGAGAGGATCATGTTGGGTTAGGGAAGGTGGCAGCAACAAGCAAGACACAACAAAATGAGGATCGTCTTTCATTCTTGAGGAAACCCTCTAGCACTAGGAGTGAGGTTGATGCTTATCCAACAAGAAAGAGTCCAACTTCAAGTGGTCCAATGGATAGGATTTTCCAACAAGAGGCGCGAGAAGAGGTGGACCTTACCATTGCATTCTATTTCTACCTCAACCTCATTTCATTCAATGTTGCATGGTTACCATTGTTCATCGAGATGTGTCGAAGTCTAATTGAACGAGCTCCAACTGGTTATGTGCCTCCTGGTTCAGAGAAGCTTAGAACCACATTGTTGGTTAAGGCGAAGAAGGAGGTGGATAAAATTATTGAGACAATTAGATCAAAATGGCCCACATGTGGTGTTAGTATTGTTTTGGATGGATGGACGGATGCAGCATGCCATCCACTCATCAATTTCATGGTGTCTTCCCCAAATGGACTGGTGTTCTTGAAAGCGGTGGATGCTCTTGGGAAATACAAGGATGCACAATATATGGGTGAGTTGTTCATCAAAGTCATTGAAGACGTAGGTGTTGATTCTTGTGTACAAATCATCACGGACAATGCACTTGTTTGCAAGGCTGTTGGCATGCTTGTGGAAGCTAAATACTCACAAGTATTTTCATTTTGGAAACCTGCATAATTGCATTGCTAATTTACTCATTCATTTGAGTTGTTAGTTGTAGTCTTGTAGAGTCTAGAGCTCATTTATATTTTCTTTTATTGATCTTACAGGTATTTTGGACACCTTGCATTGCCCATTCTTTGAATTTAGCACCGAAATCTATTGCTTCAGATGTGAAATGGAATGGCAAATTTATTGAGGATGCACGCCATATCCGTAACTTTGTACAAAACCACACCAATGCCCTCACAATTTACAAAGAGCACACACATCTTTCATTTTTGAAGGTTGCAGATACTCGGTTTGCTTCCTCATTCATCATGCTTAAGAGGTTGAGAGAGGTCAAAACCGCTCTTGGGTCCATGGTTATTTCAGAGTTTTTGTCCTTTTGGAGAAAAACAGATCAGGCTGCTTCAAAAAAGGTAAAGGACATAGTGCTAGATGATGGTTGGTGAGAGAGGGTAGATCTTACCATTAGGATCATGGAGTCGGTCATTTCTTTGTTGCGGTTTGCAGACATGGACCATGTTTATGAGGGGTGGGATTCCATGAGGACAATTGTTATGGAGAATGAGTGTGCTGAGCATGAGACATCGACAAAGAACTTATGGTCCACCGTATAGGATATTCTTATTTCCAGGTGGGATAAGAATTGCACACCTTTGCATTGCTTGGCCCACTCATTGTAAATTTGCAGGATATTCTTATCTCCAAGTGAAAGGATCATCAATCTTGTGGTTGCCAAGCACATTGATGATCCTTTCACCTAGTTACAAATTTGAGCTAGATTTGAGTGATGCCAAGCTAAATCGAGTAGCTCCAATGGAAGAAGTGCGCTCTCTTCAACCTGCAAATTCAAACAACATGCGTTAGATTTAATCCACAAGTAAAAGAGAAAACTATGTTAGAGTTTGCACTTTAATTCAATTTAGTAGATCTTTAAATTGAAAGATAGACAAGCAGAACAAAACACAAAAGACACAAGAATTTTCCTCGGGGAAACCATAAAGGAGAAAACACCGCAACTTCCTCAGAAATATATTTGTCACTAGTACAATATCAAACAAGATGGGAAACCCAAAATATAAGATGTCTTCTGCAGCTCTTTCACGTTTTCCTCCAGCGAACTTGTCTTCTCTCTCACTTGGTGCGAACTTGCTCGAGTGAGTGTGAGTGCCAAATGAGAGAGTGACCCTCTCTATTTATACTTTGTGTGGGTGACCTAGTTCCTCAATGGGGTCGACTTGTCTAACTGATTGGGCCGACCTGTCCTAGGGAGACTCAAAAAGTACATTTTACATTTGACCTTGGGGGAACTAATGCCCCGACTTACAATGGAGGTTTTACCTCGATATTCTTGCATGACTGTTACGTAGTACTAGTACCAGCGCACCTGCAGAGGTCCCCAGGGAGAGGGGGTCATTTTTCTGACCAGGAGGGGTGTTTAGCTAGCTTTTTCTAAGTAGGGGTTGTGGCCAGACCCTCTGGTTTCTCCTTTGGAAGTACTATGGCTTAGTGGCATTGCCGACTGCCTCATGAAAGGGCTTGAAGCCCTGAGGTTGGTATCCGTGGCTTCCAGGGGTGGATCATTGGGTCACATGACCTCGACCTTGATTTATCATTCTGGTGACAATTTTTTTCAGTACTGAGGCATATGCCTCTCCTCCAGGTCACCTCCCACACCCTCTCGACCCTCCAGCTCACCAGCGCCCTCTCTCTTTGGGCTCCTCTTGATGATGACGTCATCCTCTAGACCAGGATGCAGTGCTTGATTGGGGGGGGTGTTAAGGGATTTTCACTACTGTTGGGGTTAAATGGGGCATGACGACCCCCCTCCGCGGTCTGGCCTTCAGAACAAACCGATATGCTCATTTTTAGCTATTTTAGTGGTGTGGGTAAATTCTGGGGAAAATGCCCCAAATTACCCACATATTTGATTATTTTATATTATTATTGTTTTAATTTTAAGTTGACATTTTATAATTTCAAATTGACATTTTAAAAGGCATGTCAGCCTGGGTGTTTTTTATTTTTGTAAAGTGAGTGTGAGAAAAGTATAAATACACTTCTCCTCACTTCATTTTAACACTATGTTGCAGGAAACATGGGTCCCAACCCCATTTCCAGCGTTTCGAAACCCCGAAACGCGTACCGTACGGCCCAGAAACACGTTTCCGTACGGACAAAACGTGTTTTTAAGATGGAAACGCGTTTCGCCCATACGGAAACGTGTTTCCGGTACTGATTCAGTCAACGAAGTCGCGTTTCTGAAAAAAATATCACCATGGTGCAATAGTATTTGGTAATATTAATGGTAATGTTAAAAGTAAAAGTGACATTCTCCTTAACTTTTATTTTCTATCCTTTTACTTAAATTTTTAACATTACCATTAATTGTTTTAGGATGTTTGAGAGTGGTTCCAACCTCATTGGGCTTCATATGCAAAAAGTAGAATTTTAGATCCCATTCCGAATTCAGCAGACTTAATAGTTTTCAGGATTTCAGGATTGCAAAGTTTCCACTTGATTCTATCATGTATGAGAGCATGGAATTGGCATTTAAACAAGCACATCAACCCCTATATGTCCCTTGATGTTGGTGGTGTTGATTGTTGAACTCCTCCGTCATGACCTTAATAAAAATGTACTCTTCACTCGAGCAAAATCACTTATTAAGCATGGGAAGCTTTTTCTACCTCAATTTAACGATTGGATTAGGAAGTTTCATCAAAATTGTAGGGTGTTGAGCCGTTAACTAGTGTCCTTGGAGGATCAACTTTGAAATTCAAGTTAGAGGCAAGGGCTAGAGCCTAGAGGAGGGAGGCACAGGGTGTTATTGATGAATATGATCCCAATATAGGCAATGATTCGTCGACATGTATGATTTGTGATTTATATTTCACATTCATTTTTTAAAATGTTCTTGCTCATATATATATATATATCGCGTTTCCCCGTTTTCAAAATTTTGGGGGGTAACGTTTCCCCCATTTCGACGTTTCCCTGTTTCGTCCCTATTTCCCCGTTTCGTGCAACTTAGTTTTAACACAACAACTTATGGGATAAAACATTTTGGGTTGATTTTTTACCTTACGTGGGCTCTTTGAGTGATGCGTACCTCTTGAGGATGGATGTACTTGCTAGTTTGGAGACAAATCTTTGAAGTAATTTTTGTTCTTGCTCTTTGCTAAGGTGATGCTAGTAGTTGTTTGCTTAACACATGCACAAGGAGGTATCTAAGTTTCTTCTCTTGATTTCTCTTTATTGAATGTTGGATGTGTGCTTGTCTAAGGTTGAATGGTAGCCATTAGTGCTGCATTTTGTCCTAGCTAAGTCATTTTCAGCCTTTAGTTACCCTAGCATTGTAAAGCTCGAGCTTTAGGTCTCCAAGGTTGAAGGAAACCTTGGTTTGCCAAACTTGGCAAGTGCCATCTCAAGAGGAGGGCCATCCTTCTTAATGCCCTAGGATTAGGGTAAAACCTCTTGAAACCCTAGGTTGCTCTTCTACTTCTTTTAAAACCCTATTTTTTGAGTTTGTATTTTTGTAAATATTATTTCTAGGTTAATTTTGCATTTTATGTGTAAATCGGATTTTCATGGTAGAATTAGGGTTAGAATTAGGTCTGCATTTTTATGACAAAAATCCAAAAAATTAAAAAATTATTTTTTTGCAAATTTTGGCATCTCTAAAATTTTGGCCCTTCCTCCTATAATTTCGGCCTGCCTTTCTTGTCCCTAAAAACCCTAGGGCGAAATTTGAGGAGCCCTAAAAATCCCAAAATGACAAAAAATCTCTAAAAAGCCCTATTTTCTGTTCTTTAACCCTAATTGCAGACTTTGTTTTCCCTAGCGGCTTCTCCCCCTCGCTCCTCTTCCCTTTCTCCTCATCTTCTGCCCCCTTCTTCCTTCCCCTCATCCCTTCTCTAACTCTTTCTTTCTCCCTTCTCTCTGCTGCAAATTTAAATCTGCTGTAGCAGCAGACCAAACAAGCCCTAGACTACCTTCCTCAAAGCTCTCTACCTGCACAACATAAAACCGTAAAAAGGGTTAAATACTAATAAAAAAACCTAGTGATATTTCAAGGCTGACATATCTATCTAATAAAGAGGTCTGATTTTGCTGAGGTTACAGTTTAGAAGTGGGTGTTTGGCATACTAATAAAGTGCTTGAAGTTAAACATATGTTGTTTACACCATGCTACACATCACATACTATATCCTTACTCTTCTGAATTGCTATTAACTGGTGTCCATGCTCTCATACAAACTCTGGAAACTCATCACATTGGGCTGTCATAAAATTACAGTGGCTGTTGGAAACACATTTACCACACTTTTAAGTGTCTTACTGCTGATATAATCTGATATGGAATTGGCTGCATTACTGCTGTTAGACATGTTTTAATTGTACTCGTGAGAAATAAGAAAGTAAGGGTGTTCGAATGTGCTTATGACAGGGTTCTTCTTTATAATCTGATCACTGTGTTATTAATCTGTGTAAAGCATTTTTGTAGGTAGACCTGAAACAAACACTTTGGCTTTCTTTTAATTGATGATATTTTGAGTTTGCATCCTAATTAGGTAAGTTACACTAGTGATAAACATTGATATACGGTTACTTTAGCTCATTAAGTGTTGATGATAATACATTCCCTCTAGGACAATTTCGAACAATTCTGATATAAGGTGCTACTCCAGTCATAGAAGTGCTCAGGTTAGACCATTTGGTGACACATGTTTGCATGATCAATGTTCATAAACGTTCTCTTGGATGTCAATGGTGTGAGTGGATTGATCTTGATATTTGGATAGATGTTCATGTATTTTGTTGATGATCAAAGATTGTGTTATTGATTATTACCCTATCGCATATGCTAAAAGCAATCAATTGTTTCTATTACTAATCCATGACATTAGTGGGGTAAATACTTGCATTTGGTACACCTTGCCTTTGCGTCTACAAGCACTAAACCTAAATAGTATGTCTCTTTTATTCACTTAAATTCATTATCTAAGGCACTGGTCACTTATACTCTTGTCAAAGAGATACATAGCTTTTCTTGTGCTAAGACATTCTGTAGGCCACATAAGGGTTCTTCCCCTTGGAGGTTCCGACTCTCCGAAGAAGTTAGGGAATCGGCTAAGGTGACAGTGGCCATTTCTCTCATATTTGTCATCGGAAACTAGCCCTGCTAGTTCATCCGGTAACACATGACCAAATACAATAATGACATCCCCGAACACATTACCAAATACAATAATGACATCCCCGAACAGAGGAAAAACATCTCCGACGGAGGTACAATAAAAATACAATAATAATATAATAATAATATACAAATGAATATCCTTCGAAGTTACATTTACAACAACAAACTATGCAAGACATCTCAAGAAAATAACTCAATGGACAAAATCACAATTGGATACTCCCTGAGATGAAGTGATTTGCTAAAGGGAGATGATGGAGATCCCTCACAATCAAACCATCAATCAAATTGCACCCCTGCAACAAATCAATTCGTCCTCCACAAAATATGTCTCAAAACCACATCGAATCAACTCAAATGTCTAAGCAAGAGGCATTCCAATCATGTGCAGAACATTCATCAAAACTTTGCAAGAGATCTAAGAAAATTTTTCTTTATTGCCCAAAATTCCAAGAGCCAAAGCTCCTTTACAAATGGGTGAGAGATCATATAAATAGATTCTCACAATCAAAAACCCTAAACCCAAAAGTATGGAGGGATAGGATCAAAAGATCATACATCAAGATCAACGGCTAAGCAAGTGCCAGATAAACATACATGAGATCACTCTAATAAGGGGGACGCACTCCCTCAAAGACGCCCTAGGGTGGATAGATGACATGACAAGTGACTAGGTACATCAATATAACATGATAGAGGGGGGTTAGGAGGTACAACATCACTCCACTAGCACCCCGTAATACATCAACATAAGATACAACATGTGATGACCAAGGAACACTAGGACGTGTGCAAATGATGCCTCCCATGATGAAGATGAAGACGTGTGGACCTCAACAAGAGATGAAAACCATGCCGGAAGGTGTCTAGAACATCAATAATATGCCCCAAACAAGTTTCATGCCATTTCTTTGCCCCATTAAACGAAATCGATTTCCTTGTGAGCCATTTTCACCTTTTTAATGCTATTTTTCCATGGTACTTTGCTGCTGGAAGATAAACTGGTTGTATCGTCTAGTACCTGTGCCCGGAATTGAGATCTAAGTCTACCGATGACTCAAAATGTCCAAATCTACTAGGAACGAGTACTCATAAACCATATGTCTATCAAAAAGTGCATCTGTAAGTCCATCCATGCCTAAATAATAAAAATATGGCCTGTAACTGCTGATAATGATAAAAATAATGCAAGCCACCATGAAATACCAATGTCTGGAGCATGGAACCATCTAATAGACATCAAAGGGCCATGAATAACCAAAATTGAACTCTGTCAGCCCAACTCATCTCGGAACCTACTGTTGACTTGGTCAAACTGGTTTGACCAAGTCATGAATGATCAAAATAATGACCCAGACTGAAAACAACTGATTTTGCATGTACAAATGGATGAAATATGCTCCCTTATTTATGTTAGTAGCAATACTAAAGCATTAAGTGGCATTTTAATGGTGATCATAAATACAAATATCAATAGTAAGTCTAGATAGTAAGTCATAATCAGTCACTCCAAATAAAAGGCTCAGGTTTATACTCATTTATAGACTTGACGATTTTGCTAGTTATGGGTGAAGGTGGATGAAACAAGGCTAAGCTAAAGGGATTTGACTTGACAACCTCAACACTGTGACCTCTCGGACAAAGGGGAGAAAGGGAAACCACATATAAATACGTCAGATAGAAGACACTAGGGGATGGCGGTGCCTCACAAATGGGTAGAGTGCCGAGAGTGTTTCCAATAGACTCTAGACAAGGAACCTTTATTGCATTTGATCTATTGTCAGCTTTGCACATTTAATATTTACATTTAACATTTAGCATTTGATCAACTTTCACTAGCGTGGCTCCAAGAGCAGGTTCCCTGAATAGCCTTGCGGGCCTCAGATAATGACTCGGTCTTACCACCATTTCCTGCCACCGTCCATAGGTGCGATGGAGTTACCACCTTGTTTCCCTGTAGGGGCAAACAACCTTACATCATACAAGGGATGAGTGCTCGTCTCTTGGCCACTGACTAGCTACATAAGACATTTTATTTATTTGCTTTAGTGTTTAGAAACACTATTGTTGCTGACTCTTTGCTACCATTTAGATATAACATTTAAGTTCCGATGCTTTTTGTAGGACTACTTGCTTTCGAGGACTAAAGGATAACATCTCGGTGGCACATGCCACACACTCCAGAGCCGAGACACAAGGTAAACATGGAGTCTATCCAACACAGAGGCATAAGTGGGGGGGAAGTCCTCGATATCACTAGTCAAAGTGCAAGTTGGGATCACATCAAAGACGGAAGATAACGGATGGATGGGTAAATGACAAGGTGATGCCATGACTAGCAAAGAACCTATGGGGAATGACCAAGTCCATACTATAACAAGGGAATGACCAATGAGTATACACAAGAACCTCTCACTCAAAGCAACTAAATCACTTCTACTGTAAACCATCAGTAATTAACAAGATAAAAGATCACTGATGCATAGCCACCATATACCAAGTCCAGCTACTAAGATAAGTAGACGAGCAAGATAAACATCCAAGTACATAAACCATATACCTGCTGGGTCATATACCTGCAGCTGCATTGTAACATTTGGAGAACATTGGAACACTGCTATTGTATACATCATGGGCACTATCATCATCCCTGCTATGTAAGGTGAAAATTTGGCTAACTCAATCATCGACCTGGGGGGAATGGGGCTCAGTCTTGACATGAGACTGAATGTGTACATGCTCTGGGCCCAATGAATGTAAGAGTGATCATCATCAAAACTGCCCATCAACTACTGAACCCATTCATAAGATAACAAAGAACTGGCTAAGAAATGTGCTCAAAACTGGTCTGCAATCATGGTAGCCCCTGCTACTATGGATGTGGCAACAATAGCTTCACCAAAGTGACTTATTTTGCTTATAATATGCAATGTAATCTTGAATACTAGGACCATCTGATTTTCTTGTCAAATACATTTTCTGCAATTCACACACCCATCACTGGAAAAACCACCCTTAAACAACTAATTTCAAGTCAATGATAACTTTGCTTCCTGGACATCTCATTCCATTGCTTCTACTTCTTTATGTAGTTTCTATCCAACCTTCTAGGTACTTTCTAGAGAAGGAACTTTCTAGTAGGTGGAAGCATATACCTATTATATCCAAGATACTTCACAAGACATCTTATTCCATTGCTTCTACTTCTTTATACGGTTTCTATCCAACCTTCTAGGTATTTTCTAGAGAAGGAACTTTATATCTAAGATACTTCACAAGACATCTCATTCCATTGCTTCTACTTCTTTATATAGTTTCTATCCAACTTTCTAGGTATTTTCTAGAGAAGGAACTTTCTAGTAGGTGCAACCTTCTAGATATTTTCCAGAGAAGGAACATTCTAGTAAGCCTTATTACAATTGTTGCTTTTAACATTACATGGACCTTATTTAATAAATATGGCCTTAATACATAGCATTATCCCCTTGGATACCTCCCTAGATGCCCCATATTATCCTCCCTAGGTACATTGCATAGGGATACAATATAGCTCTAATGATGTAAACTTTTTGAACATTTTGACAATAGAATTACATTAATCACACATTGAAATCCCTTTCTTAACATGTTGGGACACATTTGCCTTCTTTTTCTGAATTTTTCCTATTTTTTTTGGTGTTCGAAGTATTTGACACATTGGGACATATGAGGATTGAGTGTCGAACACAGATGGGACATATGATGACTGAGTGTCGAACATAGATGGAAAAATATGCTGTTAGAAGACTGTGTATGCTGTTGTTTTTATTTTTTGGAAAAATATGTACAAGAGAAGGCGAAATCCAACGATTCTAAAGGGAAAACACACAGGTTAACTGTAAATAATTCCGGAAGTTGCCTACATGTGTTTCACTAAAATTCTTTGGTGCAAATTGTGTTGAGAGTTCTAGATGGAATCCTTGGTGAGAGAATCTCTGAAAATAACCTGGATCATTGCACCCTAAAGAGTCCTAATCGTCAAGCTTTGATACCAATCGATTTATGCAAGGTTAGATAACAATACATTTACTGTTACTCACACACAGAAAAGGGACAATGCAGTTACATAAGAAGATCGCCATAACAGTAAGATACAAAGTTAGATAACAATGCATTTACTATTACTTGCACACAAAAGAGGAAGACTGCAATTACATAAGAAGATTGTCATAACTGTAAGTTCCATATGGTACTAGATATATTTACTATGTTGCACGGGGACCCATCCCCCTAAAAAAGCCCCGTACCCACCGTCCCCACATTTCAGGGAGGGACTTGGGGACCCCTAGGAAACGCCCCTAATCTTTTGGGGACTTCATTAGGGACTTGGGGACTTGTTGGTCATACCCAAAACCTCCCCAACAGATTTCGGGGACTTCAGGCAGATTTTGGAGATGTTTTGGTCATGTATCTTCAGTTTTGAAAATGGACATTGATGATTGGACAATATGATCATTCATCCCATCCATATTTTTCGTATTATTCTAAATCTAAATCTAAATCTATACAAGTTGTAGCTTAAAGTATGGGTTGTGTCTAATGGATTTTGATTTGGGTTTCTGGTGATTTAACTAGTGTCTTTTTAGCAACATCATTACAAGCAGTAAAGCCTCCATGTCAACAAACTAAGAAATGCAACAACTCAAAGGTTTGATCCTTTTGGGTATTGCTCTTGTTCTTCTCATTTTTAGGGTCATCTTAGCTTTTACATATATTGTACATAGGTGTCTAGGAGTTATTCAAACCCAACTCTTCCCCCATCCTAACCTCAAGCACTGTGAAAACAATTGGATAGTAAAGACTTAGATTGGGTACTGAACATTTAAATAAATTCCTATTCAATATCCTTCTTAATCTAAATATGAATCTAATCTCTTTACAGAATGCAAGCATGTATATCCCAAAGTGTTTGTAGTGGTTTTCAACACAACTGTAAAAATCTGCAGAACCTATTGTGAAGGAAATGCTTTTAACCCAATCATTATAAACAAGCAGTTTAAGGAAGACGAGTTGTTATAGAGACAATCATTATTCTTATAGACCCTTCATGGACCTTAATGCAGATTGAAAATAGTTAAAATTAAGTTTCCTAAAGCTAAACTACATTTTGTTCACGTTCAAGTGCCAATAGTGGTCACCTAGTCCTTTTCTTATTTGCTTAAGTTTTTTCAAAACTAGCAAGTGTAAGGGATGTGTATAATACTATATAGTATAAACTATTGTGTTTACAAGCAACTAAAAATGTTTATGGTGAATTCTAACTTTTAAAAGTTATATATATATATATTATTGTTGTTTCCAAAAAAATTGGGGGTGCGCTCTAGCCGTCCCAGGGACTTTTCCCCCGTCCCCCGCCGTTCCCCGTCCCCAAAGCCAGTGCAACATAAGATATATATGAATACAAAATTGATGATATGTATTAATCTAAGTCACCTGACATGAGGACACAAGACACGAGTGTCCTCAAAATATGAGTGTCCCCACGGGACACGATGATCCCCGGAATCAGGGCATGTTTTATATACATATATATATATTTTTAAAATATATTAAAATTTAGAAATATAGACATATAGATCCAATTTTATTTAGAAAGTAGAAAGTAGAGCATTTACAAATATTGGGTTATTATAGTCAACACTCATTTATTATATTCCTATGTGGTTATTATAGCATAAGTACTTTATTTCAATTTAAAAATTTCTCCAAACCACTTGTCACACAAAATAAATTTACAATTTACAATTTTCTTTGCCAAATCACATCACTAATTGGAGGAGGCCGATTCCTCTTTAGGGTTTTACATTTTGTTTGCACATTTTCCTTGACCCTAGGCATCACTTCTAAAAACCCTCAAATTTATTAGAATATGACTTTATTAGCTATGGAGGATCGAACCTATTAATGAGAGGTCAAGTTTTTGTTGGGTTTTCAGGCATCAACTCTGAACTGTAACGAATGAATTTTAACCATTTATCTTCAGTCGCAGGGTGTTTCTATTTCCATTCCGGGCCCTTTTCATATTCAGTTTATTAAATTCTCTCTGCATCCATAACACCATGGCCGAGTCCATCCATCCACTCATTCAAAAAATGCATGATGTTATCGACCTGAATGTTAACCGTAAGAATCTGCGAAATCAGTTAGAGAGCCAGCAGATAACGGTGATCCTAAAGTGTTTGGAGAGTACGTGTGTTGCGATTGAAGAGGCGGACAAACTCATCGAGCGATCACAACGAAGGCAACGGTACTGTCTGCAAACGGCTTGGGATTGTCTCTTATGCAAGCCTAGTATTCCCACGGAAATTAGAGAATGGACCACGCGAATTGATAGTCACTTCAATGAGCTTAAAAGCGACCTTGAAACATTTGTTCAAGGTCATGAGGCAGCCCTGCGGTCACAACATAAGCACTTGCCTCAACTAGACGTGATCCTTCTCGCCCCTTTTCATGTTCTGAAATCGGGACAGGAGTGCCCCACGTGGGGGACACGAAAAAAATCGTGTCCCCCACGTGGGGCACTCGTGTCTGCGCCCAAACGTTGCCCACGGGACACTTGGCCCTAGATGGACGTGTCGGGTTTCTTAGGTATGAATACAAAATCGGGACATGATTTTTTTCGTGTCCCCATGTGGGGCACTCGTGTCCGCGCCCAAATGTTGCCCACGGGACACTTGGCCCTAGATGGACGTGTCTGGTTTCTTAGGTATGAATACAAAATTGATGACGGAGAGTGATCATCTTTAACTAAATCTCAAGAGGAGATATATAAATATTTTGATGAAATACATAAATATAAAATACAAAGGTAAGTAAATATTTCAAGATCACGAAAAACCCTCATTGCCTCAACAGGGACGATGACATAGTCCTCAGTAGATCATGGCTACCAAGCATCAATAATTGACATATTAAAATATTTTTGGTCGGCTGCTACTATTAATTGCGTGATGAATATTTATTAGAATTCTTTTCTTCATCCTAACTTGACAAACGTCTTTGTCCTGAGGAAGAGCCGCAGAAGCTGGCTCGAAACGTTGACAGATTATGGATTCCATCGCAGAGCGAACTCCAGGTTTGGTCAGCAATAAATATTTTTAATCAAGTCACCTATAAAATATTTTACAATAAAGAATTGGAAATACAAAATATAAATACAAATAGCATACGTATTTATACAAAATCCACTACACTGAGTGTCATGGCAGGCATTGTTTTTAACTGAAACATAAATCATTGATTTCTTGTTGATTTCTTAATCTTCTATTTAATAGAAACATAAACTAGAATAATCAGTATATAATGTATAATTATGTTGTAACTTTCCAATCAGTAGAATCATTACTTGAATAGAATTGTGATATAATTGTGACAGAGATTAATGCTTTATCCTACAGGAATGGATGTTGTGACTGCTATAGCAGCTGTTCCTACCTATAAGCCTGCGGAGCGCATTCGACAGTTCAATGATTTTGCGGAATTTATAGGGGATGAGAGAGCCCAAAATGCCCGTAATTTATGGAATCGGCCTATAAAAAGTCTTTTTATAAGTTCCTGTGGGGAACTGAGAGTTGCAAAGCCTTCTCTTGCTCCCATTGCTCCCAGTTTACCATAACTGTTAAAGGGGTGAAATCTGGAATGTTAGAAACAGGACTTTTGCCAGATCTAGTTAAAGGTTTGAAATCTCTCAACTGTGAAGACATCTGGTGTCCCAGAATGTGACGATACCCAACAGCCCCTCAAAGGAACTGGCCCCTGAGTACTTTGGTGAGATCACCTCCAGTTCTCCATTTGGTAAATTTTGCCAATACGTTTGTCTACCTGTTAACAGCCAATGCATTTTCTGTATGTTGTATTGGTATTTTCATATAACTTATCCTCTGTTTCTCACGATTATGTTTCTATTGCTTTTACTCTATTCAGTTATTTGCACCTCGAGATTTTTTATGGTGGTTTTTTTTCTGGGAGAGAAAGTCAAGCAATGTGAGATATTATGCCTTATTCTGATTCCAGGTTGATTTCTTGGATTCAAGAGATTCTTGGTTGCAAAAAGCACTCGAGAGCATCCTGAGATGAATGTACCGTCTCACCATTAAAGCAATAATAGGATCTGTGGATGCTAAATCTTGGGGACAAATTATCTGTTATTAGTGTCAACCTCAAAATGCACTACCCTGCATCTTTTTTTATTGCCCAATATAAAGACTGTCATCAGTTGGTCCTGCAAAATAAAAGCCATATGTACCTGCATCTCTCACGAACATCAACATTGAAGACTAAGCATTCATTCTAAAGACTCGAGAGGATATGAATTTCACGCCTTCAGTGCTACTGACTTCAACAAATTAATATCTTGTCTATAAATATTTTTTCAAGTCATGCATTTTAAACACTTAATGAAATGCTTTTGTTCATAATGTCCCGGTTAATAAGGAAAAAGAAGATTTCGGGTTCCAAGGAATATAACATGCATATGCATGAATATGCTCATGAAAAGTAAGAGGAGAATGGATTATTTTGTGAAGGTATTATTTTGCGTGTCTAGCCTCTTATCTCACAAAATGGGGAATGCCTTGTTAGTGTTAGGAATCCCTGGCCACTGTTAAGTAAAAAGGGTTAAGATTGGTTTAATTCCTGACAATTATAATGACACGCAAGAGGTAAGATTGGTTTATCACAACATGCAAATGAATGCACGATATACTAACATTTCTGGGATATTTAATAAACTGAATATATCTTTATGTTTTCATGTTTGTGCAGTTACTTCTTTGGTTTCCCTCCCTCCATATCAAAGGAGGGAATTTGTCCACTCACTAATTTCGGTTCACATTCTTGGAGACCCCTTATGTCTTTTCCATTGTCAATGTATTTAGCAGGTCCATTTACTGCTTTTGTAGGTGGAGATCTATATAGTTTCTGTTTTGTAACCCTCGAACTCTATTAGTGTATATGCACGGATATCAGGTAAAACTTTTACAGATATTTGCATATTTTAAAATTGATTTGTTTTATTTATTTATTTGTTCTCTAATTTTTTGGTTATTTATAACGTCAATTGTTGGTGAAGAAATAAGTGAAACTTTTTGTTTGATACTTTTAGACTAATCATTGGTTTATAGTCTCAGCAGTACAAAACTCTTTTCATAACCAATTCTTCTAGAAGACTTGAGTGAAAAGAAATGAATCATGTACTTCCATGTTCAAAGCTTGTATGTTCATTGGTTATGAATGTGTGCTACACTTACTCTTCTCTCTAGTTTCTTCAAACATCAAATCAAATATCCATCAGATAGGACATGCACCGTATTTGCGTGTAATTCTCCCATTCTGTTTGATAGTTTATAGTGGACTTGATATTGATTATACACAAGTGCATTTGCAACTCCACTTTATTACATAAGCTGTGTGAAAGTTGCTGGTCAAAGTGTTCATTACTGTCCTTGCAACTTTATTTTACAGTTAATAAGGGTTTGGAAAAAAAGATATTCCGTGTTTTGTAAACATTTTTCCTTGTTTATTGGGAGCTTCCACTTTTTCCTATTTGAGCTTCTCATTTATCTCAATTAATTTTCTTGCTTGATTCTTTGGCTGTATATATATTTATTTCTTTGTGTCTAATTCATTTGACATCTCTTTTCAAGTTGTTTTTTTTGCTGTCCCCTTATTGTTGAACTTTATAGCTCAGATGGTCTTCTACATAGTGGTGTCTATATATGTAGAAGTGACCAAAGTCATTTCTCATTCATTAAAAGGGAGATATAGGGGAAGAATAGACACAAAATTGGAGAGAGAGTGATTTGGCTGAGGAGAAGAGAGGCATGCATTCCAAGGAAGGAGAGGCACAATTTCCAAGAAGGAGCAATGGCACGAATTCCAAGGAGAAGGGCAGCATTAAATGCAGGACCATACAGCTGAGTTTATGGGCTTGTAAAACAAGGGCCATACAGCTGGAGTAGTGGCACAAATTTCAAGGTAGTGATTCAACAAAGATTTTGAAGTCCATATAGCAGGCATGAATTCCCAGGCATAGTATTCGAGGCAGCCTACTGAGAATAGAATTCGAGGCAGTCAGAGATTGACTGTTTGCTGGTCCGTACAGTCCGTACAGTTCGTACATACCTATATGGAGGCAGTATAGGCCATCTGTTCTGCTGGCACAGTTTTCTGAAAGTGGCATGAATTCCTAGGTGCATTAATTCCTGTAATAAATGTTGTACCCACAAGGTGAAATTAAGGGATGCAATTCGCACTAGAGGATATGTAATGAGTAGATCTATGGATCTAAGTTGAAATTAGAAATACCCACTTACTGGATCTAAGGTTTGACACAATTCCCGAGGAGTGCGACTTGCTTAAGGAGGACTAGTGCCTTGTTGGATGGGTTAATGGAGTCAAAAGATATGTCAAAGTGTAGATCGGGACACCTAGAGGTCAAGACAAGTGGGCTAATTGAGATAGAGTGGTTGGATCTTGCTAGATCTAGGATTTCATGAAATGACCCAAGTGGACCACAATCCCTTAAAACAAGGAATGCTACCCCCAAGGCAGATCGTCACAAAATGATACTCTAGATATAGGTTTCAAGGTATGCCCGTTCCAAATCCACTGAAATCTCAACTACCCAGGTCCTAGAAGTGGGCAAACTCAGTCACCCAAGGAAGTGCGACCTTGCTCAAGGAGGGCTAAAAGGTGGATAAGGTGTGTCAAATCAAGTCCAATGGCCACCAAATTGTAGATCCAAGTAGCTTAGGCAATGATCTATGTGGATCTAGAAAATCAAGTCAATCCAAGGGTTAGATCTTACTAGATCTGAATTTTAAGGTGCCAAGTTATTCAAAAGGGGGTTTTAATCTCTTAAAATGTGGAATGATGCCCACAAGGTAGAAATCACCCAAGTAAAAGTTTAGGGGTAGGTTATCAAGTGTGTAGATTGCAAATCAAGTGGGATCTCACCTACCCACATGCTAGATCTAACCCAACAAGCCTCTCCAAGGAAGTGCGATTTGGTTCAAGAGGGCTATATTGCCTTGAAAAGTGTGTTAATTTTAACCCAATCACCACCAAACTATAGATCCAACTAGGGGTGGATGCTATAGAGGTGGGTTCTTAAGATCTTTTCAAAAGCAAGGCTAGAGCTAAGTAGATCTAAGAAAAACCAAAATTGGGGTTTTGATTAATTAGGGTTTGTGACCAATGAAGAGAGAATGGATGGAAAGAGGTACATACCTTGTAGATCTTACCTCAATTGCTTGTGGCCACCTTGCAAATTGATAGCATTCTCTTATGTGTATATTCAAGAGTGAGATCCAAGAGCTCCAACCAAAATGTCCTCCTCCAAGATAGCCAAATCGTCCTCCTCCTACAAGACAAGATCAAAGAAACAAGTCAAGTAAGATGATTATGAAAACGATAGAAAAATGTAATAGAAAGCATCAACTATGTCACGAAGATACAATAATGATACTCCCTGTCACAAGATGAACCCAAGAGAGAATATGTGGATCCCTCCAACAATAACCCTCAAGAAATCGCCCTCCTCTCCACCAATTCGACTTTCCTGCAAGAAAACTAGTAGAAGCACCAAAATCCACAATGATACATAGAAGAGATACTGTATACTCAAGATGCAAGAGAATCCACAAGACACGAGAGATATGCTCCACAAAGAAGTGTTCTATTCCAATATTCCAGAACTCCAAAGGTGAGCTATACAATCGGGGGTCTCCTCCTTATATAGGATAATAAAGACCAAAACCCTATACCACTCTACAATACTACATGAAATGAGTGGTTGAGATTAAAAGATCTCAATATACAATCAATGGCTAAGATGAGTCATAATAACATAACACATGGATCACTCATAAAGTGATGTCATAGTCTAAAATAATCATGGAGGGTGACGTCATCCACTAGAGGGGGTAAAAGTACCAAAGCCCACTTCATAATGACTAGGACATGACATAAGAAGCACATGGTGGGGCTAGGAGGCATCAATCCTTACATCCCCAAGGCACAATAAAATAATAAAATATGTCCAAGATAATATAAATGATCAAATCTGTCCTCAAAATCTGTGACAGACAAGCAGTAAAAGACCTCCTATGATCGCTGTGGGCCTACCCACATGGTGAAAACTGGATGGAAGATAGTGGGATCACCCTGGAAGACCTCTGTGAAAACCAAATGCCAAAACCTTGCCTCAATTGCCCAAATCGAATTCCTCAGTGACCACTTTATCCCATTTTTTAACTGCCTCGGTATTTGTGAAAGTGCCAAAACTGCCTCCCAGGGCATCTGCGCTGTCTAACTGAGCCCACCAGGCTCTCCATAAGAGGGGGTAAATGGTAAAAACAAGTGGCTGGGCCACCCCCTCCTCATACAGGGCCCTAGGTGAACTGGCCTCTCATGGCCCCTGCTGCTCAGGCTGGGAAATCGGCCCCAAATCTGGTCAACAAGTGTAAAACTGCATCAATAACTGCCAAAATTGCTCGGAATTGAAAGATAAGCATCTCATTGGATCCAGAAGACCCAAATCCACTAAGAATGTGTAGTCATACACCATTGGTTGCCCTAATGGGCCAGCTGTAGGGTCCACCATATATGGACAGTGCATAATCTAATGATATGAAGTAATAATAAAATCTGTTGAGCTGCATCAATCATCATCTGAACCATATGTCCATCATATGGCATCATCATCAAGTATGTGGGACCATCAATCATCATCAATAGGTATATGGTCCACATCATCATGGATCCCAATAATATACAACCAAGGATAAATCACATCAGTAGACTAAGACATGCTTCTCTAATCATTCTCATAGCCAAGCTCAAAGTATAACATCCATTTAGTGGCATTAATCAAGTTAGCATATTCCTTTGTTATATAAAATTACTTGTACGATAGTTCAAATGACAAACTCACCCATTGGACATGGTCAAACTGCTAGTGAAGGATGAAGGCTAGGAACAAGGTTGGGCCAAGGGGTTGACTTGTCTAACTTAACTCAAAAATACTTTGGACTGGGAGAAGGGGGAAGCTACAAACTCTGTGCTGGACAAAATAACACGGGGAATGGCTGTGCCTCACAAATGGATAAGTTGTTTAGAGAGTGCTTATTCAACTTAGGCATCATGTCTACATCAAGTTGATCCAAGTTCATTAGGATCATTCAATTTCATTCATGGCCCTTTTGGCCTACATAACCCTTCGGATCTCAGGTGTGCTGATAAGCACAACTAGTTGCAGCTTGCATCCAGGGCATGTTTTCATATACATATAAGGTCAGCAATTGTTTAGATATATCTTTTAAGAACTATTGCTTTTTGGACCTTTCTTATACTCTTCGAGGAGTATTTTTAGCTGTTCATCGCTCTTGCTCTTTTTAGTTTCCATGGGCAAATTTATAAGTTTCCATAAGTAGAACATGAGCTTTCAGTTTTAGCCAACAACATCTCAAGTGACTAGGGGGAGTTCGAGCCAATGCCAAACATCGGGACAACCGACCAGAATGATTTAGGCCTACAATCCAACTCACCAAAGGCAAGTTTTGTCACCAACTTAGAGTTGAGACACTGAACATACAGGGATGCGATCCAAACACAGAGGTAGAAAAATGGGGAAGTCCTCAGTATCAGAAAGTCAAATGAGACAAGTCAAGGTTTAAAGTCAAATAAGAAAGTCATGTATGGATGGAGTCAAGTGAATAAGGAGCCTACACTAGCAGACAACTGGTGTCAGGAAAGACCATATCTATGTAAGGTGGAAAACCAGTGGGTTTTGTTAAATGACCTAAATGTGCAAGAAATTGTCCATTTTATGATTTATAGTTCATTTTAAATAGTTTGCCACATCAGGAATAATATACCAAGCAGATGCTGTGAACATGACTAAATCAACAAGATAATAATCCACAGTCAATGATAAAATATCCATAGATCATATAACATCATCATAGTAATAAACATCATATACCATCTGAAACACTGCTGCAATACATCTCTAAGCACTGAACTGAAACTATATGGGATAAAGGGTCACATCGGTCATCCAATCTGAACTCTCAAGGCTCAGCCTTGACACAAGGTCTAACATAAGTCTGAATAATACACTGCTCTGATCATGTGTGATCACAAAATATACAATCATCATAGCCATGCTCTGAATAATGGAAGCTCTGGAATGTGCAGATATCTGCTAAACAAGAATAGTAGCCCTGCTACTATGGTGTGATAACAGTTTCTAATCATGCAACTAAATTTGACTTCTAGGAAAGATCGTGTATAATCACCTACAAGAGAATAATGATGAGACTTGTTCTGAAGAACAAGTGACGATGGTTCAACTATAACACAAGACTTATGAAATCGAGCATACTAAAAATGAACAAAGTGAGGGTTCTCTCAGAAAGGAGTCAACTATGACAGGATGTTGCTCTAGTGGCCAGACACACTTCCTCAGTGGTGAATATTACACTAGATAAATGGTGTAATCGAAGAAGATATCGAGTGACCTTCGGGATTCAAGACTCTCTATAGAGAACCACATGTGCACAGATCGAAGAAGGCTTTGTACAGGCTCAGAAGGCATCCATGGGATATAATGATGAGATCAAGGATCACCTATAGTGACGAGACACCAATCTTTTCTACAAGGTTGAAGATAAGAAGCTCATAGATGGGTGCAAGAGAGAACTTGCAACAGAGTTCGAGATCTTGATATCGAGTGACCAAGAAAGATGAAATATATGGATACACAAAGGATCATTAGAAGAGAAGGCTACTAGTCACTCCAGTGCAGAATGTGCCGATACAAAGAGTACAAGATGCAGAGGGAGGATAATGCTTAGTTATAGAAGGCACAGGAAAGCTCCGCTTCAGAGGGAGTGACTACAATACAGATGGAGAGACACTTTCACTTAGTCTCTATTTGTGGCAAAGGTTGTTTGCCCCAGTATGCAGTAGAAATCCTGGAAATGTTTGATATGTTGGAAAGTAAAGCCATACCCATGGATACAAATTTGAAGTTGCTGATTGATGCTTCGTCAGAGTTAGTGGATGTGACACTATACAAACAAATTATTGGGTCATTGATGTATCTGACGAATACCAGGCCAGATATATGATTTTCCTTGAGTCAGTATTTGGTTGAGCCCAGACGTGTTCACCCTGTAGTTGCAAAGCATGTAATGAGGCACCTAAAAGGTATGACAGACTATGGTTTAAGGTATACTAGAGATCATGACTTCAGACCGTATAGTTATACAGATTCAGATTGGGCAGGAAGTGTCTCAGACAGAAAGAGCACTTCAGGTGGATGTTTCAGTCTTGGGTCAGCCATGATCTCATGGCTAAGCATGAAGTTGTCCAATGTTGCTCTCAGCCCTGCACAAGCATAATATATTGCAGCTTGTTCCGCCAGTTGTGAAACCATATGTCTTTGGAAGTTGTTATCAGGTCTATTCGATCTGGAGTTGGATACCACGGTGATTCTATGTGATAACCAAAGCTGCGTGAAGATGACAGAGAACCTTGTGTTCCATGATAAGTCGAAGCACATAGAAATCCGATATTTCTACATTTGAGATAAGGTGCAGAAGGGAGCTGTAAAGCTCCAATATGTGAGCACAGATGAGCAAGTTGCAGATGTGTTGACTAAGCCTCTGTCTCGTGTGTAGTTTGAGCACTTCCGTGATAAGCTTGGTGTAGTCTGTAAGGACTTCCCTCGAAAGGGGGAGTAGTGCCGATGATACTATGATAGCGCAGTTGGGATTGATCATCCTTAGACTTGATCCCGTAATTCCGAAAGGAAGGATCGTCGTAAATGTTGATCCTTAGACTGGATCCCGTAATTCCGAAAGGAAGGATAGTCGTAAATGTTGATCCTTAGACTGGATCCCGTAATTCCGAAAGGAAGGATTGTCTAAGATGTGAGTGGTGGACAATGACCCCGTAATTTCAAAGGAAGGATCGTCTAGTGTGCTGTGATCAATAGTGGTAGCTCCGTAAAGACTGGGTCTTGTAATTCCGAAAGGAAGGATTGTCTGAGCACCACATATGTTGTTGGATTGAATCCCGTAACTCCGAAAGGAAGGATTGTCCGTGATCCCGTAATTCCGAAAGGAAGGATCACCAGTGTTGTTGGAGTGAATTCCGTAATTCCGAAAGGAAGGATTGTCCATGATCTCGTAATTCCGAAAGGAAGGATTGTTCATGATCCCGTAATTCCGAAAGGAAGAATCACCAATGTTGGACCGAATCCCGTAATTCTGAAAGGAAGGATTGTCCATGATCCCATAATTCCGAAAGGAAGGATTACCAGTGTTGGACCTGTTATCACATATATAGTAGCCGGGCTACCATACATTATTTTTCTCATTCCAGTACACTATTCAGCCAGTTCCCTTGCATTTGAGATGCCGAGATGAGCATTTATATTGGATCACTATCAGATTGTGGACAGCAGTTATATTCCCCATGCCATGACTGAGTTTCAGGACACTCAGAGAGATGCCCGATATAGCCATTATGCCATTGGTACAGAGCAGACAGTAGTGCCCAGAGTTACAGCAGCAGTCTCAGAGGACAGATGATGGTACAGGTTGATGAGCTTTCAGGTATATGACTCAGCAGGTATACTATTGTGTTATGGTTAGATTGCTTTTATACTTATTCTTATAGCATGTCTTAGCACTTAGTGTCATGATCTGGCGATCATATAGATATTTGGACCTGGTTGACCTATTATATATATATTACTGTCCCTACTCAGACTTAGAAGTTCACTATTCATACTCATTGGTACATACCCTCCTTAGGGAGAATAGAGGTGATCATTATACCATACTATGGCTTGCTAGTGTTGGCTTCATCTTTTCATTGTCTTCATCCATCCGAGGCCTACCTTTTAGATTATTACCTTGATTTGCTACTTGACTAGTGACATGGAGGACCTTTCCCCACTGTAGCCTCTGTACTGGATGAGCTTCCTTGTTTATTGTGTCTCGGCTCTGAGTTGGTGACAAAACTTACCTATGGTGAGTTGGAGTTCCTTGAGAATTCCCCCTAGTCACTAAAGTTGTGTTGGCTAAACCTGAAACTTTTAGTGCTGCCATCAATACAAAATCTGGAAAAAATCAAATGCTATATCTTGTATATGAAAGAAATGCCAAATGAAAATGGCCATGAAAAATAAAATGTTATATCTTTTGGAAAAATAAATACCTAGGTAAACAAGCTGTCCATGACACACCTAGAAGTGCTCAGGTAAACAAGTGCCTTAAAAACACACCTGCAGCAGAAAGCCTAAAAATAAATGTAAATCTATGCAATGTGTTTGTAAACACACATAGATCAAGGCTATGGAAAACTCAGGCCCAAAAAGCAATGGAACTTAAATGTTATATCTAAACAATTGCTGGCCTTGCTTGTATTATGGATTGTGCGCATCTGTGAAGGTGAATAAACCCTCTTTAAACAACTCATCCATTTGTGAGACACCGCCATACCCTGTGTTATTGCTCATTCAGTATATACTATGGTGTGTATTCCCTTTCCCTTGCCGAAGTGTCACAAAGTCAAGTCAGTCAAGTCATCCCTTAGCCTAGCCATTTATTTCAGCCTTCACCCTTCACTAGTAAATTGATCACAACTATGAAGTGAGTATGGTCCTGAAAGTCTAGTCTGAGTAATAATAATAATTAACGACACTATATATTTGGATTTAGATCGCCAGTCATGATTACTCTGTGTTATAGAAGCTATTTGAATAAATTGTAAAGCATGTATTAACCTTGACACCTTGCAGCAGCTATGGATGATAGTCTGAGTTGTATTTGGTCTTGGTTAGACCTAGTTTGACCATGGAGGACCATGGGACATGAGATGTTGGACCTTATGATGATATGGATAGATGATATATGGTCTATGTACACATACAGGATGATTCTATGCAGCAGCTACAGGGTTATGATGATGATTCTGGGGTTACAGCAGTGTTTGTATATATACAGCGCATTATTATTGGCCCTGTTCCGGTATATTGGATATTTATTTTGATCATGCAGAGACTCATATGGTGTATGAGTACACATCTTGGATGGATTTGGACCTTCTGAGTCCAATGGGACAGTTTGTTTTCAGTTCCGGGCACTTTCAGTGATGATTTAGCCTCAGTAGGCTGTCCTAGTGCAGTTTTGGTCTGTTGGAGGCCCTGTCGGAGCAGAAATGACTTTTATCTGGTTGACCTAGGGCGCTAATGATGGAGGGGGTGGTCCAGCCACTTGTTTTTACCATATTACCCCCCTCCCGGACACATTGGCACCCTCACCTTGACAGCGCCATCACTCCAGGAGGCAGTTTGGGCAGTTTCACGTTTCCCGAGGCATTTCAGGATTGGTAGAAATGGCTATTGAGGAAATCGATTTGGGCTACTGAGGCAAAGTTATGGCATGGGATGATCAGTGATGATAGATCGGGACCTTCCACACCTCCCCCTGCAGTTTCAGCTTCATCGGGGCCCGCATCCATCACTTATGGCACTTTCTGTGGATATTTTGGGTCTTTTGAGGACCACGACTTCACCTTGGAGATACACTACTTCACCTTGGAGGCACGATTTGGTACTTTCATGATTGTTTATGGGTTATTGTGCCATGGGGATTGACCAAGGAGGGATAAAATTACCCCTTGGACCCACCATGAGCCTCTTATGATATTTTGTCATCATGATTTGGTGGGATTCCCCTCTCCTAGGGCGACTTTGTCCACTTATGTTATATTTTATGTGTGATCCATGTATTATGTTGTTGAGCTCATCTCAACCATTGATTAGACATTTGTATCTTTTAATCTTAGCCACTCATTCAAAAAGTGGTTAGGGTTTTGGTGCCTCTCCTTCCTATTTAAAGGAGAGAGCCTCTCATTGTAAAGGGACTTTTGGCTCTGGATTATTGGAATAGAAAATTATTATTGCATCTATCTCCAATGTTGTGGTGAATGTTTTTGGTGTTCGTTCGTTGGTTCTTCCTTTGCACTGAGTTATTGGAGATCTTGTTTGCCATATCTATTGTACCACGATTTTGCATCTACAGGTGGAGGCCGATTTGCTTGGAGGAGGAGGTATTGGTAGGGGAAGACTCTCCCTACTTCTTCTTTGGAGCTCTTCGTTGGTAACAGGGAGTATTACTGTCCCAGGACCTTCTATTTCATGTTACTATTTGCATTTCTCTTGTATTTCTTCCATGCTTGATCTTACTGATTGAATTTCATTCCTTGGTTTGACAGGTAGAGGAAGGCGCACTTGTGGACTAGGGCATCAACTTGGCAAGCAAATCAACAATCTCTCATTTGATCTCTGCGGGAATCTTCCTCAACATCAAGGCATCTCAACCACATCATTCAGGTATGATCTCAAGGTAAGTTCTATCTCCATAGTCTATCCAATTGTCAAAAACACTTAAAACCCTAATTAATTAAAACCCCAATTTTACATTTTCTTAGATCTACTGAGATCTAGTGGGTTGTTGGGCATGATATCGAAAACCCACCTCTATAGCATCCACGGCATCCCGGATCTATAGTTTGGTGAGGATTGGCCTCCGTTTGACCCCTCTCCCAAGCCAACCTAGCTTCTCCCAAGGAAGGCGCACTTCACCATTTGAGCAGGTTGACCTAGATCTAAGCGATGGGTGTTTGAGATTTCACTTGATTTGACATCTACACATCAAATAACATACACCCAGGTTGTCCCTTTCTTGAAAATCACCTTGTGGGCCCCATTCCACATTTTAAGGGATTTAATCCCCATTTTGGACCACTTGGAACACTAAAACTCAGATCTACAAAGATCTAACCGGTGGATTGCCACAAAATTATAGATCCATATCCCTACTTGACTGATCTACCCGGATCTAAAGTTTGGATGCCATCCGACATGATTTGACCCACCTAAACCCCGATTCAAGCCTCCTTAGGGAAAGTCGCACCACCTTGGAGAAGTGAGTTCACTCACTTCGAGGAACTGGGTACTTGAGATTTTTGCAGATCCGGATTCAGAATAATTCAAAACCTAGGTCTAGACTGTCACTTTGTCAAATCTTGCCTTGGGGACTGCATTCCTTGTTTTTAGGGATTGTGGTCCACTTGGGTCAAACCTAGATCTAGACACATTTATCCATCAAGAATTGTACTGTCCACTTATCTCATGTTGTAGGAGTCCTAAACCATAAAGTCAACCCTACTTTGACTCCACTTCCCAATTCCCAAGGCACTGGTTTATCTCCAAGTCAACCCACTCTCCTAGATTGTTGGATTGACTTGTGGTTTGACTTTTGCATGGTGAACTATACCTTTGAAGACATCATGGACTATGGTCAAGATTGTCTCATGTACTAGTTAGCCCCAGTCTGACCCCTAAACAACCCTGCATTGGACACGGTTCCCAAGGCAGTGGATCTTTTGACATTGACCCAGTACAATAGCCCTAGATCTCACTTTAAACATTGTAAGTCACTCTCACATCAACTATGAACCAAAGCTACATCTATTGAACCCCTCACTTGACTTGTGACTTCATCCTTAGGTCTAGGATAAACCATACACCTAACTTCACTTGGAAATACCTTGATTTGGTGTCTTGGTTTTGATCTCTCCTGTCGGGAGTAGATCGGGTCTCCCCCTTTGTTGTCTGGGTTAGATAACATAAAGCGAAGGTTGCCTCGACTGGCGTGACAACCATATACATTGGAGGTCGAGGTGATCGTGGTTGCACCTTTCAAGTTGCCCTTCCCTATCGCCATCCATGACTGGATCCTTCCATAGGGGTAACTACATCTTAGGTGATAACATTTTGGCGCCGTTGCCGGGGAAGGCATAGGCTTACCCTGGTTCGATATTATTTTTGTTAAAGCTCTCCTCCCCTTTCTCTTTGCCAAACATTTTGGCGCCGTTGCCGGGGAGGCAATAGCTTGCCCTAGTCCTTCCCGCATATACAAACGACACATATCTTGGTAGAAGAGTTAAATCTACCTGGCGACTCCCAATCGTGACTCCGCTGAGGAGCGAGCTCATTTACATCCTTACAACACAAGAAGTAAAGTAAACTTAGATCAAGTTGAAGGAACCCCGATCACCTATCGTAAAAGAGATCCTAAAGCACAACCATCAAACTTCCTTTGGAAATTGGTTAACGATTCTCCAAACAGAACTTTAGGATCCCCTTTGATCAAGTCGGTTCCTCCCTCATCACCTAGTTCAAACTTAAACACAAACTCACCAAATCCAATGGCCGGAACAAACCCGGGAAACCAGAATGTTCCTCCACCACAAGCTCCTAGGATTTTTGGAAGAAAAGCAAAACCATCTCCTTTAGACTTTTCCCAAATCCAGGGTGCACCCCATGACATGCCTGAAAAGTATTTTGAAAAGGTTCCCAGATTTGATGGAGTATCCGCTATATCAATTGAAGACCATATTGATAAAGTTTGGGAACACATGGAAGCATATGGAGCATCTGAGGAAGATGTTTTCATGAGGGGTCTCCTGGCATCCTTGGAAGGAGATGTTAGGAAGTGGTTTGACAGGTTGCCTGCCTCATCCATTGATGGGTATGATAACTTTGTCAACAAGCTAAACAGTGAGTGGTCCCGAAAGTTAGATGGGAAGTTTCTCTTACACCAACTTTTCGACATCAAGAAAAGAGAAAATGAAACAGTCCATGAGTTTAACATAAGATTTGACAAGACTGTAGCTGTTATCGCTGAAGAAATTAGACCAAAAGATCAAGCAGTTGTCATTCACTACTTGAATGCTTTTGAGGGATGGGTTGGTTATCAGCTAAAGGATAAAAACCCAAATGACTTAAAGACCGCTCAATCAAATGCTAAGATGGCTGAGCAAAATGTAGCATCCATGGGGAAACAAAACTTTTTCGATCAATTCACCCCATCCACTTCTAGATCTGACCCTAGACTTCGAAAACCAAAGGAACCTGTGAGTGTGCCAAAGGAATCCAAGGACACTTTAGAAGTCATGCAAGAAATGATGAAACAATTAACTGTCCTGACTAAGAATGTGGCAAGTTTGAATGACCCTGAGAGACATAGAAATCCTTATGGCCCTAAACCTTACTGGAATAATAATAGAAGGCCTGATGGGGATAGGGATAGGCGACGACCTGAGTATCCAGAAAACTCTGAAAAGAAGGAAGTCAATTGGTGTGATGAAGAAGAAGAAATACCCTCTGACACCATTGACCATGATGACCAACCAGAAAACATCAACTTTATAAATGACTTATCTTATGATGAAGACTTTGGAAGAATCCTTTTAGAAGAAGAGCCATGGGAGCAAGAAGATGACATTATTGAAGAACCTAGCTCCACATGTTGTGCCTTGGAACTCCCAAAACCTAAAGAGCAACCAAAGTATCAAATCTACAAACGAGGAACCACCTCCCAGCCTTCTTTCCTTGATAAACATAAAAAGATTGATGAAGATAAAAAGGAAGAGGAAGATCTTGCTATAGATGATTATGATCTTAAGATTGATATGAAGAAAGAACTAAGCAAGATAATGTGTAATATCCCTGTCACTGAGTTAATGAAAGTGCCCTCTGTTAAATGCCAAGTAGAGGAATTTTTCAACGGTATTGGCCAAGAGAAAACTCCCGAACCGGTCCTAGAGTCATGTCACATCCAAAAGCTTAGTGGAACACAACCTAGTGAAACAGAGAAGGATCCACCAATAAACATCCACTCAGCCATTTATGAAAGAAAAAGTGGTGGTCACTCCCCCTTTTACCTTACCTTGCACATTCAAAACATGCTCCTTCATAATTGTATGTTGGATTCTGGAGCAGCGATGAATGTTATGCCTTTACAAGTTATGAAGGAAATGGGACTTGAAGTGACTAGACCTTATGGAAATGTCTGTGGTATAGATTCCCGACGAGTGCCATCTTATGGTTTGATCAAAAACCTTAGAGCTGATCTTTTCGCATGTTCAGACATCTCTACTATGATGGATGTAGTTGTCATTGACTTACCCCCAGCTTATGGAATGCTTTTATCTAGAAAATGGGCAGCTGGTCTAGGTGGATACCTTATGATGGATTTATCATTTATTTGTGTTCCCAACCCTGATGGGGCTTTGATTCGGGTTAACAGAGAGCCTTGTTATAATGAGCATGTTGAATCTTTTGATGAAGGGTTAAAAAACACATACGGGGATGAATTATTAAATAATGCCAAAACTAACCTTGTTGAAGATGAGGATGAATTGTATGAAGTTGATCAAAGTATGTGTATGGTCATGGAAGATTCTGATTCTTTTTGGGAAGACAAGCAAATGATTGAAATAATTAGAAATGATGTTGTTGAGGAAATAGATGAAAATCAACCCCAAGATCACGAACAAAACAATGAAACCATTCAAGAACCTGCTATAGAAAATCACACACTTGAAGGGATTGAGGATGACATAAGAAGTCTAGGAAGAGATGAGAGTCTGCTAGATGATCAAAGCATTGAACAAATTCTCCCAATAGAAAACCTCCATGAACAAACACACAATGAGGAGAACATTGAAAACCCAATACATGAAGATGAGTTTGATGATATTAGGAGGGGAGAAAGAATTCCTTTCACTGTTAGGGAGTGGTTTGCCTTGACCGATCACAATAGAGAGAGAGAAAGACAAGGGCTTGCACCTATTTACCCATGGGAAAACAATCTTGCAACATCTACTAGGGTTGAAACAAACGAAGAGCCTGAAGCTACTTATTATTCCGATACAGAAGATTCTTTATCTCATCTATCTCTAGAAGACGGTAATCTTATTCAAGTCCATGATAACTCTCTAAGTTGGGAAGAGGATGCCCTGATTAATGATGCTCCTGAAGGAGACTATAATCTAAATAACTTTGCTATTTTTCAAACTCCTTCAGAGCCTCAAAGCCATACTTTATCTACATATCCGCATATCCCTAGTTTCCTCCTACCATCTGAGTCATCCAGTCATCATACTCATGATCTTTCTCACATTCCTACTTCCTCTACATTTCATTTTGAGTCAGTTTCTCCCAGACTGGAAAACATGGTTGTACCTATTCCTTCAGGGGAAGGTTCTAGTCATAACACTGTCATATCTGAAGAGCCACTTCCCTTGGAAGAACATAGAGACTTCTTGACTGTAGGTGAGGTTGTTAAAAGAATTGTGTCTCCCCATGGGGAAGAGCCAAATGAGGAAATCCAAGAAACAAGAAGGGAAGTTAGGGAAATCCTTGTTGGCACAGTTGCTATTTCTTTAGATGGTGGTCCACCCAGAATGGAGGCAGTTCCTTCTAGAAGAAACTCGAGGATTGTCACACCTCAACCGCAAAACCCTGCTGAAATCCATCCCATACCTATTCGTAACATTGGAGTTATTCCTGAGTCAGTCAATAGAAATAATTTTCATACAGGAAGTCAAGTCATCATTCCCAACCATTTATTGCATATAAGATCGGGACAAGCTGATGACATATGGGTTGGACCTTTCACAGTAGAGCGATGCATTGATGGCATGTGCTTTCTGACCACTGGTAGTGGACGACGTATCTTATATCCTGTCCATCAGAGGGACTTAAGGGATCACATCCCTGATCCCACATAGTTGGGATTTCTCCGCTTGCATTGCCTGGTAGAGTAGGGTAGGTAGGAAACCAAATAAGCCTACTTAGGCAGTAGTTAGTCTTTTCAGCCATTGAGTCTGGCACCTTTTTTTAGTCTCTAAGCTCCTTTGTAAGCTCCTAGTTTAACTGAGTACCTGTCACTTTTTCTTTTCCTGCACAATAAAACTCAAATTTTGCAAATTATGTTAATTTACTTTCTGCATTTATATTTTATGCATTTATATTTCTGACATAGAGTAGATTTTATTTCAGTTGATTTTATTATTTTTCCCACACATGCGGCATGAGGTATTTTCTTTAGATGTTTGTGAATGCAGAAAATAGGTTGCAAGAATAAAAGCTGGAAGTAAAATGGTAGAGTGTTGGATCGTGGATTCGAGTAGCAGAGTTCGAGGACCAGAGATTCTGAGGTTCTCAAGCGCTCATTTCAGCAGAGCACTTGTCCCAGCCGGAGCCAGATGTTATCACATATATAGTAGCCGGGCTACCATACATTATTTTTCTCATTCCAGTACACTATTCAGCCAGTTCCCTTGCATTTGAGATGCCGAGATGAGCATTTATATTGGATCACTATCAGATTGTGGACAGCAGTTATATTCCCCATGCCATGACTGAGTTTCAGGACACTCAGAGAGATGCCCGATATAGCCATTATGCCATTGGTACAGAGCAGACAGTAGTGCCCAGAGTTACAGCAGCAGTCTCAGAGGACAGATGATGGTACAGGTTGATGAGCTTTCAGGTATATGACTCAGCAGGTATACTATTGTGTTATGGTTAGATTGCTTTTATACTTATTCTTATAGCATGTCTTAGCACTTAGTGTCATGATCTGGCGATCATATAGATATTTGGACCTGGTTGACCTATTATATATATATTACTGTCCCTACTCAGACTTAGAAGTTCACTATTCATACTCATTGGTACATACCCTCCTTAGGGAGAATAGAGGTGATCATTATACCATACTATGGCTTGCTAGTGTTGGCTTCATCTTTTCATTGTCTTCATCCATCCGTGGCCTACCTTTTAGATTATTACCTTGATTTGCTACTTGACTAGTGACATGGAGGACCTTTCCCCACTGTAGCCTCTGTACTGGATGAGCTTCCTTGTTTATTGTGTCTCGGCTCTGAGTTGGTGACAAAACTTACCTATGGTGAGTTGGAGTTCCTTGAGAATTCCCCCTAGTCACTAAAGTTGTGTTGGCTAAACCTGAAACTTTTAGTGCTGCCATCAATACAAAATCTGGAAAAAATCAAATGCTATATCTTGTATATGAAAGAAATGCCAAATGAAAATGGCCATGAAAAATAAAATGTTATATCTTTTGGAAAAATAAATACCTAGGTAAACAAGCTGTCCATGACACACCTAGAAGTGCTCAGGTAAACAAGTGCCTTAAAAACACACCTGCAGCAGAAAGCCTAAAAATAAATGTAAATCTATGCAATGTGTTTGTAAACACACATAGATCAAGGCTATGGAAAACTCAGGCCCAAAAAGCAATGGAACTTAAATGTTATATCTAAACAATTGCTGGCCTTGCTTGTATTATGGATTGTGCGCATCTGTGAAGGTGAATAAACCCTCTTTAAACAACTCATCCATTTGTGAGACACCGCCATACCCTGTGTTATTGCTCATTCAGTATATACTATGGTGTGTATTCCCTTTCCCTTGCCGAAGTGTCACAAAGTCAAGTCAGTCAAGTCATCCCTTAGCCTAGCCATTTATTTCAGCGTTCACCCTTCACTAGTAAATTGATCACAACTATGAAGTGAGTATGGTCCTGAAAGTCTAGTCTGAGTAATAATAATAATTAACGACACTATATATTTGGATTTAGATCGCCAGTCATGATTACTCTGTGTTATAGAAGCTATTTGAATAAATTGTAAAGCATGTATTAACCTTGACACCTTGCAGCAGCTATGGATGATAGTCTGAGTTGTATTTGGTCTTGGTTAGACCTAGTTTGACCATGGAGGACCATGGGACATGAGATGTTGGACCTTATGATGATATGGATAGATGATATATGGTCTATGTACACATACAGGATGATTCTATGCAGCAGCTACAGGGTTATGATGATGATTCTGGGGTTACAGCAGTGTTTGTATATATACAGCGCATTATTATTGGCCCTGTTCCGGTATATTGGATATTTATTTTGATCATGCAGAGACTCATATGGTGTATGAGTACACATCTTGGATGGATTTGGACCTTCTGAGTCCAATGGGACAGTTTGTTTTCAGTTCCGGGCACTTTCAGTGATGATTTAGCCTCAGTAGGCTGTCCTAGTGCAGTTTTGGTCTGTTGGAGGCCCTGTCGGAGCAGAAATGACTTTTATCTGGTTGACCTAGGGCGCTAATGATGGAGGGGGTGGTCCAGCCACTTGTTTTTACCATATTACCCCCCTCCCGGACACATTGGCACCCTCACCTTGACAGCGCCATCACTCCAGGAGGCAGTTTGGGCAGTTTCACGTTTCCCGAGGCATTTCAGGATTGGTAGAAATGGCTATTGAGGAAATCGATTTGGGCTACTGAGGCAAAGTTATGGCATGGGATGATCAGTGATGATAGATCGGGACCTTCCACACCTCCCCCTGCAGTTTCAGCTTCATCGGGGCCCGCATCCATCACTTATGGCACTTTCTGTGGATATTTTGGGTCTTTTGAGGACCACGACTTCACCTTGGAGATACACTACTTCACCTTGGAGGCACGATTTGGTACTTTCATGATTGTTTATGGGTTATTGTGCCATGGGGATTGACCAAGGAGGGATAAAATTACCCCTTGGACCCACCATGAGCCTCTTATGATATTTTGTCATCATGATTTGGTGGGATTCCCCTCTCCTAGGGCGACTTTGTCCACTTATGTTATATTTTATGTGTGATCCATGTATTATGTTGTTGAGCTCATCTCAACCATTGATTAGACATTTGTATCTTTTAATCTTAGCCACTCATTCAAAAAGTGGTTAGGGTTTTGGTGCCTCTCCTTCCTATTTAAAGGAGAGAGCCTCTCATTGTAAAGGGACTTTTGGCTCTGGATTATTGGAATAGAAAATTATTATTGCATCTATCTCCAATGTTGTGGTGAATGTTTTTGGTGTTCGTTCGTTGGTTCTTCCTTTGCACTGAGTTATTGGAGATCTTGTTTGCCATATCTATTGTACCACGATTTTGCATCTACAGGTGGAGGCCGATTTGCTTGGAGGAGGAGGTATTGGTAGGGGAAGACTCTCCCTACTTCTTCTTTGGAGCTCTTCGTTGGTAACAGGGAGTATTACTGTCCCAGGACCTTCTATTTCATGTTACTATTTGCATTTCTCTTGTATTTCTTCCATGCTTGATCTTACTGATTGAATTTCATTCCTTGGTTTGACAGGTAGAGGAAGGCGCACTTGTGGACTAGGGCATCAACTTGGCAAGCAAATCAACAATCTCTCATTTGATCTCTGCGGGAATCTTCCTCAACATCAAGGCATCTCAACCACATCATTCAGGTATGATCTCAAGGTAAGTTCTATCTCCATAGTCTATCCAATTGTCAAAAACACTTAAAACCCTAATTAATTAAAACCCCAATTTTACATTTTCTTAGATCTACTGAGATCTAGTGGGTTGTTGGGCATGATATCGAAAACCCACCTCTATAGCATCCACGGCATCCCGGATCTATAGTTTGGTGAGGATTGGCCTCCGTTTGACCCCTCTCCCAAGCCAACCTAGCTTCTCCCAAGGAAGGCGCACTTCACCATTTGAGCAGGTTGACCTAGATCTAAGCGATGGGTGTTTGAGATTTCACTTGATTTGACATCTACACATCAAATAACATACACCCAGGTTGTCCCTTTCTTGAAAATCACCTTGTGGGCCCCATTCCACATTTTAAGGGATTTAATCCCCATTTTGGACCACTTGGAACACTAAAACTCAGATCTACAAAGATCTAACCGGTGGATTGCCACAAAATTATAGATCCATATCCCTACTTGACTGATCTACCCGGATCTAAAGTTTGGATGCCATCCGACATGATTTGACCCACCTAAACCCCGATTCAAGCCTCCTTAGGGAAAGTCGCACCACCTTGGAGAAGTGAGTTCACTCACTTCGAGGAACTGGGTACTTGAGATTTTTGCAGATCCGGATTCAGAATAATTCAAAACCTAGGTCTAGACTGTCACTTTGTCAAATCTTGCCTTGGGGACTGCATTCCTTGTTTTTAGGGATTGTGGTCCACTTGGGTCAAACCTAGATCTAGACACATTTATCCATCAAGAATTGTACTGTCCACTTATCTCATGTTGTAGGAGTCCTAAACCATAAAGTCAACCCTACTTTGACTCCACTTCCCAATTCCCAAGGCACTGGTTTATCTCCAAGTCAACCCACTCTCCTAGATTGTTGGATTGACTTGTGGTTTGACTTTTGCATGGTGAACTATACCTTTGAAGACATCATGGACTATGGTCAAGATTGTCTCATGTACTAGTTAGCCCCAGTCTGACCCCTAAACAACCCTGCATTGGACACGGTTCCCAAGGCAGTGGATCTTTTGACATTGACCTAGTACAATAGCCCTAGATCTCACTTTAAACATTGTAAGTCACTCTCACATCAACTATGAACCAAAGCTACATCTATTGAACCCCTCACTTGACTTGTGACTTCATCCTTAGGTCTAGGATAAACCATACACCTAACTTCACTTGGAAATACCTTGATTTGGTGTCTTGGTTTTGATCTCTCCTGTCGGGAGTAGATCGGGTCTCCCCCTTTGTTGTCTGGGCTAGATAACATAAAGCGAAGGTTGCCTCGACTGGCGTGACAACCATATACATTGGAGGTCGAGGTGATCGTGGTTGCACCTTTCAAGTTGCCCTTCCCTATCGCCATCCATGACTGGATCCTTCCATAGGGGTAACTACATCTTAGGTGATAACAGGACCAAATCCCGTAATTCCGAAAGGAATGATTGTCCACGATCCCATAATTCCTAAAGGAAGGATCACCAGTGTTGGACCGAATTCCATAATTCCGAAAGGAAGGATCACCAGTGTTGGACAGAATCCCGTAATTCCGAAAGGAAATATTTTCCATGATCCCGTAATTCCGAAAGGAAGGATCACTCGTGTTGAACTTGATCCCGAAATTCTGAAAGGAAGGATCATATTGGTTGTTGATGCATCGGTTTCTAGAGATGATGTTGCTCCAGCCTTGAGCGGTTGATGATGATGATATTATTCCAACTTTGTGTTGATGAGCCAGGCTCGTGTTATCGTTGTTGTTGATATATCAGTTCTTATATTGATGTGCTGCAGATGATGATACTTCAGCTCTGTACTGAAGATGATGATGATTTTCCAGCTTTGTGCTGCAGATGATGATACTTCAGCTTTGTACTAAAGATGATGATAATGTTTCAGCTTCGTGCTGCAGATGATGATACTTCAACTCTGTATAGAAGATGATGATGATGTTCCAACTTCGTGCTGCAGATGATGATGTTCCAGCTCCGTGCTGCAGATGTTGATGATGTTACAACAAGCTTTTCCAGTTGCTGATATTGATGTTGTTGAAAAACTTCCAATGATTTATAGATGTACCAACCAATGTTCTAGATGATGTTGTTGATGATGCCTCCTCCTCCCTCCTTCCGATGATGTTGTGTAGAGCCACACCTGCTGTTGTTGTTGTCAGTAGAATACCCTTCTTGTTAAGGGGGAGTGTTGAAATAATGTAACTTCGAAGAATATTCTACTTGTACTTTACATTATTATTATTCCTCCTTCAGGTGATGTCATTAATGTAAAGGGTCATGTAAATGTCATGGGGTAAATCCTCCGTTGTAAGTCGGGTCAATAGTAACCAAAAGAGTTTAATGTAATTATTATTTTGAGTCTCCCTAGAGAGGTCGGCCTAGTCAAGTTATTGAGGCCGACCCAGTTAGGTTAAAAGGTCAAGTGAAAAGTAAAGTATAAATAGAGAGTGTCTCCCTCTCATTTGCACCATGTTACCAACTTGTTTGTACCATAGTTGGATTATCTGAAGAGCCGCCATTTGACAAACATGATAAGTGTTTGACTCCAGTGTATCAGATGATCCAACATTTTGTGACTAGCCAGTTTTGTTTTTGAGTCGACATGACCATGGCCCCATGGGGGTTTGTAATAAAGTGTGCTAGTAGGATCCGAGTGTCTCGGTTCCCCATGACTTGATTAAGCAACTAAGGTATTCCAGGGAGTTTTTTCCCTTGTCAATTATACTTTGCTTATAGTTGAGCTATAATCGACGAGGTTTTCTCCCGCTCCTCCAAAGTTGGAATGCCCGATTTTGAAAATTTTAGCCATGGGGGGTTATTAGAGTCCAACTAATGTATATAAACCTACTAGACACTATTAGAATAGGTTTTGTTCATGTCCCAAGTCTCTAGGACCCACAGAAAAAATTTCGAAATTTTTTTACCGGGTCTGAATTCAGTGGTTGATGGCTCGTTTCATAAGCCAAAAATCACACATGACCTATGGACCAGCTAAACCCAGGTTTCAGATGTGATTTAGGCCTCATAATTAATATTTTCTCTAAAAACCCAATTACAGAGAAAATATTAATTAAATTAATAAATTTTATTATTTTCGAGAAAATCCAAAACTCTCCAAAATAATCCAAATGGAATAAAGTAAAAGGCTAAATGACATGGCAATAGACACTCATGATGATGCCAATCAACTCCAAGTTCATCCAGTTGAAGATACAGTCAGCACAAGCTTATCCACTAAAGAGAATTCGCCCTCCTTCAATTAAAAGTCGATTTTGGTGATGTGGAGTATGCATTTATTGGTTTTTGGTTGGTATGAGAAGTGGGGGCGCCTTGCCTAGGTGGAGGCCACCTCGCACTTCTACCTACCATGATTGCAATCAACTCTTAGTTAGAACTCCAACTACCTACCTCAAAGCTCATGCTATCTCAAAGGAGCTCACGCCAACCTTCTTCACAACTCAAGTTCTACACATGGCATTGGTTTATTGGCTTGGTGGTGGTTCCAAAGTAGGGATGGGGGGCGCCTTGCCTAGGTGGAGGCCACCTCCCCATCCACATCATCCACAAAGTCGAGTTGTATGCACTCCAAGCTCATTTAACTTAGAATTCGATTGGTTGGACTAGATGTGATTGGAATTTGATTAGTGTTAGTTGGCATTTGGCTCTCTTATGAATGCCAATTCGACCTAGGGTTTTAGTATGTAGCCTTTGCTATTTAAGAAAGGCCTTTTAGGCTTGTTCTTCATTGAGATTTTGAGCATGAACACTCTGCCAAAATACTGTTGTAATATCTGTTTAATATTGAATAAAGTTTAGACTTTGGAGGTCCATGCTGGAGCAATTGGGATGTACTTCACACTATTGGTGATACCTCTTTCATTTTGTCAATTGATCATGCAATTTCAATATTAGATGTATGTTTTAGCTTTGATCAAAAATATATCTTTCGGTTCTTGCATGTTTCATAACAAGGTTTTTGCAGGGGTTTCCCAAGGTGGAGAAAGGCTTATTAAAGACTAAGTCATTCTTTACTTCAATAGTGGTTATTGGCATCTAAACAATCTGTCTTGCAGGTCTTCATGGTCTTTTCTTCACTTCAAGGAAAGAAACTTTCAAGTAGGAGTTTTTGGCCTCTTCCTCCATCAACACACTTTCAAAACAACTTTGGTTACCTAGCTTTGAACTTCTTTTCTTCTAGCTCCCATTTTGCTCCTTGATCTCTCCTTGCTTTGATATCCATGCTTTAGATCACCTTCCTCTTTCATTCGTTTTTCTTCATCCTTGTCTTCAAAAATCCTTCCTCTCGTTTTGCCCTAGATTCACCTTCTCTTCCTCCATTTCGTTTTGCCCTAAGATTCACCTTCCATTCTCCATTCGCCCTTACTCTTCAAGCTCTTTTCGTCCACTTCAAGAAAGCCCTAAAACAAGCCCAAAACACCAAGAACGAATTGTATGAGTTAGTTTGTAGTTTCATTCTTAGTTTGCAAAAGAAATTTGTTAGATTTAGATCTCTAGTATTATTGCTTCTCATATATCATCTTATGCATTGAAAAGTTAGATCTTAGAAGCATTCTTTGTTTAATTTTAGTTTCCATTTGAAAGATAGAATTTTTTTTCATAAAAAATATTTCAAATTTTTTATACTTTAGATCTCTTTCCCACTACATTCTAAGAGTTTGTTGTTCGCTGGTCCGTTTCATCATAGTTAAGGTTTTATGTCAAAATCTCATACATTTCACATTTTAGAGTTAAATTTTTAAATCTAGACTTAACTAGTTTCAAGTTTGTTTCATTTTCCTAATGATTAATGGGTGCATTGTAGAGTTGTTTTGAGACTTGTGTAGGTGTTTTGAAAGAGAAGAGAACTTGAAAAGCTTTCAAGAAGCAATATCCAAGAGGGAGCCAAAGAGAAGCTCAAGTGAATTTTGAACCAAGGAGAAGTGCAAACCATGAATGTCATTTGAAATAAACCACTATCCTTTGTACAAACTCATAAGAGTTTTCACCTTTTTTCATTCAAGTTTTATTTCTTCAAAGTCCTTCAAGGTTTCAAAACCCAAGGCATTTGTAATCTCATAATAAAATTTTAAGTGGAGGAGTCCTCCACTTTTTTGGTTTCTTCCCCATTTGGGGAAGAGTGTGGTGTTTGGTTAAGTTAGATCTTTCAGTTTTTGCTTTAGAGTAGTTTATTTTCATCTTGTCGCTTCTCTTTCAAGTTTTGACCAGAGTAAGCTAACTTTGGGATTGTATCCCAAAGGCCACATAGTTTTGTGGTAGCTTCTCGTTCCTCCATCGGCATCTTGTGGACATCCAGCTAGCTGGAAGGTTTCCAAGACTGACGGTTCTAGTGATTAGCCTTGTTCGGAGGTTGATCCCACTTTATAATAAATCTGCTTGGTAGAACACTAGATTTTGTTTTTTGTTATCTTCAAAGCATCTTTCTTTGTGGTTATCTTTATTTTTTCAGTTTCATTTACTTTTTTAAATTTCACAATCGCTTCACTTTTGCAATAAAACAAACAAAGCCTCTTGAACTTGGCCAAATCCAAGTCAAGAGCACTCTCTGTCGGAGAGCATATAGATTTGCACTTTCCCCTTGCATTAGGTATTTTAAAGTAGGAAGTCTCTTGAACTGTGGTCTTAAGACTAAGTCAAGAGCGCTCTCTGTCGGAGAGTTGAACAAGTGCTCCTAAAAATAAAACATTTCAATCCACATTCCCCCCTTTGATTAATTTATCTTGGTCGTTTGTCCAACATCCGTATGCTTTGCCAACCGGAAACGGTTGGGCTAGTACTTAGAAAGGTGGAAGACTTGTTAAACTCATAAGTGATAACTAATAAAACTTTCACCCCCATAACCAACCAATCCGGAGTTGAGCGATAAGATAAGTTCAGTGGGTAAGCTCCTAGTTGGGGGCGCCGGGTTGCCATGTTCAGCCTCTAGTTTGCTGGTTAGCATTGCGCGACTTGACTAGAGCACTGGGTGGTCCGACATGTCCTTGAACGGAGGCACTTGATACTGTCTTTCTGGACACTCTCTTGATATCCTTGGTTTTATCCTAATAATCAAGACCACTAAAATCTTCAATTTACAAAGATAATCTGCATAACGATCTCACGAACGGCACTTCTTCAAGACCCACACTTTCAGCATCACAATCCTTACGTTTCTTTGACTCCACAAGGCACTGGTTATCTAAAAGTTTATATATTGATCAGGACCATTTGTCCTTGTGTTTATTTCATCTTGTGGATGCTTTAGTGATTTGTCAAATCTTGAATCATACTGCCATGTTGTTATCTTATCTTGCTGTTAGGATATTTAGACACTTAGGATTTAGTTAAGATCAACTTGTGTAATATATCCGTTAGGGATAGTGTGTTTCTTTAGTATGGATTAGTATGCATTTGTAAATACTTAATTCGACGGTCACAATATGTTTCCGACATAGAGTGATCCGATGGCTCAACTTCTTTTAGATCAAACCTAACCTTGATCTGTGGCTTAACACCCGATTGGTCCATGATCTCTATTTAAAGAGCATGGAGGGTCATTGTTTAGTTGATCGATTATGAGAAGCTCATTTGTAACTTTCTTTCTTTGCATAATAAATTGTCCCGTAGAAGCTATTTGGCTGGGGCCGTGGAGTGTTTCCCTCAAGAGGGTTTAAACCACGTCAAAACATCGGTGTGTTGATCTGTGATCTGTTTGTGTGAAGTGGTTGCTCTTGGTGTTCGGTCCTTTGGTAGTACCCTGTGTACCCGAACACTTGCAACGTGGATTGCTTATTATCTGTTGTTCATCTTTATATATATTTTTTGTGTCTCATCACAAGAAAACTCCTAAACAACACCCATCCGCATCATTTCACCAAAAACACTTAAAAACACAAGAGCCTTAGACAACTCTTTGTAGGGACTACCCCCCTTGGCTTCGTTAGGAGTTAGCCTAAACGGAGGAGCTAGGATTCAGGTGACAATACCTGGTTCATTGCTTGCCCCTAAGGCCACACCTCTCCCCACTTTCTAGTGAGAGAGACAACTTTCGAAAGATTTTTGCTGCTAGTGTGCAGTTTGGCGGACAACACACCATTCACTCACTCAAGCATTGCACACGAGAGAAAGATGAAGGCTAACAAAGGAGGAGGAGGGGCTCTTGTGTTTGGGTTTTGTCTCTCTTTCTTATGAGAATTATTTCTTTGGGAATTGTACTTTGGTAATCTATATCGAGGAAGTTTTGTTGGGTTTTCTTCCCCTCAAGGGTTTCCCAGGATAAATTGTTGCGTAGCTTGTGATTGTGTGTCTTTTAGAGTCCTCTTTATGCTGCTATTGTGAAAATGTATTAAATGCTCATGGAGTTAGAATTTAGTCTTTAGTAGCATATCATCTTAACAATCATTAGTTCTAGGTAGGCACAAGTTAGCTTGCAAATGTTGTAATTACACGTTTTAGCAAATATCACATTATCACCAAGCATTAGAATCGATCTTCGATAACAAATAGTAAATGTACTTGTAGAGATAAGTATGGCTATATCAATAGTGTATCAATATGTAGCTTATATCACAAACTAAATCATAAATCAATATGACAATAGTGACCTCCAAACAACACAACAATATTTGTAACACATCCCAAGGCAATTTATCATAAGTATAAGTACTCAATTGTTTCCATAGTTCACAACCAATTTATAGCAATAAACAACACCATGATTATCAAACAATTATGATATTATAACAATAGTTAATATCTTAATTCAATTGATATAACAATATTGTAGTAAATTAGGTTCCTGTAGCATGCAAATAATATCAAACACAACTCTTTATGTTAACCTCTGCTACACAGTGTTTTATTGATTTTATTATAAATGTAACTTTGTCTTTGGCTAACCTTTTACTAACCCTTTTGAAGTTTGTTTGATGTCTTCTTGTGGTAGGTTTAGGACAGTAGAGAGGTATGACAGGTTTGCTGCAGCAACAGTCCTAAAATGGAGGTAAAAAAGGGCTGGAAAAAGGGATAGCTAGGGCTGGAAGGCAAGGAGGGGGCTACAAAAGCAAGGTTGAGGTCCTAGGATAATAGGTCGAGGGTAGGGCAGGACTAAGAGAGGACAAAGAAGGGAAGCCAAGGAGAAAAATAAGAAGCCCTAAGGCTGTAAGGTGGAAAAGGAGCAGGCCTTGGGTGTAAAGAAGGAGAATTAAGGTTGATAGGGAAGAAATATGGATAGGATTAGGGTTTATTTTTAGGTTTTTATTATTTTTTTGGGGTTTTAGGGGTTCCACAAATTTTTCCCTAGGGTTTTTTAGGGGTAGATAGGAAGGCCAAATTTGTAGAAGAGAGGGCCAAAATTTTAGGGAGACCAAAACTTGAAAAAAATATTTTATTTTTCTTTTTTTAGGGTTTTAGACATAAAATTGTAGACCTAATTTTAATCCTAATTCTATCATGAAAGTGCAAAATTACACATGCAAATGCAAATTAAATTTAATAAAAGTTGATAACTAGGGATTTAATGGATGCAACCCTAAACCCTAGGCTTAGAGGAGAGGTGACCAACCTCCCTTTTGGAGTAATTTTTTTTGACTTCTAAACTAGGGCTTCCTACAACAACCTCTAGGGTTCGTTATAAGAGCCCAATCTAGGGAAAAATTAGAGATCCAAGGCCATACTAGGGAAAACCTCCTATAGGGAGCATTTTCCACCATGCAAAGAAGATAGAAGGCAAACAAGAAACCCTAAATCAGAAAAAATGTAGCTCAACGGTCACCATTAAATCATCAAGAAGTAAGAGACTCACCTACCTTCACCAAGCAAGGCTAAAACAAGACTTACTTGAGCTTTGTGTTGTTCCAACAATTCCTAGCATCCACCATGCATGAGCAAAACCCTAGAAAAACATCAAAATTTCATCCACAAGCAAAAGAAAAGAAAACTCCAAGAGGTGCACATCACATACAGCGAGCCTATCTTGGGTAAAAGAGCAACATAATGTAATTTATCCCCCGAGTTATAAGTTACAAATGAAATGAGTATTTTTATTTATAGTGTTCTCAATTCACTTTTACAAAATAACCAGGCCGACAAGCCAAATATAATGTCAATGTAATTATAACATGAAATAATATAAAATAGTCTAAAAGATGGCTAAAAGGTGTCTACCTGGGGTATTTTCTTCCCAGGTGATAAAAATTGCTAAAAATAGGTAAACCTGAACAAAATGATTCACTCCGAAAGATGGAGTGAGCAGGGAGGATTGTCATGCCCCATCAAACCCCAACAATGTTGAAAAACTCTCAACGTCCCTCGTCGACAATCCTGTGGTCCTAGTGACCAAGGATGACATCATCACTGAAAATGCACCAAGGAGAGATGGCGCTTTGTTGGAAAGAGACCAGGATGGGTGCATAGGGTGATCGGAAGAAGAGGAAAGTGCCTCAGGGTTGAAATACTATCACCGATGTAGAAAACAAGTAGGGGGTCATGTGATCCAGTGATCTACCCCCAGGAGCCTTAGACACCAACCTCAGGGTTACAAGCCCCAAAATGAGGCAGCCAACAATGCCACTAAGCCATAGTACTCCTAGAGGAATGATCAAAGGATCTGGCCATAACCACCTCTCAGAAAGTGCTGATAATACCCCCATCATGTCCCGAAAGAAAAAAAAAATGACCCCTCTCCTTTGGCAGACATCTGAAAGTGAGAAGGTACTGGTACCGCATAACATTGGCTCCAACTGCGGGACAAGTGATCTTCTCGGGAGTGCTTGAGAACCTATGAATCTACTAGGTACGTATAGACCTACACACATATCAAATATTCGGGGGCATTAAAAGCATCATGGGGCAGACACTTCCGTCCTGCCTTGCTCAGTATAATGACATAAAATGCAAATAACTGATCATGAATGAACGACAAATGCAATGCAAGGGTAACATTATATGCCAAACTGAAATGAAACTAAACCTACCTATGCTAAGCATGATAATCAGAATGGGTTAAGTGAAATCATACCACTAGTGTAGCCAGTTGAGTAGGCAATTCATACCTGATATTTTTCCTTTGTCTTTAGAGACAATCCATGATAAACTGATTACATACCAGGATTTGCATCAGGATGGGGAATGAAAGATGAATAACTGTAGGAACCTGGAAACCTGGATACTGCTGCCATGGAGAAAGATTGTTTTGACAAGCTTCATTTATCCATGCCTCTACTAGGATTATGTATGGGCTACCTTCATCATACACTCCCATTGAGAATTTTTTTGCCTGAAACTTCTGATTTGGGACTTGGGAGATCATTTGTAAAGGTGGACACCGCAATTCTTCATAGGCAAGCTGCAACCTATCCCTGCACTTGCTTGAACATTTATTTGGATACACAAGTATATTGTTCATCTTTGTAATGATCATGTTAGTATCCCCATTAATATTTAAAATTTTGAATTTGTCAGCCACATAATTTACACCTTCACATTTCAAATGAAAAGATAAACAATGGATATTTTGGCAAGGCAAAGCGAATAACATACCTGTCCACATACCTATAGTAATTTTGTTGAAATGGATCATTGGAAACTCACCAATATCGGACATGAAGGGATGGAAAACTTCAAGAAGTCCATGGCACTTAATGCTCGACAAGGCCAAGTTGTTTTGGGGTCTGATTGTCCAGATAATTTTGAAGAGGGAGCCTCTAATGCACCAACTGAAGAAGAATTATCTATATGTCAAAACAATGATGATGGAATGGACACTGATAATGATCTACCAACATACTTGGGTGATAAAAAAAGTGAGGAGATTTCAAATCCTTTTTTTGATAATTTTCAAAATTTCTCCAATATAGGTAATGCAAGAAAGGATTTCAGGTAGGGAGAAGTGTATCCGGAGTGAGTAAAAATAGAAGCAATATGGATGACCAGTCTCGTAGAGCTAAGCCTTCGAATAAGGAAAATAGTGACAATGGCATTGAAAGTGATGTTGGTGACAGACAAGAGCCAGAGCTTGTAAAAAAAAGTCCAGCCCTCCAGAAGGCTTAGTGGTCAAGACTGCATCAACCTCTTTGAAAGCAAGCAGAAGGAACAACAACGAGAGTCAAGTGATGGCATCAAAAAATTGGAAGGAGAGGAATAAAAAAATCATTTGAAAGTGGCAAATCCAGTGCCATAACTGAGAAGGTTGTTTTTAGGAGATGGAGTGGAGCTAGTGACATCATGTACCAGGAATAATTTAGAAGTATGTGTTACTGTGTCAGAAAATAGCGCACAGGGATCATCCACAGAGAGAGATCAGGGCCAAATTGAAGGGTCAACTTCTTTGAGTGAATTTAGACCACTAGTTAATAGCCGAAGCATGGAAGAGGAAAGGAAAGATGTGGGTTTATGCGTCTCATCTCCTCCCAAGGTGAGAGGACATCAACATGCAGAATCCTTCAATAACCATCAAATAATCAAACTTGGAAGTAACATATGCTCTGAAGAACAAGAACCCAATATTAATAAGCAATATTTAAGATCTCTAGAAAGTTTTAGGAGGAATGAATATTTTAAAGCTGGTGGGCAGGTTTTAGATGCAATGTATTACTCTTTGAATCCAAAACAGACCGGAGTTACCAGGTAGGGATTGGATGTAGCTGATGGTTCCATAAATGGATTTTTTTTTGTAATTGGTAGGGAATTATCAGATATAGTTACTAGTTCAATGAATATGAAAAGATCTGGAGAAGAGGAACTGATGCCCAAAGTCAAGCAGTGTAAAGGTAATTAGGAACTGAATGAGGTGCTTCGGGAGGAAGCCAATCAATTGGAAGCAATTTTTGCTGCCCATAAGTTGAGAAGTCAATCTGCTATGGGATCTTTAGATGAAACAATGATTTCAGGAAAGAAATAATCCTCCTCAATTATAAAATTTGAAGCACAAATTTCCAAAGAGCGGATGCACATGGAACCAAAGGAATCAAAAGCAGGAACTGTTAATGTTAGAAGTGGAGAGCCGGAGAGATTCTTCTCCATGCCAGTTCATAATGTTGGGAGAAAATCGCTGGGAAGCTCATGGAACAATGGGGTAGACATTGATATGCATGCATTGATAAACATGGCCGTGCACAATCACTTCAACAATCAGGATAGGAAACTGGGGTGGAATGATGATAGGACTTTAGAGGAGATTAGAGGGAAGTTCTATGAAATATATATGGAGAAACGAGATGCAAATCTCAGGAAGGAATCAATCACCAAAAGATCCCAGAAGGAAGCCAAACTGAAAGCTATGCAAGAATCCCTTGAGCGTAGCAAAGCTGAGATGGCTGCTAGCACTGCAAGATCCTTGGAAAGAAAGGATTTTCATTTCTTTGTAGAACTGAAGCCTAGTGGCTTGAGGCCCGATACAATCATATATAACATCATCATTGATGGACTGGGAAAAACTGAAAAGTCAGGGGAAGCATTACATTTTTTTGAGAAAATGAAGAACAATGATTTTGTTCCAAACTTGTTTGCTTACAATTCCTTGATAGATCACCTTGGAAAAGTTGGTATGATGGAGGAAGCAAGCAAGGTATATGCATAACTCCTTTCTAGGTGGTATGAACCAAATGTTTCTACCTAAAATGCACCAATTCATGTGTTTAGCATAGCGGGCATAGTGAATCGTGCATATGCAATCATTGAAGAGATGATGGCCAGTGGCTGTGAGCCCAATCCATTTACATGTTCTAATCTACCAAATCAGTTTTGAAAGGATTGTGATGTTTTGTCATGAATATCACTTCACTTCGGTGCAAGCAATTCTCTTTTGATCTGAGATGATTATGAGCCAAGATACAAGATGTGTGCAGAAATGTATAACAAATGCTCAAATTTACAATCACATACTTGAAAATGGATGGTGGCATTATAAATTTCACAAGAAATTTATTGAATACAAATAAAGAGATACTTTGGAAGAAATAGAGGGGGATTAGATCCATAAAACCTACTTGTAGCAGTGATGAGCTCATAATAACAGTCCATGGCATTTGAAGTCTTGGTAAGTGAAAATTTTATGCATAGATCAATGATGCACTAAGGAAGTGTTCAACTAGTCCATGTAGTAGATACAAATTACTTGAGATACCTGACGGGGGGAGCATCCAGAATGGAGTATATCATTCTAACAATATATATTGAGGACTTGATGACAGTGAAAAGCAACAGAAGACTGAAAATTTCAGGGTAGAAAACCAATGAGGAGATTTTGCAGCAACTTAAGGAGTTAAAAGAAGCAAATAGCAGCAATAAAAATGTTTGACAGAGATGAAGATGCTTGATAGGGGGAGCAACCAACATCAGACATGAAGACTGAGAGTCAGGGGGAGTTGTCCTAGAATTTGCCATTAATGTCAAAGGGGGAGAAATAAGGCTAGTACAACAAATCAAATCCGCTCATGAAAAATGGATGGCTCAATTTTAGGGGGAGTCGGCTTGTTTTACTTGGTGTTGACATCAATGCCAAAGGGGGAGATTGTTGGCATTAGTGCTGTCATTGATGTCAAATGGCGTCAAAGGACCAGCATGCATGACCATGATCATATTTCAGATGTCATGTTGAAGTTGCCAGTTTGAAGAAGTATATAAAATACTTAGTCAAAGCAAACAAGGCCAAGGGAACCTTCAAGTTATTGAAATGGATTTGAGAACCCCACGAAGACCAATGTGCATGTAAGACCAAGGAAATTGGTGAAGACACTCTATTTGAAGCAGAAATATAAGAAGATCGAATATCCAAGGCATCATTAGCTTGAAGAAGACCTTAAGCAAAGTGTTAAAGAGACGAGTCAAGTAGATGGATTGTGTACTTCTGTAGCAGATTGGAATGTCGGGTTTGTAGCCCATACTATGTGGCCCTATGTGTGGCTTGTAACCCATGTAATAATGTATTTAGTGTTAGATTTTTACAGTTTAATCAATATTAATCTAGGATCTTAATGAGAGAATAACAAGCACAATATAAACACAAGAGACACAAAGATTTTCCTCGGGAAACCATAAAGGAGAAAACCCCGCAACTTCCTCAGAGATAGAATAAATATAAACCCCAAAAGTAGAAATGGTCTTCAGCAGCTTCTCTCTTGTCCACTTGTGCGAACTTGTCCTTTTCCTCACTAATGCGAACTTGCTGAGTGAGTGAATGAGCAAATAGAGAGGAGCACCCTCTCTATTTATACTTTATCTTTCACTTGACCTTTACCCCAATTGGACTGGGCCGACTTCTCTAGGAGAGTCTAATAACCCATCTATAACTTAACTCCGGGGTCTAATGCCCCGACATACAATGGAGGGTTAACCTCAATGACTTTACATGACCCAAATATAATAATGACTTCCCTGACTAGAGGAATAAACATCTCCGTCGGAGGTACAATAATAAAATACAATATAAAATATACAAGTGAATATGTTTCGAAGTTATAATTACATTAACACTTAGGGGTTTGCAAATGATAAGCCAAGTAAATTTCTAAATTAAGTAAATATGTACAAGTGTATTATAGGTCGACCTAGATTGAAGGAACATGAACTAAAAGACATAATGTTTTGAAGGGTTATGTTTATAATTTAAAGGGACATAAGTCAGCCCGATTTGAGAAGGAAGAAAGGTATAAATAATGAATAAATCATCCTCATTTAAAGTGTTATGAAAAATGAGCTCTTAAGTGGAAAATGGGAAACGAGCAATCAGTGGGAGTAGAGAAAAAAGGTGAGTGAACTTGTAGAAGAACATGATGGATTGAGATAATAAAATTATGCATTTAAGATGTGAGTTTCGTGGTGAATTAAGAAGATATCTTTGAGGTAGATTAGTGAAGTGGAAGGAGCAGTAGGGGTCAAAATACAAGAAGTATTAAGTATGATTATGGTGATATTACTTTGAATTTGGATCTTTTATAAAACTGGGTAAGTATATATTTGAAAAGGGGAGAATGAAGTGAACAACAATTAAAACAAGAGATTGGATCTGAAAAGGTAGTGAGCAACAAGGAGATCAACTACTTTTTGACCCAAAACAGAGGAAGACAAAGTCTCGTGGGTTTCACTTGTTATTCTTGTACCTACATGCTAATCTAAAGCTGCAAGAAGAGGTCGAATGTATTACTGGGTAGTTCTTGTGTTTTTGTACTCATTTGCAGATTTAAAGTAGTTAAAGAAATCGAGTCTAAAGAAGCAAGTTAAGGCTTGACTGTTGAAAATAGATAGCACTCCTCAGGGTAATGTTAAGCGACTATGATACAAGAGTGCATACCAAGAAGGTAGTTTCAAGGTTGGCTATGTCAGAGTTGAAGTATTGAGACTGAGCAGAGTGCAATAAGTGGTGTTGAGAATAGTAGAAGAAATCTAGATCCTAAGAAGCCACAGCGGGTAGAGAAATTAGCAGTGGGAAACCATTGCTCGTGGGTAGAGAAATATCAGTGGGAAACCATTGATTGTGGGCAGAGAAATTAGTAGTGGAAAACCGTTGCTTGTGGGATAAGAAGGACAAACAGTGGGGAACTATTGTTTGTGGGCAACAAATAAATGGTGGTTTACCATCATTAGAGGCTAAGAAGAGGGTAGAAGACAATTAGAGATTACCACTAATCTTGTCTGGCTAGAAGATTGAGATTATCACAAATATGATGTAATCTATTGAGTTTACCAATATATTATTGAATTTTCATATATATCTAATGTCTAATCTTGTACTATTTGTTGATGTGATGGTCACTTGCATTGAATGGTTAATGAATGCTTATAATTAGTGAAGAATGCATAAATGTGTTATGAAGAAGTTCTTGGTTGATAGAAAAAAGTAATTAAAGTGTAGTAAACTGATTCACCCCCCCTCTCAGTGTCCATAGTGTGTTCAACATTTCCTGTAGCCTTGAAGCAAGTATTCCTTATTTGTGCAATGAAATGCAAATGTCAAAAGCATTGGTGCTTAAATGCTATATAAAAAAGAATGCGAAGTCATGAAATGAAAGTATGAAATGCATTGAAGCTTGAACACTATATAAAAAAGAATGCAAAGTTATGAAGTGCAAGTGCATTATAAAAAAGAATGCAAAGAAATGAAATGCAAATATCAAATGCATTGGAGCTTAAATGCTATATAAAAATAATGGGAATGAAAGTCAAATAATATGAAAACTTGCAATAAAAAGAAAGTAAATGTTATGAAAACTTGCAATAAAAGGAAAATAAATAAAAAGGATGCTTGTTAGAGTCTATATGAGGCCTTCTAAGCACTTTACCCATTTGTGAGACACCTCCTTCCCCTAGTGTTTGCTTGTCTAACATATTCCACTGTGGTTCCCCTTGTTCCCTTTATTTCTGAAGGTGCATAAAGTCTATCCAAAAGTCAAACTCTCATTTGACCAAGCCTTGATTGATTTCATGTCACTTGAGATAGTGAGGAGTGATCTATGTTGTACATCTAGGATTAATCTGAACTTGAGTATATGCCTTGAAATTCACTTTAACTATGCAACTACGTTGAGTTGAAGCTCTTGTTTATGTGTCTTATGCTTTGATCACCCTTGTTAAATGTTGCTAATGCTTTTAGCCTGCTGTCAATGCACTTAAGAAAAGGTTACCAATGCCTCTTGCATGCAAAGATCTTTAGTTTTGTGCTCATTCATCGTTGTTGATAAGTTTTGACTTGGTCAACGGATAGGGCCCATTGTTGGATGTGACTACAGGTGTTTGATTTTATTGTCTTAGTGCCTTTGGAGGCCAACTAGACTCGTTCCATGCTTCAGTTTATAAAAATTTGCCCATTCTCATCATTTTATGAAGACAGAGTGCAATTTTTTAATTATAAAAGATGCAAATTATTCACAGGTGTTGTCATAGGTTGATCCATGGTGTATTTGTAGTTATCTATAGTGGATTTCAGGCTTTTGGATCCATTGGTGTAATCAGATATTTATTTTGGGAAACTGAAGAATTTATTTTGGGAATTTTGATTATTTACAGAGGATTTCAACAGAATTAAATAATTAATTAAAGTGACCAAGGTATGACAAGTTAAACAAGGGACTAATGAATGATGAAGTGGTGACTTGGGTTTTATTCATATGGCTCTAGAGATATTCCAGACACTTTTTCATGGCTTCTTATCTTCATTTGAAATCATAAGCTTCATCCCCCCCCAAGGGGACATCTTCTCCTAGAGAGGGAAACTTCTATTGTTGGTGTACTTTATGATTCTTCATCATATCATGTAAAAAGTGTGGTAAAGTCACTAGGAGGCAAGTTGTGGCTCCTAAGTGACTAATGTTATGTTATATCATGTATTATCATTATACTTGGGCATTAGAGGCAACTCGCCCTCCTCATAGTGTAGTTGATCCATGTATTGAGTGTGAGATATAATCTCCACTGTTGATCATCACTATTGTATCTTTTAATCTCAACCACTCATTCAAACAGTTGTTAGAGATTTGGTCTCTCTCAAATCTATTTAAGAGAGATGACCCCTCATTGTAAAGGGACTTCATCTCTTGAGAGAAAATAATAGAAACCATGTTGTGCACATCTCTTCGGATTTCTCTTGTGTTGATGAGTTTCTATTTCTTGCCAAGCTTTTGCTTCCACTATTTCTTCATTTGATTTCCGAGCAATCTATTATATTTTGTCTTGACAAGAGGGTGATTTATCTCGTGTGAATTGGATAGGGGTCTCTCTCTTGGCTTGGACGACTTTGCAAAAAGGGGGTTTATCTACATATTGGATATCTTTGCTATTGCCATTTATCTTTTGTTATCCTCTCATTCTCTTGTCGATATAAATGGCTTTGGCATTTTCACTAATAGAATTTTTTTGTAGATGCTAATTATTCTCTTATTTTCTATGGTGGATCAATTGCTTGTTCCAAAGAGTTGGGATCTATTTGGGGGATGTTGAGTGAGGGGAAAGGACCTGCATCAACCACCCGGATTTAGGTAAGTTCTCAAAACTCCTCTTGCATTTTCTTTCATTCCATTGTCAACTAGTAAACAAAAAAAAATCTCTCTCATTTTCTTACAAATCACGTTTTGTGTATAGGAGGCCATTTTCTCTTTTGGGTGTCAAATCTTTTTGCTAATGTAGGCCTCAACTCCCAAAACCCACAATTTGGTCTAAAATGAAGTAATTTCTGTTGGTGGAAATTGTATTTACCCTAGACGTAAATTTGGAAAGCAAAACAATTAATTTCAATCCAAGATTTGATAAAAAAACGATTTTGCTACAATGCTAGAGAAGGCCGATTTGGTGCCTGGTTAATACATCTTGCATTTGGGGCTCATTTTTATTTGATTCAATTCTGTTTTTCATCATTTATCATTTTATTTCCCTGAGCATCACCATTTAAAACGCCGCGAATCGATACAAGTCACGATTTCAAACAAGACAGATCCATTCTTTTCAATCCCCAAATCACCTTTGCATTTTTATGGTCGTTATGGCCCTAGATGCCTCTACTGTGAGCTATATGATTGTGTTTCAACCATGTTTTTAATCAACGATTTCATTATTCTCAACCAAATTCATGTTAGTGATTTTTGTTACCCTAAACGCCACTGTTGAAAGATAAACGAACTGGTGTGAGCCGTATTTCCACTGTAGAACAATTTTATTTCCCTCAATCAGGTGTGATATCGTTCTAAAGAGCACCGATTTGCAAATTAATAAATGCTTTTGTTGATTTGGGCAATTTATTGTTTGATTTTAAGTAATTTCACAAGTCGTATTGGTTGGATTTCACCATCTCATTATCTACATATAAAATCGCTTTTGTAAATTTGTAAGATCGATTTGGGCATTTGGGTAAAAATGTCTTGCATTTGGGGACTATATTATTCGATTTTAGTTTCATCTCGCAAATCTTTGGGTTGAGTTTCATGAGTTAAAATCAATTCGCCATAATCTCTAAAGGGGTCGTTATATCAATTTGATCTTGACGTTTAGCACTTGGTATTCTTCTTGGTCGATCTCATTTTCTTTACCAATACATTTTGGGTGGATCATATCTCTCCATAAAGTATTTCATCCCGGGGTTTGAAGTTGAACTTTAATTTGTCGTTGGTATCATTTGTGTGGGATTAATAAAGTTCATCATCCTAAGTTAGAAAATTTTTCCTTTGACTCCATTTTCCTACTAAAAGGCATTGATCTCAAAGTTAATTTTCCTTTAGAGTTAGATGACATCTCTACACAAAGTGTTTGTTGTCTTTCTTATGGTAATGGTTGGATCTTTCATAACAAGACTTTTTGAATCTAGGGTGTGTTTTTACCCTAGTGTTACCTACCCTAAATCTCCTAACCCTAACTTCAAATCATCTCAGGATCTAAGATCTGTCTCATGATATCTCACGTTCTACATCTAGTTTTGGCTATCCTATAGTTAATCTATCCTACAAGGTTAGACGTGGGTCCCCCCATTAGCCATTTTTGGCTTAAAGTGACAAGAATCCTGCATGACGTGACAACCATAACTCATCTTTGGCGAGAAGGATCCTCGAGGGTCACGACTTTAGCTACTATAGCCTTTCTATCGTCTTAGATGTGATACCTCTTCCGGGTAGCTATAATATTTGTGATAATAAACTCCACAACAACCCTTTTTTAATAGCTTTCCATTTTATGAGAGATGTTGATTTGAGAGGGTGGAGATTTTAACCCTTTGAATTCACATTGAATTCCTTCCGATTCAAATTTCATCAATAATTCATTGTAGTTTGTAGAAACTTTACCCAAGGTCCTCAACCATTGAATCCCTAGAAAAACATGTACTCCTCCAATGGGAATAACATACATGAGACTTGCTAGATTATAATCTCCCATAGTAAGTTTAATGGCATGGAATTTCCTTCCACAATCAATACTTCCTCCATTAGCAACCATTGCTTGAAATTTGTTACTGGATACACAAAATAATTTAGGCGCTCCGCTAATTTTTTTTCAATGAAATTTTGTGTTCTACTTGAATCGATTAGTACTATGACCCTTTTCTTTTTAATTTAACCTGCAATCTTGAGGGTTTGATCGACTGACACACCTGTGAAGGCACAAATTGATATTTTGCATTAGTCTAGAAAACAACATCTACTCCTCCTATGGGAATAACATACATGGGTCTTGATACCAATTACACTGGTATCAGAGCATGGTCCTTACACCTGTGCATTAATATCATCCATTGAAGAAGAATTTGTAGCCATGTCTTACTATTATGATGACTCCTATGAGTACAATGCTTATGCGAAGTATGAAGATGATTGTGAACAATATGAAGAATGTAAATGGTATGAGGAAGAGGTGCCATCATGCAGTATTTCTTACAATTTCATAAGGAATGAAGGTTATTCATATGACCCTATGTTTGATGAATATGAATGTTTCATACCACCAAAGGCTAATCCTATGAATGAATTAGAAATTTTGAGAGCAACTTGTAAAACCTTGCCTCAACAATATCAAGCATATCTTGCTTTGAAGGGAGATATACAAAAGGACATTCCTTTTGAAGACTATGTTGATATTGGGTGTTTGTATATAGGCCCAAGAATGAATATGTGGAGTTAGTGAAGAAAGGTCTATGCCCTTCTTGCAAAATACCTTGGAGAGCAAATCATATATGGTTGGGTAAAAAGGAGGAGACCCATGAGCCAGCTAGTTCTGAAATAGGTAAAGCAGAATAAGCATTACATGAAGAGGGTCGAAAGTCATTCCCAAGTGACTCTGAAAAAGATGAAGAAACATCACATGAGCATGAGGAATATTCCATTGAAAATACATAAGATCATTCTGAGACACACTCTACTTTGGACATGAATCAAAGAGCATCTACTGATGGATGCTTGAACTGTGAAGGAGCACCTACTGATGGGTGCTCACACCTCTATGTTGGTCACATAGAGATCACTTTTGAAAGTTTTGTTGCAAGCCAAAGTTCCATTAAGCATGAAAATGAAGGCCTTGTAGCATTTGAAGAAGAACCAAGATCAACTTCCCCATCACCACATAATCTTAATGAAGTTGGTCCAAGCAGAAAGGACAAAGAAGAGGAGGTCCCTCTACAAGAACCTCTTTTTCTTGAAGGGTCATTAAAGATGAATGAAAAGAAGATCCAAGAGACCCTTATAATACTCCATGACACTCAAGCATTGGTGTCAAATTCTTGTTGGAGAGTTTCTTCATTGAAGGATCCATCATTCCTTGAAGACATGGAGAATATTCAAAGAGCAATGTGCAACATCAAAGGTAATTTCATGTCTTTGCGTTTTGATAGAAACAATTTGGTTGAGCTTAATGGATGGTTACAGGGAGCATACTTGAAGAATAATGAGGATATTCATAAGCTCAAAATGCAAAACGAGCAACTTCTTGATAGGTTGCAAGATACTTGCTCTTCCTCCTATGTTTCAGGTTGTCAAATGGTAGATTGCTTGGATGATTATCATGACATGATGGATCATGAGAAGCATGGAAACTTGCATGTGCTTGATGTGTTTGAATATAATCTCGATGAGATCCAAGCACTTGTTGTGGTGGAAGAGGAACTTGAGTTGCCTCTTGGAAATGGCTACACACTTTTTGAAGATGTGTATGATTCCACTACCTTGGAACCAACCTATGAGGAAAGTTTTGCACTTTTGAGGGAGGTGCATGATCCTACCCTTATGGAGCTTTTACATGATGACACTTTTGTTAGACACAATGCTCACTGAGAGGGGGGGGGGTGAATCAGTGAGCCTATACTTTAACTAATTTCAACTTCAATCACCAACTTATATATCATCATTTCACATTCACATCATATTCATTAATGAGCTAATTATCAATCCATATGTCAATCAATGAATGAAACACATCAACACATAATACGAGACATAAGATATAGTTTTTGTAATCTTTTGTATTTGGTTCAACGGCTACAACCATGAGGCAATTTAACACCTACTGAAACAAAGAGCACCAACTCCTTATCTAAGACCTTACCTAGTTTTTCTTAGATCCTACTAAGAAAAATGGATACAAGACCCTGCTTGTATTTACAAGTACATTTCATCACAAGACCCTGCTTGTAAAATATATGTACATATATTACATTTCATAAACCCTTGTCAACCCAATCATGTCTTGTTGTCATCTCTGTCATCAACCAAACTGCTGCCACTTCAACATGTCTTCAATCATTAGTTCTGTCCACATACCAGCATGTCCATCATCATATATGATTTATCAATAATCAATCAAGCACTACATTATTACAGCTCTGTCCCCAATAACATCATCCTATTCATAGTTATGTATACTGTCCAAGCATCATCTCCAGCATATCAAATACATCCTGTCATTCTTTTCAGCAAATTAATATTGTCTTCAAACTACAGCCAACGTCTTGTCTTACAACCTTAAGTATTTTGTCCACTAGCATCATCAACATTATATCAAAATATTCAGCATCACAAACATGCTCAGCATCAAAATGTTCATTGTCTTCAGCAATATATCATCAACATCTCATTGTCACAACCATAATCAATCAACATATCTTCAACAATCAGCCTGTAGCTTCTTCAATTCATGTTGCTGTCCATATCAGGTAGTCTGGCCATACAAATAAAACATTTTGATCATTTTTGTCCCTGCATCATCTTCTTCATTCTGTGATCATGTTGCCCTAGATCAACATCTTGTCAATCATGTGTAAACCCAACAAGTCATGCTGCTGTTATGTCATGGAGTCTTCATCAATAGTCCAGCCCGGATTGAAAATAAACAAAATAATTTCAGTGTTGTTGGTGCTGCTCTAGCATGTAAACCAGTTGCCCTAATAAACCCAGAAAATCAAAGATATAAGATTTGTTTCCTGCAACATCATGTCATCTACTATCCATCATCTTCATGTCTCAGCATATCATCATTATCAAGCTGTTGCCCCAAAACAATGAAGAAAGCAAAAATAAAAAATAAAAATGTTGTCCACTGTAGCTGCCTGCTACAATACCCGAAAATTTCCTCAGAGCATCAAAATCAGAGATCCCTCTATCCTCCATGAATTCATCATCAATAAGGAGGGTTTTCTTTTATTTATACTTAGTTTTTGTGCAATATTTTTACTGAGCAACTTGCAGATGTGTTTAAATTTTTTTGTATCAAAAATTTGGGGGTCGACTTGCTTGTTTTTTTTTGAATAATAAAAATGATTTGAACCCAATTTTAACTTCTAAAGCTGGGCCGACTTCCTTATAAAATTGAATTTCAAGGATAATGAAATTCCTTTGACTGGGCTGCCATGTCAACACTTTTAAGGGGTTCTTCAAATGTTTTAAGCCATGGTTTATTTGGTTTGTTCACAATCTGCACTAGGGGTCTCCATCTACAAGTTTGGGCTTGCGCTTATGCTTTCTAGGATTCATTTCAGTCCATCGATCATCTTTTTTCAAAGTTTCAAGGGCTAGAGCATTTAGGGCTTCAACATGCTTCTTAATGGGCTTCAAGGTCATTGAGTTATATAAAACATAATTTTTTGTTGTTATGATCCAAGGTTAGGGATTTCAACTTCATCGTGAGGCCTATCATCATTATTACTTCAAAACTCCATCACAATCATAGTGGCACCAAAGGCCATCAAGCTTCATATCATTTATCAAATATGGGTCCAAGTGCCATCATACCACCATGTATGTGGGTGCCAAAACTTTCTCATGCACTAGGTCCATCTCCAAGGGTTTCAAGACCTTATCAAGCCACAAATGACCACAATATGGGTCATTTGGCCTTCTTGCCAAAATACCATGTCCTTTGTTCCCTTATCAATCCTTTGTCATTAATGGGTGTCATCAATGACAACCAGTGCTCAACAAACTCCCCCTTTGTCATTGATGGCAACACCTCCTCAGTTTTCTCCCCCTTTGACATTAATGACAAAGGGCCACACACTTAGCCATCAAAGATCAAGATATCCTGCTGAGATCAAAGTGAAATGTCTGCTCCCCCTTTCATGTAGACTTCTTCAGTTACTGAGCTCCCCCTAAGAGCGTTGGCAATTTGATCTTTAAACACTACATGCTCAGAGTACTTCATTTCTGCATTTTGGCTTCCCATAAATCTGCATAAGAAAGTGACTACAAGTTTCCTCCAGGTGTCCTTGAAGAGGGCTGAAGTTATTTGTCTGAAATATGCTTCCCCACTTCTGGAAATTTAGCCTCAAATAATTCGTTGAGTTATCAAATTTAATAAAACCTTAAACTATTATCAAAAGACTTCAATTTATCTTCATTACTGTAGCTACCTCTGTCATCAATTTTAAAGCTTGATCAACTTTAGGATAACTCTACATCTGTAGTTTCTAGATATGCAAGTACTTTGGCTTCCAAGAATGTCTTCAAGATTGATATTCCTTTCATCTTAAGATAATTGAGAGCACTTCTACTGTAGCCTTAAGGGCTTCATAAAACTTCGCATTCCTTTCTATTGACCATGCAACTCTGGCTGCCATAGAGATGATCTTATTATGACACTAAATCAACCATCGGTTATATTCAGAAATTCGACTGTCTTATCATTGATGTTATCAAAGTCACTGTACTTCAAATGTCACTGCTTTCATTGTCCTTTCAGCTTCAAATTTGTCTTCTAAATTGGCCTCAGATTTGTAGTTGATAGGATGAGTTTTCATAAGATTTTGCATGCTCTGTTCTTCATGGTGCATATTGGATTCATCTGTTTCAGTCACTAATCTCTACTGTAGAGCATCTTCAAATGATGTGCTGATTACATCCCTATATTGTTCTCCAGACACTACTTACAAAGAAGGTAACATAATCATTATTTTCTATATTCTCAGTTTTTATTTTTTATTTTTACTGGGATATGATATTCTGGTCCAAATAAGGAGTATAAGCAAGGAGATATATTAAGGCCTTCTTTTCGCTGATCTCTCTTTTAAAACAAGCTGTGTACACCTCCTTGATCTAGCTCCCCACATGGCCTGTAGTTCAAGACTAGACAAGCTCGAAGACTTAGTCAAAAGATTGCTTCTTTCATGAAATATAGTGTTATACTTGAATCTGAAGATGCTCCTTTTTCTTCTTAACCACCTCATTATTTTGCTATGTGATTTGTTACTCAAATTTGCAGGTATTTTTAAAGCCTATGAGCATCAACCTTGAGTCAGTGGGCATTTTTCATTACTTGCAGACATATACTTCTATGTGTTGTAAGCATCTTGTGACCATTTATTCTATACTTAGCGGGCATTTTTGATATTGAACAAAACATACCAAATGTCTTTGTTGGATGTTGATGTATATGTAACTTCGGAATGTATTTCACATATATGTATGTTGTATTCCTATAGAGATGGTATTATTCCTCTATAAGGAAGTGTCGTCATTTATATTGTAAGTGTCGTAACTTATACTTGATGGGTTATTAGACCACCTTGTTTGGGGTCGGCCCTGTATAAGTCATGTGGGACAAAGGGTTATTAGACCACCCTATTGGGGGTCAGCCATGTGGGTCAAAGGGTTATTAGACCACCCTATTGGGGGTCGGCCCACCCAGCATTATGTTATGTGGTTAAGTTCGAGCCTACATGAGTTAGGTAAAAAGGCAAGTCAAGTCAAGTATAAATAGAGTGCGGGAGGCACTCTATTTGCTCACTCACTTCTCACACATGCACTCAAGGAGGAGTGGCGCACTTATGGAGGAGGAGGATCTGCTGCTGGGTTATGGCTATCTCTCTTGGTTGGTTGTATCATTGCTCTATCTATCTCTGAGGAAGTTATTGGGGTTTTTCACCTTTATGGTTTTCCCCAAGTAAATCTTTGTGTCTCTTGTGTGCTTGCATTATTGTCTCCATGATTGATATGCTGTAGATATGCTGTACATGTTGTTCTCTCAGTTAAGATCCTAGATCATATTGAAGTAAATTCAGAAAATCTAATATTGGAAGGACTGTAATTTCTTCCTTAGAGTTGTATGGGCAAACTGATCACACGATCAGGTGTACACATCATCCACCTCGAGCCTGATGTTCTCAGATCAATTTTAGAGTGCATATATGAGAGTTATGTGTGGACATTGCAGGCATTCCTTCACATTACCTTTAACATTTGTAAAATTTTCTTGCTGTGGCTTCCTCATGTCTTCTTCAGTTCTTTGGATGCCAACAATCCTCTAGTAAATCAATAAAAGGTAAGTGTGCATCAATGACAACTTGTCACATCACTTGACCTCTTCAAGATTTCTTGCTCCCCCTATCATTATGCCACTTCTTTGAATCAACTCACATAGTTCAGACTTCATCCTTGCCTTGCATTTAAACACGATCCTTGGATCTGTTACTATGCTTGGAGTAACCAATAATTGCCTATGAGTTCATCCTCCAAACTCCATGAACTCAAGTTGTGCCAAATACTTTAAGAGACCTCAAACTTGGCTTGCCACATGGCAGCCATCATCTCCTTTTGTGCATTGATCCTCCACTTTATTTAGATCTAGCAAGATATTTTTCTTCACCCACATCTTGGGGTGTCCTTGGCTGTGAGAGCTTGTCTTCAGATCTTCAATTTCGCATGTATTATACTTCTTCCATGATTCATTTGTTCTTCTTGCTGATGTATATGATGGGCTTTTCATTTGTTGTCTTCTTGGACTAGTACAAGTTTGTGCCTTATGACCAAATCCACTGCAATTGTAGCATCTCAAGGTGTGGTAGTTGGCAGCTACATGTCCAAGTTGATTGCATGTCCAACATCTCACTGCATTCTTTGGACCTCCAAAATTCTCTCTTCCATCTACACAATCTATTGCCTTGTGACCAAAGTTAGAACAAGAAAAACAATAGCCATTAAATCTATATTCATACCTTGGACCTTGTTTCCATCTTGGAATTGTTTCTTTGCTTTGAGGATTTGGTCTAGCTCCTTGATGTGTCCTTGAACAACCAACATCTTGGTTGTCATGAGATGCATCCTTGGTCATTGATGGACCAACTTCTGGAGTCTTTGGAGACCACTTGTCTTCTACCTTTTTATACCCAAGGCCAGTTTTGTCACGGGGAGACCTTTGGCAATCCAATAATTTATCCAACATGACCGAGCTGCTGTTGAACGTCTCATGATAGTTTGATTTTTCAATTTTCTTCTTGAGTCCAACAACTTCCATCTCAATCTCTTCATTTTTCTTCTCTTTTTCATCTAAGTGACTCCTCAATACTTCTTCTCTTCTTTTAGCCTCCTCCAATTGAATTTTCAGATCAAGGTTAACCCATCTTGTCTCTTCAAGTTCTCTAGGATCCACATCAGTATTTTCTTGTTCATTTCCTAGTTGATCCTTCAACCTTTTGACCTCAATATTTTTATCTTCCAACTCACCTTGCAAATCATTGTTTTTGAGTTTTAACTTCAAGAACAAGTCCTTTGTTTCCTTTTGGTATTTTTCAAATGCTTCCATGATCTTCTTTCTAAGCCTTGAATTGGATTTGACATCCCTATCCAACAAAGTACTTGCAAAAGCCTCTTTGATTTTCAACAAATATTCATCATCCTTTACAAGAGCAACTTCATCATCATTAATTTTAGAATTATTGCCAATAGAAGAGTTCTTACCTTCACTAGTGTTCGATGCTTGAACCTCCATTCCTTGTTCTTCATTTTTAGATGTCTTGACTTCCTTCTCTTTGTCCATGTCTTGAATTTTCCTTTTGTGCTCACTTTCAAGTGTACTCCAAAGATCTCTGGCTAAGGTGTACTTTTCAACATTTAGTATTTCCTTCTCTGACTGAGACAAGGCCATCATGATTAAGCTTAGTGCATTTTCATTGCTTTCAAGTGGCTTTTTAGTTGCTCCTCTTTCAATTGATTTCCAGATATCATATTCTTGTGCATGTATGTTATACTTCATTCTGATGCTCCAAGACTCATAATTTGATTCATTGAGCAATGGGACTCCATCCTCCAAATAAACCTCCATGACTTTCTTTCACTTGTGTCTATTGATTCCTTCAAGCTTGTTAGGCTTATGCTGAAGGCCTGCTCTGATACCAATTGTTAGACACAATGCTCACTGAGAGGGGGGGGGGGTGAATCAGTGAGCCTATACTTTAACTAATTTTAATTTCAATCACCAACTTATATATCATCATTTCACATTCACATCATATTCATCAATGAACTAATTATCAATCCATATGTCAATCAACGAATGAAACACATCAACACATAATACGAGACATAAGATATAGTTTTTGTAATCTTTTGTATTTGGTTCAACGGCTACAACCGTGAGGCAATTCAACACCTACTGAAACAAAGAGCATCAACTCCTTATCTAGGACCCTGCCTAGTTTTTCTTAGATCCTACTAAGAAAAATGGATACAAGACCCTGCTTGTATTTACAAGTACATTTCATCACAAGACCCTGCTTGTAAAATATATGTACATATATTACATTTCATAAACCCTTGTCAACCCAATCATGTCTTGTTGTCATCTCTGTCATCAACCAAACTGCTGCCACTTTAGCATGTCTTCAATCATTAGTTCTGTCCACATACCAACATGTCCATCATCATATATGATTTATCAATAATCAATCAAGCACTACATTAATACAGCTCTGTCCCTAATAACATCATCCTGTTCATAGTTATGTATACTGTCCAAGCATCATCTCCAACATATCAAATACATCCTGTCATTCTTTTCAGCAAATTAATACTGTCTTCAAACTACAGCCAACGTCTTGTCTTACAACCTTAAGTATTTTGTCCACTAGCATCATTAGCATTATATCAAAATATTCAGCATCATAAACATGCTCAGCATCAAAATGTTCATTGTCTTCAGCAATATATCATCAACATCTCATTGTCACAACCATAATCAATCAACATATCTTCAGCAATCAGCCTGTAGCTTCTTCAATTCATGTTGCTGTCCATATCAGGTAGTCTGTCCATACAAATAAAACATTTTGATCATTTTTGTCCCTGCATCATCTTCTTCATTCTGTGATCATGTTGCCCTAGATCAACATCCCGTCCATCATGTGTAAACCCAACAAGTCATGTTGTTGTTATGTCATGGAGTCTTCATCAATAGTCCAACCCAGATTGAAAATAAACAAAATAATTTCAGTGTTGTTGGTGCTGCTCTAGCATGTAAACCAGTTTCCCTAATCAACCTAGAAAATCAAAGATATAAGATTTGTTTCCTGCAGCATCATGTCATCTACTGTCCATCATCTTCATGTCTCAGCATATCATCATTATCACGCTGTTTCCCCAAAACAAAGAAGAAAGCAAAAATAAAAAATAAAAATGTTGTCCACTGTAGCTGCCTGCTACAATACCCGAAAATTTCCTTAGAGCACTGAAATCAGAGCTCCCTCTATCCTCCATGAATTCATCATCAATAAGGAGGGTTTTCTTTTATTTATACTTAGTTTTTGTGCAATATTTTTACTGAGCCGACTTGCAGATGTGTTTAAATTTTTTTTGTATCAAAAATTTGGGGGCCGGCTTGCTTGTTTTTTTTTGAATAATAAAAATGATTTGAACCCAATTTTAACTTCTAAAGCTGGGCCGAATTCCTTATAAAATTGAATTTCAAGGATAATGAAATTCCTTTGACTGGGTTTCCATGTCAACACTTTTAAGGGGTTCTTGAAATGTTTTAAGCCATGGTTTATTTGGTCTGTTCACAATCTGCACTAGGGGTCTCCATCTACAAGTTTGGGCTTGCGCTTATGCTTTCTAGGCTTCATTTCAGTCCATCGATCATCTTTTTTCAAAGTTTCAAGGGCTAGAGCAATTAGGGCTTCAACATGCTTCTTAATGGGCTTCAAGGTCATTGAGTTATATATAATTTTTTGTTGTTATGATCCAAGGTTAGCGCTTTCAACTTCATCGTGAGGCCCATCATCATTATTACTTCAAAACTCCATCACAATCATAGTGGCACCAAAGGCCATCAAGCTTCATATCATTTATCAAATATGGGTCCAAGTGCCATCATACCACCATGTATGTGGGTGCCAAAACTTTCTCATGCACTAGGTCCATCTCCAAGGGTTTCAAGACCCTATCAAGCCACAAATGACCACAAAATGGGTCATTTGGCCTTCTTGCCAAAATATCATGTCCTTTGTTCCCTTATCAATCCTTTGTCATTAATGGGTGTCATCAATGACAACAAGTGCTCAACAACTTTTCATTTTCCGATCATTTGGGTGAGTTGTTTCATTCTCATACATCCTACACTTCCATATTTTGCAGCATTCATCCTAATGAAGTATGGGTGAAAAGTTTCCTTTTTATGGTGCCACATGAGGAGTATGAAACTCCTATCTCTCCTTTAGATGATGACATGATTAGAGCATTTTATTATTTACATTTGCAGCATCATCCTTTGTTACCTTATGATGATACATACCTACATGGATGCACTTATGATGTTCACTTGAGTCACTTGAAGACTCATGATTTTCCTTGCTCCTTGCTTAGTTCAATTGATGTTGGAGGAAATTCATCCAATAGTTGGGTGAAGAGATATATGATTGGAGCAAATTATTATTGTCAAAAACATCATTTGTTATTTTTTTATGATGCACATATTCATGGATGCACAAATGGTACTTCTGTGAGCCCCTTGAAGGCTCGTTGTTTTCTTTGCTCCCTACTTGGTTCAAATTGTAGTGGAGGTTCTTCATTCACTTCTTGGATGAAAGAACACATGGCTGATTATTTTGATGCATCTTACATCCTTTTGGAGCAGCATTATAGGACATGAGATCCTCACCTATGTCATTGGAGCAGATTTGATTGGTCACTTGATGCTTGTATGCACTTGGCAAATGGTGGTCTACTTACTTGGAGGTACAAGCACTTTCATGATTCTTTGATGAGGCACCTATTTAATGTACATTTTTATGATGCTGTTATGTACTTTGATGATCGATCTTTTGTACTTATGATGTTTGGAAGGATTCAATACAAGCAATGTGATCTTGGTGTTGCTTGGTTTCAGCTCACTTGGAGCAGCAATTCGATTGTTGGTTTGAGAGAGAAAGCCAGCCTTCAGTTGTTTGAGTTCATCCTTGCGGAGCAGTGTTCCAGTTTCCTATGTAGGAGACCTTTTGAGAGATGTATTCAATATTCACATGCTTGGTGTTCATGGCATTTCATACTAGACATTTCACACCATGCATGCATCAGGATAATTTGGGACCTTAGGATCATTTTTGGTCTCATTGGTTTCAATTTTTGGGGGCAACAAATAGTATGAAAGATTGAGTCACCACTTGAGAAGGTGGTTGTAATCAGAGTAGTGCAACAACACGCATGGTGGTTCCTCTCTAAAATTTTCATGGAATCTTGAAGACTCAAAGTTGGGAAACTCAGTGGCAACTTCAAAGAATTATACAGTGAGAAAAATGGTTCAAAGTTCAGAAAGGGTTTCCAAAAAATGAAATAGGTAAAGATTAATTGTGCACACCTTGTTTTGATAGATTTAATTAATATTTTGGTGTTTATTCGTGATGTCACAAGAGATATCAATATGAAAAAGAAAACACACATCTCCTTACTTTTGGAAAAACACAATTGCAGTACATGAGTGCCACTATTTAGAGTTTTGGAATGAAAGTTTTGGAAAAAAAGTTTTGGAAAGAAAGCAGGTTCTTCAACATCCATGTTTGAAATTGATTGAGGACAAGAAATATTGGGAGGGGAGGATTGTCATGTCCCCAATTAAATGATTTTCAGATAAATAATTAAGTTTTCCTACCCAATTCCTAAGGGTTATGTAGAAGAATTAAAATATTGACATTTAACCCCAAGGTCTATAGTTTCTCATGAAAATTCAATATTCTAAATTGATGGTGGAAAAATAGGCCAATAAATTATGGAATAAATGTTAAATGCTCCAAAATGAAGTGGCATTAGGTCCTAGTTGGACTTGGGGGCGCATAAGTGAACATGTGGGGTCCACATGAGAGAATATTCCTCCTTTAACCCTGGAGCCATCCCCAAATCAGATTTGGAAGGGAATATGTAACATTCATGAAGGAAGAGAAAGAGTCATAGGGCTAATAATATGCAATGAAAGATTCTATGACAATTATGACAAGCATTATGACACTTATGACAGATTCTATGACACCTATGACACTTATGACGGATTCTATGACATCTATGACAATGTAAGAGCTAAAAATAGACCAAGAGGGCACATGAGAGGAGTTACACATCTCCAAAGAATCCAAAAGATTCCCCAATTTGAATTCATGGAGGAGTTGGAGACAAAAGATGAGCTAAGTGTCATGTGGGGCAAATGAAGGGTCATAACCCCCATTAATTCAAATTTCATGAGTAATTAAGAGAGAATTTGATTTCTAAGGAGGTAAATGAGTCAACTAAAGTTATTAAAAGGAGGCCAAGTCTAAATGGAGTATATTTTGGTCTTTTTTTATTTGCATCTTTTCAAATTTGGAGAGCTCCAAGCTTGTCCTTGCACGATGGATGTTCATCCTCCCTGCCTTAGAACCAATTTCGAGGGTCAAGATTCCCATACAAGTTGGTTGATGGAGAGGGAATTTAGAACTCTCAACAGAGCTTCATGGATATGTTTTTATGCAGGTTCAACCCCCATTTGAGTTCAAGTTCATATTTTCTCATTCTTCTCTATTCTCATTCTACTATCTTTCTCTCAATGTTCATGTAAAGTGAGATAACACACTCTTTGTTGCATATAGATAATGGAAGGCTGTTGTTTCGAACTTATGAACTTGTTAATGGATGCATAACTCTGTAATCAATAGATCATGAGAGCCACAACTTGAAATACGAAGCACTTCATGTACTATTTCTCCAAGTAACATTGATATTCGAGCTAGTTTCCTCTTTCTCTCAATGTCATGTAAAAGTGTGATGGCGCACTTCTTGTTGCATTTAGCTAATGGAGGATTTCTATTTTGACCTTATGGACATGTTAGTTGCTAAATAACTCTGTAATAGACATATCATGAGAGACACAACTCGAAATACCAAGTACTTCATGTGACATTTCCTAGTAAAATTGAGATTCAAGCCATTTCCCTCATAGTATTTTCATGGTGATTTTGGGATGATATTGCATCTATTTTATATCATATATTTTTGAGATTTTTCTCTATGTTATGAGATGCATATGGATTTAAATTGATGGCCCAAATAATGTATGCACACCCCTAAAGTGTTACTATAGTTTGTGACATAAATTCAATGCCCCTTGTCTACCATTTTCACCCAAATTATATACTCTAGAAGATGTTGTCCTTTGGGAGACCTATTCAACCCTAAAACCTGACATAATTCTGCACACATGTTTTCCTTGATGTCCTCTAACAGATCCAAGTTTCAGACAAAATATTAGTGAAGTTCGTACAGTGTTTGGAAGGGAAAACATTTGTTGACCTAGGGGAAATTTGCACCAATCCAATTGACTAGTTTTGTCTCGAATCTTCTCTCCTTGTAAATTGCAGACCATGGATGTGTATAGAATATGTTTGGGTGTATAATGACTATATTAAAGTGTCTTATTCCCTCCCAAGTCCCTCTTTCCACAATTTGAAACCATTTGGGGTCATTTTGGACAGTTTGGGGTTTCACTAGTCCAAGGTTCGAAAATTGGCCAAATTGAGTAAATTTTCAAATTGAGGATATTACACATACTTTTAATGTTATGGAATTTCCTTCCACAATAAATACTTCCTCCATTAGCAACCATTGCTTGAAAATTTTTGACTGGATATGAAAAACAATTTAGGCGCTTTGCTAATTTTTTTTCCAATGAAATTATGTGTACTACCTGAATCGATTAGTGCTATGAACCTCTGATTTTTAATGTAACCTAAAATCTTGAGGGTTTGATCGATTGACACACCTGCGAAGGCATGAAGTGGTATTTCACATCAGTCTAGATTTATGTTGTGTAGAATTTCTATATCTTTTTCTTTTTGTTGTTGGTTCAAAATTTCTTCTTCACCAATTTGTGTTGATGATATGTCACGTCACCTCCCTTCGATCCAACGCAAGGAAGGGAACATGACTACAGATATTGAGATTTTTACCAAAAACTCAGCCCAATTCATTAGATTCATACAAATAAAATGCATATGTGTGTAGATGCATAATCAATTAAACATGCACAATAGAATTTAACTATCCACACACATTTCACATGCATTCAACATATCAATAACAATCATCAATTAATTACAACAATCCAGAAGTAAAACACATAAAGAACACTCATCTTGATGTAATGCTGTCCCAAGCAACTAGCTACGCAACTGCAATGTTCCACCCAGCCATAGGCCAACTATGCTCATCCAACTCTCAGCATAGTTGCCACCCCTGAGCTAGGCATGATTTAGACAAGGAATGGGAACCTTCATTTGATGCACATCAAGATGACCATCACATCTAAGCCAAGTCAGTCCATAGCTGGGTTTATTAGGCTAAATATGAACCCTCTTCTTTCTTAATTTCTTACACACAGTTCAAGAAAGATCAAAGGGATACCCAACTCAACCCCAACATTTTCATTCCCACACACAACAATCCAAAATATTGGCATGGGTACACATTTTTAACAATGGGATTTACAAAAAAGATGGCCATGGGGTTTCCCCATATCGTGGGCACACCTAAACGAATTGTGGGAAGAGGAAATCAACCACATGGAAGAAACCGATTTCTCCCACAAATATGTGATCATTTCAAGTGGCCAAAAACGACCTCTATGGAACCCCCAAATCGATTTCCCCTCTTCCCCACTGTTATACAAAACAAAAACGCCCTTCCCAGCCAGAAAAATGAAGGAAACCACAACAAAATCATAGAGGAAAATGCCCAGGAAGCTTAGACTGCGTGAGGGAGAAAAGGCAATGGGTGAATAATGGCTTGGGGAGCAATTTCGTGGCTCTTTTCTTGCCCAGGAAGAAAAAACACGTTTTTCCAAAATGATGGCTTGCCCATATTCGAATTTGGACAGCCATACCTATCCATTCCCCAAGGCATTAACTACCTCAACCAATTCTTGGAAGAATTAAATGATTGGGTACAAAAGTCAACATGGGTAGTTTATGGTTCATGGGTTCTCTCATTGACACTTGGATAACCTTGATTGGCTCCAAGGGTTTGAATATTTCCCTCCCAATTCCTTGTAAAAATCATGCCCCCATACTCTTGTTGCATTGCATAGCTAGTTGTGGGTGTTTTTATTAAAATGCATATTTACATAATATTTACGTTTTCTATTGTGCCTGGCTAGCACACAAACCATATGCATCAATTTTTAACACTAAATCGGTGGCAGGCCCTTGGCCTTGAGCTCCTCACCATGATTTTATAACAACATTACATCCTTTACATTTTTCATGCAATGGGGTCAAAATCGGGATATTACAATCCCCCCCTTGGAATAACACTATCCTCGGTGTTCCAATACTTAGGAATACATACACACTTTACACATGTCTAAAAATTCACAAAATGTTGCAAGTCTGTTCTGCATTTCATCTTTTTACTTTGAACCTTCAGGAACAAGTCCTTTGGCTTCCCCAAGCTGCTCTTGCTGGCTTTGATCTTCCAACTCTGTATGTGGGCATTGCTCCATAGCAATCCCTTCTTTTTATTTACCTTCCACCTTATCTACAAGTCTAGAATTTCATGGCTTCTATCTTTCTTTCCGTCCTGGAAACTATTTGAAGAATATTTTCAGCGAATCCCCATAGCCTTTGGTTTGCTGCCATGGCCAATGTGCACAATTGGCTCTCACTTTGCTCACTAGTAACACTTGGCTGGTAAAAACTGCAATCAATTGTTTTAATTCTCACCTGTGAAATTCATCATGGAAATTCTTTGTTAGGCCAAGCATAACGTAAACATTATTTGCCCAATTGACATGGAATGTCCATTCTTTATTCACGAGGCTTCCACACTTTTCATGCTTTCTCAACATACACATGAAATCATTCATGTTCATCCTTTCATAGGGAATTAGCTATCTCAGCATTCACAATTTATTTCAAGCAATTAAACACAATCACTTTTCAGCCATATCATGCATTCAATAATTTTCTGTTTTCTGAAATGCATCAATTAAAAAGGAAAGAGGAGTAAGAGTTTCCACCGCTTAGTTTTGTTCCAATCCAGAGTCACACCACCACTGTGGTTCCATGATCCTTAGCCTCTTTCACTTCAATGTGAATGCTTGACTTGCCCTTTCTTGGCTATGACACTTAGTGTCAAAGGTCTGTCTAAGGATTTTCAACCAGGGAACCCTTCCCCATTGTTTCCTACAGAACCTTTGGCTGCTAGGACCCACACAACTCCACTAGCACCATATTTCATTGCTGCTCATACTGAGCTCTCCAGGACAATCACATGTCCACATGCATCCTTAGGATGCCTTCAGGGTCCTTGCTTCTTGCAATGACCAAGGTTTCCAACAAAGAAACAACAGTGTATCAACTTGGTTGTCATAAGACTTGTTCATGAAATTTTCATTATCCGAAATAAAAAAATGAATGAAAATTAAATACTTATCTGTATTGGGAAGTTCCTCGCTACTCCACAGGTTTCCTTCTCTGCTTTACAAGCCTTGGATCACCTGTGGGGTGAATGCTTGGAAAACACACATGCTGCTCCACAACATCAAGTAGTTAATGCCCAACCAGTTCATCGACTGGATTTACCAAGCATTGGTGGTGCCAAACCAGTTCCATACCTGGTTTTCCCTCTCCATTTCCAAGCCAACACATCCGTTTAGGTCATCAACAAATGGAAGGAAACTGCACTACGACCATTTCTAGGTCAAGGATCTACTATAGAGCCATAGGAATTTCAGGGACCCATCCTTCATCATGCAATATTATAAAGAGAAGCAAAAGTTTCTATGGATTCCATATGATCCTTCCAGTATACATAGAAGTGCATGGGAATAATGCTTGACTCGTTGGAATGGGTCAAATATGGAGGGTGTTTTCCAAAGAACCCTTTTTCTCCAAAAAGATGATGAGATACCCTTATGGGTGGATAGAGAAAGGATGGGGAAACAAGGCGGCAAAGGTACTTTTGGTTTCTGTCATGAATATGTTAATATTACTGATATTGTCTTGTCATGTGAGCAGCAGAAAAGATATTCATGGTAGCCCTTTGATGCCTCCATTACACATGTATCCATGGGTTGGATGGACAAGAATATGCCACAAGAAAAGAACCCAACATTATGGGATCCTGGCATTCCTTGGGATGGAAGATCACTTCAAATGGCATAAATGTTGAGAACGTTGCAACATAATCAGTGGGATCCAGGAGGGTGAGCCAACCTAGATTTCTTGAAGTCCATATTTGTTGAGTAGTGGTCTAGTTCCCTGCATGGGAAACTGTGTGATGGATCTAACTCTAGGGAAAAAACATGATCAACTTATGATAAGAGTTGAGCAGCAGCAGCATGATGGACCCTCTCGGAGTTAATTAGGGAGTTTAGAGATACATTGGATTTTCGGAGCATGCTTTGAGAGGATCATATGTTTCATTTCCATTAAATTGATTAGACCCATGATTTTGATGATTTCAGTTGTGGTGCATAGAGTTGTGACTTGGTATGGTCATCAATATGACGAGAGGCAAAAATATAATAAACATGCTTGGGATGGAGATGCATTGTTAGTCCTTGAACTAAATTGCTTGAGGACAAGCAATATTAGGAGGGGAGGATTTGTCATGTTCCCAAATTTTTCTATGACCCAAGACATAATTTTGCCCCAATTCACATAGGATTAAAATGATTAAATTGGTGGCTAAGGGTAGAAATTTACCTAAGTAAGATGCCCAAGAGAGTAATTGAAGAATAATTGGACTAAGGTGGCCCACATGAAGTATAATATTCCTAATTTGAGTTTCCTAAAATAATTATTAATAATTTAGGAATAATTGGCCAATAATTTTTACAAAAGTTAATTTTATTAATATTGGCCTAAAATATAAAAATAATATTTATTTACGATTAATTAGGCTCATGAGGGTGCACAAGAGGATAAGGTGTACCTCACTTACTTGATAAAAGGATAGAAATAAGAAGAAAGCACCCTAAAAGCAAGGTGACAACTAAAAAGAAGGAAACTGGGAAAAGTAGTGAAAAGCAGGCAAGTGCAGAAAAGAAGTCAGATGCCCCCTAATGTGTGAGGTCCGAAGCAGAGCTAAGGGCCGAAATACATTACTGAAATTTATACTCTGTATAGTGATACTCTTTATCGTTCAAAGCAAGGATAAGGGAAGGAAATCTCACATGCGATGGATTGAGGATCATACCTGTAAAACATAGCAATTTCTCAAATATATAATATCTTCCTGAGGCGGGCATACCCATGCTCAGTAGTAAACAAGCATGGTTACGAACAATACACAGTGGATCCATGTCAAAAGAAATTTTTTTCTTCTTCTGAAAATGTAAATGTGCACTTTGATGAGTGCGATAACAAAGTCTTTTTGGGCTTCTGACATGGCGGTCTAATCTTGCGCAGCTCGGGCAGTGCATCGATGAGAGATACAACTGTTTCCCCCAAGGTCTTCAATACAAACCGACGATAGTACGAGTTTATATCATGCGAATAATTGATCTGATGTCGAGCATAATAAAACACCATTTGATTACCGGTCATTGATGTATACCGTTAATAGATGCGAAGAGACCCACCGATAATGATGATGGACTCTAAGGTATTGAGTACAAACTAACAAGTGTGAATAAATGTTCTGAAGTCGAACACTTGTAGAATCAAACAATCAGGGGTCATTGATGTATACTCGCTGTCATTTGAGAGGAAACTTGCCACTAATGACTATAAGATCCAAGGTATTCTTAGGTTTCTAGATCCATGTCCTAGATAATGATTTGATGTCGATAGGAATAGATCCATCGGAAGGAGGGTATTGATGTATCCCAGATCAATCGATACGAAACAAAGATCAATAGTATGATATAATTTGGTAGAACTGCAAGATCCAACACTATAAACTGACACAAGGAAGGCCGACATGATTGGTCAGGAATATTTGAGGAATGGCCAACTCGGCTTGGACTTCCCTTGAACACATAACACGACGCATAATGCACACTTGGCAACATAGGACTTTGAGTAACCGACCTTTAATGAAATCCGCTAATGCCAGATGCATTTACGAAAGCTCCATTGTTGATGGGAAGGATAACCCATCGGTGGAGATCTGTTCAGAATACTGGTACAGTTTCCTAAGGTAAATGCAGATGGTGTACTGACAGCGGAGACCAAATTATGTGCCGTGTTCAAGGGCGATAAGGACTGACTGTTGCTGTTTTCTCCAAGGATTATACTATGAAGTGATTCAAGTCTCTACCTTTTTCGATTTTTGTGTTTTTTAATTTTTATGTTTTTTCATTTTTTGTAAAAAAGAATAAAGAATGTTATGATACATAGGAGGGAACGAGTGTTGCATGGGCGTACGCCTATTTTTCAAGGGCACGGGTTAGGCCAAGGCAAAAATCCATATTGCAAACAAGGGCTAAGCTAGTTGTGCACACTCTTACAGCTGTTCCTTCCCAAGGTAAGCTATCTGAAGCAGGATTATGTGTCGACGGACGGTGAAGTAATACCATGTGACTGAGGTTATCCAATTTGATGAAATGGCCAAGTAGGAATGGTTCAATGAGGTTTACTTCAGCTTGAATCTTGTGAAAAATGTCAAAATCATAGATAATCATGAATTGTGGTCTGTCTCAACTACCCGATTCAAATAGTTCGAACCGTCAAAGTCATCAAGTCCTGAAATCAAAACCATTTCACTATCCAACAGTTTAGTTAGAAATTGGTTCAAATGTGCCTTTAATATCTAAAAAGATAGCCAAAAATGAGGAATTATGCACCTTTCTATCATTCAAAAGGATACGGTTTGTATATGTATGAATAAAATATAAGTAAAAATACTCATGATTTATCATATGTGTTCTTTGTGCAGCCGATGTATGAGAGGAGGCATACCTTTTCAACTTGAATTCCTAGAAGCTATGAATCTTTAGTCTATGATTTGCCAGTAGTGGGTTAGTTTCGATGTTGAACTAGAAAAGTTTGAAACAGTTTCCCATGTTTTCGAGTTTTTCCAAATTTTCCATTTTTTTGTTTGTATGAACATTTTTTTGGGTCTTATCTGTAAGAAAAAGAAGAAAAGAGGAAAATAGTATTTACACTATTCTTTTTGGTGTGTGCAAAATTTACACACTTTTTGGGTTATGATGTAAGCTAAATTATTTCGGTTTCACTTATGTCCTTAAATGATGTGTTCAATTAAATTCGCCATGAAATAATGTACATGCTTGCTTTTTGGTATGATGTTAATGACTTAGATGCCAATCAAGTACGTAGTTGGCCAAAGAATCAACCAAGCTATTCATACTTCTGAGAGCGTGTATATACTCAATAAACTCGAACTGACGCTCTAAAAGACGTATGTGTAGAAACTTTCTAAACAGTGCAGGATGTCGAACCTGATACTGCCCATTTAACTAGGATACAACTAATTCTGAGTCCAGTTTGACGATTATTTGTTGAATGCCAAGGGTGATAGCCTCGATAAGAAGCTCAATGACTGCACTATATTCTAGAACATTGTTGGTTGCAGATCCGAGAAAAGTGCCTCCTGAACTAAGAACTTCGTTATTAGGTGAAAAAACAACCCATGGGGCGGAAGCAACGTTCCGAGAACTACGGCTGGCGCCGTACGCATATCCCAAATATGTGAAAGATTCTTGTGCCATCTGCCAAAGTGACAATGCCAAGCAAGATAAGTGTGTGCCCGAAATAACTAATGTACAAAAGTTTATACAAAAATACAACATAATACAACAAATGGTGCAAGGCATCAGTGCCTACACGAAGTATTTCTTCAGATAGAGACCATTTCTGATCTCCGACATGGGTTCCCCATCAAAATTGACCAATTCATAAGCTCCCCTTTTTAACACAGTTTTGACAATAAGTGGGCCAAACCATTTAGGTACAAATTTCCCTTCTCCTATTTTATCTTGGTCTTGGTCATAAACTAAAACCAGATCGCCTTCAGAAAAGACTCGAGGACGAATGGATTTGTCATATTGTGTTTTGGCCCTCTTTTTATGTACTTCTATGTTTAGAGAGGCTTCTCTTCTAGTTGCATCCAAAGCATGGAGATGGAGAAGCATTTCCTCTTCCGCAGAAGTGTTAGGTAGGAGTTCGACAACTATCTTTAATGATGGGATTTCACATTCAATCGGTAACACAGCTTCTTCTCCATAAACCAGTTGGAAAGGAGTGAATCCGGTTGCAGTTTTAGCAGTTGTTTGGTAGACCCAAAGAGCAGTAAACAACATCAAGTGCCAGTTATTCTTGTTTTTACTAATCATCCTTTGTAACATGGTTTTCAAAACCTTGTTGATGGCTTCTACTTGTCCGTTAGCTTGAGGATAATATGGCGAGGAGAAGTCCTGCCGCAATCCTAACCGGTTTGTAAGTTCATCCATACAGGAATTCCTAAAATGACTTCCGTTGTCCGTAGTAATTTCTTCGGGTACACCAAACCTTGCTATCACATGATTGAATAGAAAGGATGTTGCAGTTTTACCCGTGCAATTGAATGTAGGCATTGCTTTAGCCCACTTGGTGAAGTAGTCCACTGCTACGATGATGTAGTGGTGCCCATCGACTGAAGGTGGATTTACTGTCATATAATGGCCCATTTTGAAAATGGACGCATGGTAACTACAGGGTGTAAAGGAGCAGGATGTGCGCGCATTTTTCTTGTTTAGATTTGGCAAGGGTAACACTTTTTGACAGCATTAATGCAATCTTTGAAAATTATAGGCCAAAAGTATCCTGCACGCAAGATTGTTTGAGTAGTTGCTAACCCAGAAAGATGACCCCCACATGCTCTAGCATGGCAATCATTCAAAACTTGTTAAACTTCCGCATGTACTAAACAACGTCTTAATATCATATCGATTCCTCGACGGTATAAAGTATCCTCGATGATGAGGTATCTTTGAGCTCGATGTCGAATACAACGTCGTTCAATACTAGAAAGGTGAGGATCTATCCTTTGGGTTTGAAGATATATAATGAACGCTCCATACCAAGGATCAGAAATTGCAATGAGGAATACATGTTCATCTGCCCAAGTTTCAACAGATATAGAACTCTCCTTCTCTATGGGTAACTCAGACATTAATTCAACAAATGCCAACAACTTCTTGGCTTTAGCGTTTTTGAATTCAAGGTCAAATTCTTGTAAAATTACTATCCATTTTGAGTATTTGCCACCAATGATATGGCGAGACAAAATGTGTTTCATGGGGTTCATTTAAGCCACTATGGTTGTTTTCCTTGGAAGTATGTAATGTCTAAGTCATTGGACAGCATGGACTGCTGCCAAGGCTAGATTCTCGACCTGGGAATAACTCAATTCGGGACCTCCAAGGCCCTTACTAAGATAGTAAACAACATGTTCTTGAGATCATTCGTCTTCTTATGCTAAGACCATTCCAATGGTGGAAGGAGATGCAGCCAAATATAGCAGAAAGTCTCTGTTATAGTTCGATGGACTAAGCACCGAGGCAGAGACCAAAGCTTTCTTTATTTCATCAAATGAACGTTGGGCTTGGTCATCCCATATGAATATTGCATCTTGTTTTAAGAGACGCATGAAACCTTTAGCTTTCTCGACAAATCTCCTCAAGTAGTTGGATTTTCCTTGAAGGCTTTGAAGTTGAGTGATTGTTTTCGGGGAAGGCAACTGAAGTATTGCCTCAACCTTGATGGGATCAACCATGATCCCTTTTTGGGATACTTCAAACCCAAGTAACCTCCCAGATTCCACACAAAACATGCATTTATGTGGATTTAAGCGAATGTTGTACTTGCGGCAACACTCAAATATGGCTTGTAAATGTGCACCATGTTCAACTCTCTTTTTAGATTTAGCAGCCAAATCATCAAGGTAAACCTCGACGATATCTTTAATATCGTGAAATGCGTATGACATTGCTCTTTGAAAGGTAGCCCCGACGTTTTTAAGGCCAAATGGCATTTTCCTATAAGCGAAGGTCCCCCAAGGGCATATAAAAGTTGTTTTATGTTGGTCTTCCTTTTTTATCTAGATTTGGTTGTAACCAGAGAAGCCGTCCATAAACGATAAGATTTTGTTCCCGGCGCATTCATGGATGATCTGATCAATGAAGGGTGTGGGATAGTTATCTTTGGGACAGGCTAAGTTCAGATCTATGAAATCGGTACAAACCCGGATAGTTCCTTGTTTTTCATTGACGAGAACTAGATTGGATACCCACGTCAAAGGAACAGGATAGATGAATCCAGCTTTTAAAAGCTTTTCAACCTCGGCTTTAATGGCAACAGACTTTTTAGGGTTCACTAGATGTAGTTTTTGCCGCACAGGTTTGGCATTAGGGTAGGTTTTAATCTCATGTTCTACGATACTGGGATCGATTCCTGGAATTTCTTCATAAGACCATGCAAATACATCACGAAAGTTTTTGAAGAAGGCAGTGCAAAATTTTATTTCCTCAGGAGAACAATCCGCACCTATGTTGATGTACTCAATGATGCCAGGTTTGATAGATATATCAATTTGGATGGTTTTCAAAATGTTCGCCAAATTGCATTCGGAATTCACATTGTAGATACGGACAGGGCATTGGTACTTACTGTTGTCATTATTGAAGTAAAACTTTTCAGGTTTAACTTCTAATGAGTCGATCTTAGGAAGAAACGAGGACTTGTGATCCATATCCTCCAAGGGTCTTTATGAGATGTTCATAACCTCTAGGATGGCTTCATCCGAAGAGAAAGTTTGATCTAGGATATCATGGTTACTTTGAGAGTTAAAGGCCCAAATAGGTGAAGTATAGCGACCATGTTCCTCCATCTTGGGAGGATTTTGATCCAGTTCTACCGAGGCCATTTGAATAGCTTGATAAGCAAGCTCTATAGTAGAAAAGGGGACATTACTCTTCATTTCCTTACGGTGTGCAGAAGTATGTGTATTTCCATTGTTCTTTTCATCTAAAATACTCTCTTTGGAGGTTCCAACCGATGAGGTGGAACCAACCTCTGAAATGGAATTAGAAAAAACTCTTAATGGAAAGTACACTTCCGACGTTATGGTGAAAATTTTAGCAATGTTAGGGGTCAATATTGGTGGTGGAAGTGGGAAAGTTCCCAAAAGGGACGAGTCCTTAAACATTCCTACCCCAACATCTTGAATAACCGTTGTTCCATCCCCTACATAAGGTACATTCGAATGGATACCAGTTTCAGGTGAGCAGTAATCTAGTCGATCGATTGTGACAATCATCCCTAGGTGGGGGAACCGAATGACTCGGAATACGGAAGACACTATCGCCGTCATCTTGTGTATCCAATTGCGTCCCAATACAAAATTGTAGTCTATGGGTGCATCCACTACCTCAACATCTACTTGAACTGTTTTTCCCCCCAGTTCAACTGGGCAAGCCAAGATGAGTCCACGAGGTGGTAACGAATGTCCATCAAATGCCTTGAGTATTGTTTGGGATGGTACTAAGGTGGGTGATCCCAAAGATTTCCAAAAAGCTAGCGACATGACGCAAGTGGAGGCTCCTTCATCCACAATGGTTCGAAAAATATTCTTCCCATGTGAAGTTACTTTAATTTGGAAAGCAATTTGTGAAGGAAGCCTACCTGTGGGCCGTTCTAAGTCAAATGTGATTAAATTGGTATCTGATGGATCAACAGCACCGATGGCAGACAATAGTGCTCTCCGTTGAGTGGGTAAACTTTACAACACCTCCAAGGCAGACATTGCACAAGGGGATTGAGCTAAATCTTCAACTACATTGTAGTTTTGAGCAGCTCGTGCATTGGGATTGTGTGTTGTTTTGCGGAGGACCCCTTTTGGAGGTTGAGGCACCATGACTATGGTTGGTTTTTGAATATTTAGAAAACCACTAGGCTGAAATCCAGTTGCTTCAGCATCTTTTGAAGGTATGTCGTAAGAACGGGCCCTAGTTTGGATATGAATGTTATGTTCACCAATTGTGAAGATATTTGCGTTGGGTGGATTGCCCCCCTGTGGGGGGTTTGCCTGGTTTCCTCCTGCTGGAGGTGTTGGCGCCGCAACAACCACCTGTTGTTGCTGGGGGAAGGGTTAAGTTAGGACAACAGGTTGTGGTTGTTTCCCTCCTCGTTGTGCCAACATGCGATGAATATCATCCATATGAGGACAAAGATGAGTAGGATGATCTTCTTTGCAAATTTTGCAAGGATATTTGTTTTTCCTATTTCTTGATTGCCTCCTGTGGGGTTATTCACCTTAGGTGCCTCTCTTGTCCCAGGGTTTTCATTAGGTTTCTTCTTTTGCTTCTTCTTTTTTCCTTTCGGGTCCACAGTTTGAACCGTAAGGACTTCGAAAGCTTAGGCAGGAGTTGCGGCTTGCTGATTTTCCTGGCCAGCTGTAGGTTGCGGGTTTTGAACTGACATTTGTCCTAATTGCTGGGTAATCTGTTCAACTTGGTTAATGGATCCAATCACGCCATCAGTATGAGGTCCTTTTGGTGGCCTAGCTGGATCACACGCAGGTCTTACAGCATGGGGTATTAAGTCATAAAGTGTGCCCGATTGGGAATATACTAAATCCATATGGTGGGCACTCTGAATGAGTTGTTCTTCAGTCATGGCTCCTAACATGGCTGCATCTTGAGCAAGAGTAGGAAATAGTGATTTAATGAACCAAACTTCTAAGAATTGATCAGGGATTTCAGCTTTTATAAGCCTTCGACGTCTCCTCCGCTCGTGGATATGATCTGAGATGTGAGTAGCGGTGGATTGCCTAAGTGAAGTTAAAAGTTCAGTTCCCATCTCATAGCGGACAGGCAATTGAAAATGTGTCAAAAATGCCATAGCTAAAGATGAAAATTCAGTAAATGTATTGCGGGGCAACTCAATGTACCATTTCATAGCATTTCCCGTTAGGGTCCGCTGAAACAACCTCAGCCCAATACTATCATCAACTAGGGAATTGGATGAACACCACAAATGGAATGTCATCACATGATTTGATGGATCTTCCCCTGGTTTTCCGTCAAACTTGGTTATGTCTGAGGGTAGTTTGGTTGGTGTTGTTGGCCACCCATTCAAATGAAGAACAGGGTCATTGGTCAGCTGGGATAAATCCGGTAGATTCAACGTGGCCATAAATGGTGACTTGGATGATGGCGAAGCAAACATTTGATATCTGGGTAAAGCTTGATGGCTCCATTGTTGTGGTTCTTGGGCTTGAAAAGTATTCCAAGCGGGATTACCTCCTTGCAGAGATTGCATCCAAAAAGATGGGTTATTTCCTGAATATTGCCCATTCCATTGTAGGATAGGATGCATGTATGGATTGCCCCCTTGCGGAGGTATGTTCCATTGAGGTTGGTGACTTGGTGGAACATTGCCACTCCATTGTGGCATAGGGTTAATGGATGGATTGCCCCCTTGCGGGGGTATGTTCCATTGAGATTGGTTACTCGGTGGAACATTACCACTCCATTGCTGGTTGGGATTTATGGGTGGATTGCCCCCTTGAGGGGGTATGTTCCATTGAGATTGGTTACTTGGTGGAACATTACCACTCCATTGATTGTTTCCTTGGTTTGGATATGCGTTCCAAGGTTGATTGCCCCCTTGCGGGGGTGGTGCCCAAGAAGATGGGGTATTTCTTGGAACCTGCCCACTCCATGGTGGAATGGGGTTGATGGATGGGTTACCTCCTGGTGTGCTACCTATTGGGGGAATGGGATTGCCCCCTGGATTTGTGCTAGGAAAGTTTGGATAAAGGTTTCCAGAGGCACTTCCACCAGCTTGTGGAGTATTACCCCAATTAGCATTAGTGTTCCATGGTCCATTAAGTCCACTAGGGATATTGAGGTTCCAAAATGAAGGATTCCCCCCAGGTGTAGAACTTGGAAGACTGTTTGGTATGCCAATAGGATTTTGATTTACTCCTAGATTGTTGTGACCTTGAGTAGCCAAACCATATGGGAAACCCAAGTTTGGTAAGGCACTCCCTCCAGTAGGTATTCTTGCAGGTAAAGTGGATGTACTTCTGGGATTGGGACCCGAAACTGTACCAATTGGCAGTGAAGTGCTAGTTGAACTTATGGTAGAAGCAGGTAAATTAACTGTTGGGATGGTGGTAGAGGTCAAATTGGAAGTATTACTACCTCTAGCAACCGGTTGAGGTTGTGATGATGTTGTCCCTTGTGGTCTCGATGAAGCCACATGGATATTGGAAGTATTGTTACCTCCAGCACTCATTTGAGATGGTGCTGATGTGGTCCCTTGAGCTCCAACCATAGGGATATTGGAAGTGTTGCTACTCCCAACAACCGTTTGGGGTTGAGGTGATGGAGTCCCTTGTGCTCCTGATGAAGCCATGGGGTTAGATGTTGAATTTTGCATGTATATCAAATGTGCCAAAAGAGGATTAATGGTCTTCAACGGTTCACCGATGGGGAGTACCACTGGGTCTGAAAGATTTGTCAGAGGTGGATTTACGGGATTTGTAGTGTTGTCTTCTAATATTTCAATTGAAATTGGAGCAAGAGAATCAACAATTTCTATGTTTTCCTGGGTAGGTGGTGTTGTAGTATTTGTTTGATGTGTCTTTGCTCTACTGTTGATAATTGAAGTTAGAAGTGTGTTAGTTTCAAAGTCAAAGTGTCTTGTATTTTGTAGTCATCTCCACGATGTAGCGGGGCCTTCAATTTCCGGTGACTCACCTCTATGCCGCCGTGACTGGCGGGTCGGAAGATTAGCCACTTTGAAGAATATTGATAAAAGGATATGTTTAACAAGTTTTTGAAATCAGAATCAAACAATCCTATGGCTTTCTAGATTCAACAAAATAAAGTGTCAACATAGTAAAAATTCCCTAGAGATTTCAAGCAAGCAAACATACTTTTCCAAAGAACCGAAGCTCAGTGAAAGGCTGGATTGTAGGGCCTTCCGAAACTAGTAGCTGCTGAGAGATTTCATGTCCTCATACAATTGCTAAGAGCAAAGGTGTGAGAAACAGTTACAATAAAATTTAATCGCCAGGGGTACAAGTGTTGGTTCCTGACCAGTCACCCTCCCAAGGAGTAAAAGTTCCAAATTTTGTTTCAGGTATTGCAAGTGTGTCCCACTCACAACAGCCTATGTGATATCCTAAGAATAGCCATGAAAGTTACCACTTCGCAATCTACGGTCGAGCGGACAATTGTAAGTCGAGGACAACTCTTATTACCAGAAACTCTAAAAACAGTGATGTCACCCTTAGGACTTGTCACTGAACATAGAATCCCTTTGATATGCTCATGTCCCACTAAATAAGCAAGAAGGGGGAACCACCCTTACTTATCCAGATTGACCTCGTGCTTGACGCATGTTTCAGAAGCGCTTTCCCGACAAGCGTTTTTTGCGTGGATGAACTTGTGTCATGTCTTCCTGCTGCAGGTGCATGGTAAAAATGCACTTCTTCCGTCACTTGATCAAGGGTGTTAATTTTATCATTAACACATTTTGATGTGATAAATGAATGAATGCACCTATAAATATATGATTACAGATTTCTTCTACTATATTACATGTTATCGGACCACCTAATGTCCATTGCTTCATAATTATTAATTTAACCGAGTCATTTGAATGGTCAAAATTCAAGACTAGCCCTTTATGCATGAATTTTTGATTAGTTTTATTGTTTCGGTCATAAATGATATTCTATGAATCCAAATTCAGTTCTGCAAGTTTCTGTAGATTATTATGACCCTATTGATCCCAATCCCACTTTCATATGATATTTTAGTGCAGGTCGTACTGTGTTTGGGTCATCCAGAATTTTGGGTATCCCAACAGTCCTAAATTGTAAAACCTCATCCAAGACTCCCAAAATCAGTTAAACAACTCCAAAACCTCTATATCTTTGGTGTATTAGTACATTAGAGGGTATAAATAGCCTATCCACCTTCTCTTTGCATCCAAAGTCAGTGGAAAGGATCTAGTTTGCATATGCTGGTGTACCCAGGAAGCCTTGGAGTAGACTTCAGCGACAACTGATTTTGAAACATAAAAGGTCCCAGTAATTTATGCAAACGATTCTTGATGCTAGCTTAGGAACTTTTTTTTATTCTACCGCACCTTTACTATCAGACCTTCTATATCCAAATATTCTACTTGTCAAGCTTTGGGTGGGTTTAGCTGTGTTCAATACTAGCTTACTCAAGACTAGTTTTTATAACTAGTTTCTAGTCTTTGAATTTTTTTGATTTAAATCTTGTGATTGAGTTAATATCCTTGAAATCTGATTTGGGGATATTACAATAAAACCTACCAAGGGTATAGTGAACTTCTAGAGAGAATAAGAGAACCCATAATTAATGCTTGTTGCCTGTGCTAGGTCTTCTTTGGAGGTGCGCACAAGTGGAGAGAGAAGAGGTGGAGTTGTGATGATGAAAAAATGAAGTGAGTGAACCCTTTATTTATATTCTTCACTTCACTTGAATTTTTCATCAATGGGGCCGACTTGTACACTTGATGGCACTGACTTGTCTTCTTTACTAGGCCAGACTTGTTCTTTCTTCTAAGATGACTTGTGTTCTTGCCTTCAATTTTATTCTGGGACTTCTTCAATCGTTGAATTGACTTCTTGGTTATTTCTTCATCATATAAAAGTTGACCTTGTTGATGTTCATCTCCTCACATGCACGTCTATTCACCCATAGATCTCTAATGTTGATTTGAACCAACTTGGAAAAGTCTTGGATACTTCTTAGAGCCTATGTCAAATTCAACATTAAATTAGAATTTGTATATTTCTCAAGGAGATGAAATCCCCTATAAAATAAACAAGTCAACTCACTCTAATATAAAATAGATCAATCCTTCCCAGATTATGCAATGCGACCTCTAACCTCCTTCTCAGAGTAAGCATGTTGAGCCTTATTTACTCTTAGTCACTTCTCATGACTAATCAAGGCTACGCCGACGCCATCCTCCACTAGTCCTTGGTCAATTCTCATGGCCCATCAGGGAGAATGTTTGCAGAATGTTGCTCGATGTTGTAACCTGGATAAACATAAACACTCCCTCTCGGTGAGAGAAACATTATGTATCACGCCAAGGTTCCCGCTTTGAGAGAATGTTCGTAGGAGACGCTCTACATCACTGCCAAGCTTTGCACTTGGTGAGAATGTGGTCACTTCCAAGCTTAGCACTTGGTGAGAATGAGCATAATCCATCTCGGAGTGAGTGAATGTATCATTCACCACTAGCATAGCCACGTGAGTGAATGTATCATAGCCTCGTGAATACATGTCTTCTCGATGGTGCTCATATATATGTCTAGGCCATTCACCACTAACATAGCCCCATGAGTGAATGTCTGCCCCATACTACTCATTTGTATAACCATCATGGTATCTAGGCCATTCCGATCACCTATAGCAATATGTCTGCCATGCTCTGAGGGTCAATATCCGTCGCTCGTTTGTAGAATAATCATGGTGTCTGGGCCATTCACTTTGCGTGAATGTATATGCCGCTAATCTGTAGGACCATCATAGTATCTGGCCCATTCACTTCATGTGAATGTCTTCCCAATGCTACTCATCCATCAACACTCCCTCTCACTGAGGAAGACATTCTCCATCATTCCAAGCTTGTCCCTAAAGTATACAAACTTTTCCTTGGACAAAGGCTTGGTGAGAAAGTCGACTATTTTCTCATCTGCTGATATGTACTAGAGCTTCACTGCTCATTTCTGTACCATGTCTTGGATAAATTGATATTTTATCTCAATGTGCTTCGACCTACCATGAAATATTGGATTTTATGAAAGCTTGACACATCTTTGATTATCACAATGTATCAAGTTCATCTCTAGCTCTTGATCAAATAATCATTCAAGAAGCTTCTGAAGCCACACTGCTTCACGACTTGCGATACTGACTGCATAATAATCTACTTCTACTATACTGTGTGCAAATAAGAAGAAATCGATAATGGAATTGAAGAATCAACTAAAAAAAATAATTATGATAGAAATAAATAATATGTGGATGGTGCCGGTGAGGAAGGTGAGATACTATATTTTTTTCAGTGATTCTCTAGAATTGCAAATTTGACACATTATCATTTCTCTGCGGGGAGACACTGACAATATTCATTTGCTAATTCTCATCTACTAATTCTTACGGAGGAACTCATGAAAAACGTGGAATAAACTATGAGTCTTGTAGAATGACTGGAAAGCTCTGATGTATCTGGTATCCGTTGTTGTCTAAACAAATCATTTATATATATGTGGCAATAAAGATTCTTTCCAGGAAATTATAAATTTGTTTGATAAAAGTATTTTTCATTTTATGAAACAAACCTTATTTTGTGTAGACACCCATAAAAGACATTTATTGATTTTAGAAATGGAAGGCTTTTTGTTTTCAAAGATAGGAACCTTTAAAAATAGGGTTTAGATGTCTGATAGTGTCAACCAAGAATGTGATTTCAAACACTATTTGAATTTGTATCGATCACGACCAAACACATTGATGTTTTGCAATTGTATGTTGATAAATTTAAAGTTGGAATTTGGACTTCTAAAAGTGTAATTGATGTGAGATATTTGTTCAACAAATTCCTAGGAGAATAGACCAAAACATTTGACAAAGAATTTAATTTTTCATGGTCCTATGATAAATGCTCTAAAGATGATTCTAGAAAAACCTTCAAAGATGTGCAATGTGTGTGGCATGAGTTTGGACATGAATTTCCAGTGGAATGTATAGCTATGATTGTCTTGGAAGGTGCAAAGATACAAGGAAACCCTACTAAAAATTGCATATTTGTTGAACCTATCGATGTATCTTCTAAGGAAGATAAATATTTGGTGGGAAGTGTCTGACAGGTTGTTTCCAAATTGGATGTAATATTTGATATTAGGTTGATCCTATCTTCATTAAGCATTATGTAAAAATTGTAATAGACTGCTTGTTGTTGCAAGATATATTTTAATATTTAATTATCTATTTGTGTCACTTCATTATATTTTAATGTTATTGATATGGATTTTTTAGCACATAAAACACTTGGCTACTATTTACTTGGATATTATCTGCGTGCTTGTTAATTTACTGGCTTGTATATTCTTGTTGTGGTTACTTATCTGGTTATCTTTTTTGTAAGCAATCAAAAGAATAACTAAGAAGAATTTATTGGTGTTGGGAGTAAAGTAACTATTGTAAAGGAATAATCGACACTTCTATATTATCTGTACTTTTATCTTCTTCTAATGGATTGTTCTATATTGTGATGTAGTTGACCTTTAATGTTTCCTATGAAGGACACGTGCAAACAAATTTTTATGTTTTTTTATTCAATATTTGACAGAAAAAATAAGAAGGGAGCTATGCAAGTGATCATGTGTTTTTCTAAAATGAGTTGTCATATTCACAACAACTAATACTTATTATTTTTGTTATATCCAAACATAAGTATTAATATGAATTTCTTTGTTTGTAGATCTACAACATTATTAGATAAATGGTTGATAATATTTGATATCAACAGAGTCTTGTTACATGCACTACATAAAAATTCACTGTAGAACAAGCCATTGCCAAGAAAACTAGACATCATATTCTTGTAGGTTTTGTTCTATTTGAAGTGTGATTTTAAATTAAGTATGAAATATTGAATATAACAAGTTCAAATTTCGATTTAATAAGTGTAAACTTCTAATAAAAAAACTAAAAACGCGATTCAAAAAGTACAAAAAAATTTAAGTTCCAAAATAACCTTTCTAAATTGGAAAAACAAGTTTCAAAAGTGCATACTTAGGTTCAAATATTGAAAAAATAGTTCCAAAAGTTCAAAAAATGTTTAAGAAAGTCCAAAAACAACCTTTCTAAAGTGGAAAAACAAGTTTGAAAAGTGCATAATTGAGTTTAAAAAATGCAAAAATGAGTTCCAAAAGTGTCAATATTGGGCTCTAGACATACCTGCATTTGGCATATTTGGGGCTTTACAAGTCTTGATTTTGCAATTTATAAACCATGATTTTGGGCTTTAGAAAGGTTGTTTTTGGCCTCTCTTCAAAAAAGCTTGGACTAGAATAATTCTAGATTTAATGAAATGGGTGTTAATAACTAATAATTAAATTAATAATAATAATAATAAAAGGGAAGGCATGTGTGGGCATGTCCTTATAGACCCTATTAGAAATGAAGAGTTAATCTTTGCATGAAAACTAGGAAAGACAACTAACAATGGGGTTGATGCATTGGCCCTTCTCCAAGGATTAATGTCGACAAAATACACATGAATTATATAGTTCATTGTTCAAAGAGAGATTGATTTCTTCCATGTTCGCAAATCTCACAAAGCCTTAAATTATCATCAAGCTAACAGATTTGTGGCTTTAGTGGCAACAATAAGAGTAAAAGGGGAGGAACCTTATGTCTCTCATCTCCCATGAATATAGCCTTCGTATTATCAACCCACTACATAATTAAATTCATGCATTCAAGGTAGGTTGACAAGAGGCAATGCACATAAGATGAGACATGAAGGCTCACAACTCCCAATCAAGTAGTTGTATTTTCACCAAAGAATTGGGAGTTGTGTCTCATTAAGAATATTGAAGAGATAGGAAGGGGAATTGAATGTGGTATTTAAACTATATACTTGGGAGTAGGATCAAATTCATTACGGTTTCCTTTTTCATTTACATCATAGAGAGAAATATTGGAGCATTGATATAGACACTAATAAACGAGCTTGGAGCCATTTTTAGGTGAATTGAGTAGGATTTATAATGCATGGAGAAGTTTGGGAGGAATAATATTGAATTGTATTACAATTTGGAATTGTGTTCAAGATACAATATTGTAGAGCTATGGAGGAAGTTTACGAGGAATTCATGCTAGATATAAGAGTTTCATGTCAAATAACAGAGGTTCAAAATTCCATGGCTCTGTCAATGCAGAAGTTAGATGGGTGTTGAGAGGACTTGGAATACAAAGTAAACATATATCCTCAATAGTTTAGCAGGCATATTATATGTACTTCCATACAATTTGAAAGAAACATAGAACAATAAAAGGCTCTTGAAGTAGTGATGGAGAAGCAAAATAAATAATAATAATAATAATGAAGATCTAGAATCCATAATAAAGGCACTACATGGAATGGTTTTGCAATAGATGGAGGAGAAGAAAACAATGGATAAACTTGAATAGCCGGGGGCATTGCCACCCATTTGATATATTTTCTCATTTTGAAATGAATCTAGTAAATACATGGAGGAAATGATAGTCTAGTAGGAACATATGCTATGAAGTGACATGGATCTTGGCACAACTAATCAATTTGCATTTTCCTAGGTCAGTGTCATGTTGGAAACCCCAAATGGGTATGATGAAGTTCAACACCTTTGATAATTTCAAATGTTTTGTAATTTTTTTTACTTTTAAATTAGTTTCTTAGATAGTACCTTGGTAAGGTATTTAGAAATAATTTTAGATCTCAAGGAGTAACTTAAAAACTTAAAAGTTAGATAGTACTCTTGTAAGGTATTTAGAAATAGTTTTAGATCTCAAGGAGTAACTTAAAAATATAGGTAGACATTTAGAAATTTTGTGGCTTTTAGAAATAATGTCAGAAGCTTTGACTTCTTATGCTTTGTATTGACACACTGTGCAGTTAGGTTGCAACTAATTTTAATTCAAAAAATGTATCTATTCTTGTTAAAACTAAAATAATAAAATAATAATTAATAATTAACTTAATAATAAAACTATTTATTTATTAATAATAAATACATAAATAGATTAAGAATAATAATAATAATAAACGATTAAATAACAATAAATAAATAAGCGAGAATAATTAAATTAATAAAATAAATAAATTACTACTAATAATAATGACACAACTTTTATGCATAATCGTCTCTAAATATAAGTCAATATGATAAAGGAAATAATAATGACACAAAATTGACTATAATGTGACACAACAATGGTGCAATACGACGCGAACATAACACAAAATGAATATTAATGACACATTGGAGACTCTATCACGATGCTAATGTAACGCAAAATGCGTACTTTTTTTAATAGCAATGCTATAATGGCTCTAGTACGACACATATACAATGTTGTAACAACATGGTCTAATAAGAAATAACGATGCTCATATTGATGCACCTAGATGTTACTAATAAGATGCAAAATTGATGTAATGATGACTCCATGGGTGTTTTTTAAACCAAAAACGAGCATCAAAAGATGCTAATATGCACTGAATCAAGTTTTACATCATTATATTCATCACTAAGATGATACCTTGTAGAGTGCACACAAAATTAGACATTGTGGAAATGATGCAAGTTTGTCGTAAATCTTGACTACTTACATCGTATTTTACATTTTCATACTTCAATTTTTTTCAATAAAAAATGCATTAAGAGATGATGCTAATGATGATGATACAACATTGTATTATATAGTAGCAACACCTTTGAAAACCCAATGATCCAAACCCCAATTTACGACAAAGGTTAAGTGGGGAGCTCTTACAACGAAGGTACTAGGGCAATTGGTGTGCCCATTAAGGATTTGAGGTTTGTTTCCAAGAAAGGGATATTAAACGAAGCCTTGGATAATAAGATTGGGAAGACTTTGGAGAAGGTCTATGTCCACGATTGGGAGGTCCTAAAAATAATCATAGGTAAGAAGTTACAAATTGTATTTTGATAGTTTTTTAATAACAATTTACACATTATTTTTTGCAAAACCAAACTAATCCAACTTATTTTGAATATAATTTTATATCAATTTTTTTTATCATTCACTAATTAATTTAATAGGAAATTTGTTTAAAATGTTATTTCTCCATCATGAAGTGCAAAGCACAATTTTTTAAAGTTTTTCATAATATCAGCCATAAAATTTTAAAATTGGATTTTTTTTAAAATTGTGTTTCACACATGTCCCACCGAAAGAAAGAACATACACCTTCTATTCACAAAGAATCAAGGTATCTCCAATGTCCATATGATGTGATATACAATAAATTTAGGTGATATATTATGTATGGTCCCAATTTAAAAAAAAAAAGATATATTAAATTTTGCAAACATAATAATATGGAATGAATGGTGCCTATATGTGATATAAAATACCATAATTGTGATGAGAGGCTCTTTATACAATAAACGTGAATGAAATGTTTCACTTAATATAAAACAAAAATTATGTATGTTCCGAATCTTAAAAAAAAAAGATATATTAGATTTTGCAAACATTAATATAATTACCAAATAGATTCATATTAAATTTTACAACTCATTTTTAAATAGATTGTAATTTACATTCCCATATATTGGCCTAATATAGTATTTTACTAAATAAAAAATAAAATAATAATAATAAAGCTTAAATCTCATTGTTACTTTTCTTTGTTGTTTGTTTGCATGTTTCACCATTTTAAGGTTAATAAATTAAATAGAGAAAAAAAGTTGATCTAGGAGGATCATCTCATCGCCGATTAGGTTTAAAGTATTCAAACAACAGTTCAAAGGTTACCGTGGTAAAGTGCTCGTCGACAGTTTTTCGTCAACGTTCATTTTGCGTTAATCAGACTCCAGATGAAGAAGTTATCAGCATTTGAAGTTTCATCCAGGATAATTAAAGTGGTAAAAAAATAGTTGAAAATGTTGAAAAATATGGTTTGTCGAAGCTTTAGGAATCGAACCCAAGATCTTCACTAAGGCCACCACAAGCTCCATGAAATAAACATGGTTCAAAGGGTTATATTAAAATATGGTTCAAAAGCTCCATGAAACAAACATGGTTCAAGGGGTTATATTAAAACATGGTTCAAAGGTTATATTAAAAATATGTTTCAAAATTTATTAAAGTTTAAATATTAAAAAAATGGGGAATATGTTATATTATATTAAACCCATACCATATTATAAACCACCATGTTATAAGGCACATGTTAAATGAACGGTGGAATATCATATGTTTTTTTTTTCCTGGGAAAATGTCCGTAATTTTATTTCAAGAAGATGATTAAAATTACATTCTGCAGATGTAGTAGAATCACAAAGATCCCTACATTTTCACATATTTCTGTCCCATATTAGCAGATACAACAGCTTATATGAGCTGAACCAAAAAAAAAATAAACCCAATAAAACTTCACCACAAGAAGATGAATCGTGACCCAAACGTTGCCACAAGGCAGGTGCTTCAAACCGAAATCCTCAGCAGAAGAAACAGCAGATCCAAGTTTGTGGACAAGCAACAGACTCTGGATCTCCCAAACCGGCGAAATTCAGCCAGCAACTACTGATGAAGAAAAAGGCCCTACACACCAGGATCTGCACACCAGGATCTGCGATGCCTCCACCACACACCGTCCATCATCCTGCAGAAACAGCAATCAAATTTCTCTCCAAGAACCCTCGCCCCTCACCGCTCCCTCCAACTCATTGAAGCGAGCCGGGCGGCGAGCTGCGTGGGACGCTGGGGACATCCCTGAAAACGGAGAAAGAGGATGGCGCCTGAAAAGAATGGAGAGCACAGAATAAAGAAACCTCTGCAGAAACGGCGCCTCCTGCATTCCCAAACTCAGGATTCTAGACTGAATCTGATAAACGCTGTGGGAGACCATTCCCTTGCCATTCCTCATCTTCCCGATCGATCCTCGATGTGCTGAGTCGAGATGGGACAGGGCGCTCGTCGGCTCGTCCAGCAGCAGCACCTTATTCATCAGAACCGCCACCTTCAGGGCCATCTCCGACGCCATCAACGCCAGAGCAAAGATCCTGATCCACGGGACGCCTTCACCGTAAGATAAGTAACCTGCAACAAAAGGAAGGGCGGCTGGGCCAAGCCCTGGCCGCCCAGGCTAAAAGCACAGCTAGGGCACCAAGAATCGCCCGTCCGTGGAGCAAGAACTTCAACTCCCCAAGGTCACCAACCACTATTATGGTTAATCGTGGAATATCATATGTTATACCATATGATATGGAATATAACCATTTCATAAATTAAAGTGCCAAACTATATCAAAGCTTATCCATATATCACGTGGAGTCTAACCAACACAAGCGCTAAAATCTTAACCAGATTACAATGTGGATTATGCCATATGTAAACCATATCAAAAATGTTGCAACGTTTAAAACCATATTATAACAAACATTTAACGTGGTACATATTAAACATGCCACCATATAAAAAAACCAATTCAAATAATCAAGGAAACATCCATGCCTCCTCCAATTAGAATTTCTAATAGGATTAGCTAAAGCATGAGGAGAAAAGTCTATAAAAGAAGGAGGTTAAATCCATTTCACATCTTTTGGTATTTTTTCTTATTGTCTTGAGAGCTTTGCTTCTCAGAGATTGAGTGATGTGCCTCAACTAGCTTTGGGTGATGTGCCTCATTGCAAATCTTGTTCCAGATCTATTCTTTCAGTGTTAATGCAGCGAATGCAAACATTATATTTTAATTGTAGATCTGATATTCCATCCAATATAGCTGATGAAATTCAGTAGATGGAGAAGAAGTCCAGTTACTCATTGCTCCAACACAAGAGTTTTAGTCAGTGAGAGGTCCACCACAAGAGGGTGCATTGAATGAGTTTAAGAAGTTTTGGTGTGTCCAATATGACCCATAATGTCATCCTACATCCCATGGCTTGAATCTGGTTGTGACGACTCTCTTCTTCCTCTTACAATTCTCAAATTTCTCTCTATGTTGTAAAATCCTCCCTTGGGGGGTTTCTGGCCATTTTGATAACAATCTTTAGTGCAGAGACATGTCTACACTAATTTGACTATTATTCTAAGAGTTGGTGAGTCTCTACATCAGCATTATGAAAATATTATCACAAGTTTCCAAAGATCTAGATTCATTAATCAAAACTCATTAAGATCTAAAGACTATTAAGAATTAAATTCATGCACGATAAGATAAATTCAAACTCATAGATGGTAGAAACTTGAATCTATTCATAGTATAACAATGGAGAGATACATCCTTACCATGGCATTAGATATGCATCCTTCCTCCATTGACATGAGATTCCCTTCCTTCACCCTTGCTTTTGAAGAATTTGAGCTCTTTCTCCTCCTTCAGAACCTTTCCAGCATTCCTTTGCTCTTCCTTTGTGTCCTCTTACCATGCCCTAAAGCCTTTCTTATATAGCATTGGGAAGTGTGCCTTAGGTTTCTCTTTTGAGTGTGGGATAATCCATTTTAGATTATTTTAACTTGAAAACCCACTTTTCATAGTTTTTAGGCTTTTTGCACCATTCAGAATGATTTTAAGCACAATTAATGCATTTTAATGCATTTCTTAGAGAGGATTCATCTCTGCATGAACTTGTGTCATGTCTTCTTGCTGCAGGTGCATGGTAAAAATGCGCTTCTTCCGTCACTTGATTAAGGGTGTTAATTTTATCGTTAACAAATGCTCCCTAATGTGTGAGGTTCGAAGCAGAGCTAAGGGCCGAAATACATTACTGAAATTTATACTCCGTATACTGATACTCTTTATCCTTCAAAGCAAGGATAAGGGAAGGAAAGCTCACATGCGATGGATTGAGGATCATACCTGTAAAACATAGCAATTTCTCAAATATATAATACTTCCTGAGGCGGGCATACCCATGCTCAGTAGTAAACAAGCATGGCCACGAACAATACACAGTGGATCCATGTCAAAAGCAATTTTTTCTGAAAATGTAAATGTGCACTTTGATGAGTGCGATAACAAAGTCTTTTTGGGCTTCTGACATGGCGGTCTAATTTTGCACAGCTCGGGCAGTGCATCGATGAGTGATACAACTGTTTTTCTCAAGGTCTTCAATACAAACCGACGATAGTACGAGTTTATATCATGCAAATAAGTGATCTGATGTCGAGCATAATAAAACACCATTTGATTACCGGTCATTGATGTATACCATTAACAGATGCGAAGAGACCCACCGATAATGATGATGCACTCTAAGGTACTGAGTACAAAATAACAAGTGTGAATAAATGTTCTGAAGTCGAACACTTGTAGAATCAAACAATCAGGGGTCATTGATGTATACTCGCTGTCATTTGCGAGGAAAATTGCCACTAATCACTGCAAGATCTAAGGTACTCTTAGGTTTCTAGATGCATGTCCTAGATAATGATTTGATGTCAATAGGAATAGATCCATCGGAAGGAGGGCATTGATGTATCCCACATCAACCGATATGAAACAAAGATCAATAGTATGATATAATTTGGTAGAACTGCAAGATCCAACACTTTAAACTGACACAAGGAAGGTCGACATGATTGGTCAGGATACGGTTTGTATATGTATAAATAAAAGATAAGTAAAAATACTCATGATTTACCATATGTGTTCTTTGTGCAGCCGATGTATGAGAGGAGGCATCCCCTTTCAGCTTGAATTCCTAGAAGCTATGAACCTTTAGTCTTTGATCTGCCAATAGTGGGTTAGTTTCAATGTTGAACTAGAAAAGTTTGAAACAGTTTCCCATGTTTTCGAGTTTTTCCAAATTTTCCATTTTTTTGTTTGTATGAACATTTTTTGGATCTTATTTGTAAGAAAAAGAATAAAAGAGGAAAATAGTATTTACACTATTCTTTTTGGTGTGTGCAAAATTTACACACTTTTTGGGTTATGATGTAAGCTATATTATTTCGGTTTCACTTATGTCCTTAAATGATGTGTTCAATTAAATTGGCCATGAAATAATGTACATGCTTGCTTTTTGGTATGATGTTAATGAATTAGATGCCAATCAAGTACGTAGTTGGCCAAAGAATCAGCCAAACTATTCAGACTTCTAGGAGCGTGTATATACTCAATAAACTCGAACTAACGCTCTAAAAGACGTACGCGTAGAAACTTTATAAACAGTGTAGGATGTCGAACTTGATACTGCCCATTTAACTGGTATACAACTAATTCTGAGTCCAGTTTGACGATTATTCGTCGGATGCCAAGGGTGATAGCCTCGACAAGAAGCTCAATGACTGCACTATATTCTACAACATTGTTGGTTGCAGATCCGAGAAAAGTGCCTCCTGAACTAAGAACTTCGTTATTAGGTGAAAAAACAACCCATGGGGCGGAAGTAATGTTCCAAGAACTACGACTGGCGCCGTCCGCATATCCCAAATATGTGAAAGATTCTTATGTCATCTGCCAAAGTGACAATGCCAAGCAAGGTAAGCGTGTGTCCGAACTAACTAATGTACAAACGTTTATACAAAAATACAACATAATACAACAAATGGTGTGAGGCATCAGTGCCTACACAAAGTACTTCTTCAGATAGAGACCATTTTTGATCTCCGACATGGGTTCCCCATCAAATTGACCAATTCATAAGCTCCCTTTTTTAACACAGTTTTGACAATAAGTGGGCCAAACCATTTAGGTACAAATTTCCCTTCTCCTATTTTATCTTGGTCTTGGTCATAAACTAAAACCAGATCGCCTTCAGAAAAGACTCGAGGACGAATGGACTTGTCATATTGTGTTTTGACCCTCTTTTTATGTACTTCTATGTTAGAGAGGCTTCTCTTCTAGTTTCATCCAAAGCATGGATATGGAGAAGCCTTTCCTCTTCCGCAGAAGTGTTAGGTAGGAGTTCGACAACTATCTTTAATGATGGGCTTTCACATTCAATCGGTAACACGGCTTCTTCTCCATAAACCAGTTGGAAAGGAGTGAATTCGGTTGAAGTTTTAGCAGTTGTTCAGTAGGCCCAAAGAGCAGTAAACAACAACAAGTGCAAGTTATTATTGTTTTTATTAATCATCCTTTGTAACATTCTTTTCAAAACCTTGTTGATGGCTTCTACTTGTCTGTTAGCTTGAGGATAGTATGGCGAGGAGAAGTCCTGCCGCAATCCTAACCGGTTTGTAAGTTCAACCATACAGGAATCCCTAAAATGACTTTCGTTGTCCGTAGTAATTTCTTCGGGTACACCAAACCTTGCTATCACATGATTGAATAGAAATTATGTTGCAGTTTTACCCGTGCAATTGAATGTAGGCATTGCTTCAACCCACTTGGTGAAGTAGTCCACTGCTACGATGATGTAGTGGTGGCCATCGACTGAAGGTGGATTTACTGTCATATAATCAATGGCGCATTTTGAAAATGGACGCATGGTTACTACAGGGTGTAAAGGAGCAGGATGTGCACGCATTTTTCTTATTTAGATTTTGCAAGGGTGACACTTTTTGACAGCATTAATGCAATCTTTGAAAATTATAAGCCAAAAGTATCCTGCACGCAAGATTGTCTGAGCAGTTGCTAACCCAGAAAGATGACTGCCACATGCTCTAGCATGGCAATCATTCAAAACTTGTTCAGCTTCCTCATGTACTAAACAATGTCTTAATATCATATCGATTCCCCGACGGTATAAAGTATCCTCAATGATGAGGTATCTTTGAGCTCGATGTCGAATACGACGTCGTTCAATACTAGAAAGGTGAGGATCTATCCTTTGGGTTTGAAGATATATAATGAATGCTCCATACCAAGGATCAGAAGTTGCAATGAGGAATACATGTTCATCTTCCCAAGTTTCAACAGATATAAAACCCTCCTTCTCTATGGCTAACTTAGACATTAATTCAGCAAATGCCAACAACTTCTTGGCTTTAGTGTTTTTGAATTCAAGGTCAAATTCTTGTAAAATTACTATCCATTTTGAGTATTTGCCACCAATGATATGGCGGGACAAAATGTGTTTCATGGGGTTCATTTAAGCCACTCTGGTTGTTTTCCTTGGAAGTATGTAATGTCTAAGTCATTGGACATCATGGACTGCTGCCAAGGCTAGATTCTCGACCTGGGAATAACTCAATTCGGGACCTCCAAGGCCCTTACTAAGATAGTAAACAACATGTTATTGAGATGATTCGTCTTCTTATGCTAAGACCATTCCAATGGTGGAAGGAGATGCAGCCAAATATAGCAGAAAGTCTCTATTATAGTTCGGTGGACTAAGCACCGAGGTAGAGACCAAAGATTTCTTTATTTCATCAAATGAACGTTGGGCCTGGTCATCCCATATGAATATTGCATCTTGTTTTAAGAGACGCATGAAACCTTTAGCTTTCTCGGCAAAATTCTCGACAAATCTCCTCAAGTAGTTGGCTTTTCCTTGAAGGCTTTGAAGTTGAGTGATTGTTTTTGGGGAAGGCAACTGAAGTATTGCCTCAACCTTGATGGGATCAACCATGATCCCTTTTTGGGATACTACAAACCCAAGTAACCTCCCAGAGTCCACACAAAACATGCATTTATGTGGATTTAAGCTAATGTTGTACTTGCATCAACGCTCAAATATGGCTTGTAAATGTGCACCATGTTCAACTCTCTTTTTAGATTTGGCAGCCAAATCATTAAGGTAAACCTCGACGATATCTTTAATATCGTGAAATGTGTATGACATTGATCTTTGAAAGGTAGCCCCAACAATTTTGAGGACAAATGGCATTTTCCTATAAGCGAAGGTCCTCCAAGGGCATATAAAAGTTGTTTTATGTTGGTCTTCCTTTTTTATTTGGATTTGGTTGTAACCGAAGAAGCCGTCCATAAATGATAAGATTTCATTCCCGGTGCATTCATGGATGATCTGATCAATGAAGGGTGTGGGATAGTTATCTTTGGGACATGCTAAGTTCAGATCTCTGAAATCCGTACAAACCCGAATAGTTCCTTGTTTTTTATTGACGGGAACTAGATTGGATACCCAATTGGTCAAAGGAACAGGATAGATGAATCCAACTTTTAAAAGCTTTTCAACCTTGGCTTTAATGGCAATAGACTTTTTAGGGTTCACTAGATGTAGTTTTCGCTGCACAAGTTTGGCATTAGGGTAGGTTTTAATCTCATGTTCTACGATACTGAGATCGAGTCCTGGCATTTCTTCATAATACCATGCAAATACATCACGAAAGTTTTTGAATAAGGCAGTGTAAAATTTTATTTCCTCAGGAGAACAATCTGCACCTATGTTGATGTACTCAACGATGCTAGGTTTGATAGATATATCAATTTGGATGGTTTTCAAAATGTTTGCCAAATTGCCTTCGGAATTCACATTGTAGATACGGACAGGGCATTGGTACTTACTGTTGTCATTATTGAAGTAAAACTTTTGAGGTTTAACTTCTAATGAGTCGATCTTAGGAAGAAACGAGGACTTGTGATGCATATCCTCCAAGGGTATTTCTGAGATGTTCATAACCTCTAGGATGGCTTCATCTGAAGAGAAATTTTGATCTAGGATATCATGGTTACTTTGAGAGTTCAAGTCCCAAATAGGTGAAGTATAGGGAACATATTCCTCCATCTTGGGAGGATTTTGATCCGGTTCTACCGAGGCCATTTGAATAGCTTGATAAGCGAGCTCTACAGTAGAAAAGGGGACATTACTCTCCATTTCCTCATGGTGTGCAGAAGTATGTGTATTTCCATTATTCTTTTCATCTAAAATACTCTCTTTGGAGGTTCCAACAGATGAGGTGGAACCAACCTCTGAAATGGAATTAGAAAAAACTCTTAATGGAAAGTACACTTCCGACGTTAAGGTGAAAATTGGAGGAATGTTAGAGGTCAATATTGGTTGTGGAAGTGGGAAAGTTCCCAAAAGGGACGAGTCCTTAAACATTCCTACCCCAACATCTTGAATAACCGTCGTTCCATCCCCTACATAAGGTATATTCGAATGGATACCAGTTTCAGGTGAGCAGTAATCTAGTTGATCGATTGTGACAATCGTCCCTTGGTGGGGGAAACGAATGACTCGGAATACGGAAGACACTATTGCCGTCATCTTGTGTATCCAACTGTGTCCCAATACAAAATTGTAGTCTATGGGTGCATCCACTACCTCAACATCTACTTGAACTGTTTTTCCCCCCAGTTCAACTGGGCAAGCCAAGATGAGTCCATGAGGTGGTAACGAATATCCATCAAATGCCTTGAGTATTGTTTGGGATGGTACTAAGGTGGGTGATCCCAAAGATTTCCAACAAGCTAGGGACATGACGCAAGTGGAGGATTCTTCATCCACAATGGTTCGAAAAATATTCTTCCCATGTGAAGTTACTTTAATTTGGAAAGCAATTTGTGAAGGAAGCCTACCTGTGGGTTGTTCTAAGTCAAATATGATTAAATTGGTATCTGATGGATCAAAACACCGATGGCAGACAATAGTGCTTTCCGCTGAGTGGGACAACTTTGCAACACCTCCAAGGAAGACATTGCACAAGGGGCTTGAGCTAAATCCTCAACCACACTGTAGTTTTGAGCATCTCGCGCATCGGGATTGTGTGTTGTTTTGCGGAGGACCCCTTTTGGAGGTTGAGGCACCATGTCTATGGTTGGTTTTTGAATATTTAGAAAACCACTAGGCTGAGATCTAGTTGCTTCAGCATCTTTTGAAGGTATGGTTTAATAACGGGCCCTAGTTTGGATATGAATGTTATGTTCACCAATTGTGAAGATATTTGCGTTGGGTGGATTGCCCCCCTGTGGGGGTTTGCCTGGTTTCTTCCTGCTGGAGGTGTTGGCGCCGCAACAACCATCTGTTTTTGGTGGGGGAAGGGTTGATTTAGGACAACAGGTTGTGGTTGTTTCCCTCCTCATTGTGCCAACATGCGATGAATATCATCCATATGAGGACAAAGATGAGTAGGATGATCTTCTTTGCAAATTTTGCAAGGATATTTGTTTTTCCTATTTTCCTGATTGCCTCCTATGGGGTTATTCACCTTAGGTGCCTCTCTTGTCCCAGGGTTTGCATTAGGTTTCTTCTTTTGCTTCTTCTTTTTTCCTTTTGGGTCCACAGTTTGAACTGTAAGGACTTCGGAAGTTTGGGCAGGAGTTGCGGCCTGCTGATTTTCCTGGCCGGTTGTAGGTTGCGGGTTTTGAACTGACATTTGTCCTAATTGCTGGGTAATCTGTTCAACTTGGTTAATGGATCCAATCACACCATCAGTATGAGGTCCTTTTGGTGGCCTAGCTGGATCACACGCAGGTCTTACAGCATGGGGTATTAATTCATAAAGTGTGTCCGATTGGGAATATACTAAATCCATATGGTGGGCACTCTGAATGAGTTGTTCTTCAGTCATGGCTCCTAACATGGCTACATCTTGAGAAAGAGTAGGCAATAGTGATTTAATGAACCAATCTGCTAAGAATTGATCAGGGATTTCAGCTTTTATAAGCCTTCGACGTCTCCTCCACTCGTGGATATGATCTGAGATGTGAGTAGCGGTGGATTTCCTAAGTGAAGTTAAAAGTTCAGTTCCTGTCTCATAGCGGATAGGTAATTGAAAATGTGTTAAAAATGCCATAGCTAAAGATGAAAATTCAGTAAATGTATTGCGGGGCAACTCAATGTACCATTTCGCAGCATTTCCCGTTAGGGTCCGCTGAAACAACCTCAGCCTAATACTATCGTCAACCAGCGAATTGGATGAACACCGAAAATGGAATGTCATCACATGATTTTTTGGATCTTCCCCTGGTTTTCCGTCAAACTTGGGTATGTCTGAGGGTAGTTTGGTTGGTATTGTTGGCCACCCATTCAAATGAAGAATAGGGTCATTTGTTAGCCAGGATAAATCCGGTAGATTCAACGTGGCCAGAAATGCTGACTTGGATGATGCCGAAGCAAACGTTTGATATCCGGGTGAAGCTTGATGGCTCCACTGTTGTGGTCCTTGGGATTGAAAAGTATTCCAAGCGGGATTACCTCCTTGCAAAGATTGCATCCAAAAAGATGGGTTATTTCTTGAATATTTCCCATTCCATTGTGGGATAGGATGCATGTATGGATTTCCCCCTTGCGGAGGTATGTTCTATTGAGGTTGGTGATTTGGTGGAACATTGCCACTCCATTGTGGCATAGGGTTAATGGGTGGATTTCCCCGTTGCGGGGTATGTTCCATTGAGATTGGTTACTCGGTGGAACATTACCACTCCATTGTTGGTTGGGATTCATGGGTGGATTTCCCCCTTGCGGGGGTATGTTCCATTGAGATTGGTTATTTGGTGGAGCATTACCACTCCATTGATTGTTTCGTTGTTTTGGATATGCATTCCAAGGTTGATTTCCCCCTTGCGGGGGTGGTGCCCAAGAAGATGGGGTATTTCCTGGAAACTGCCCACTCCATGGTGGAATGGGGTTGATGGATGGGTTACCTCCTGGTGTGCTACCTACTGGGGGAATGGGTTTGCCCCCAGGATTTGTGCTAGGAAAGTTTGGATAAAGTTTTCCCGAGGCACTTCCACCAACTTGTCGAGTATTACCCCAATTAGCATTAGTGTTCCATGGTCCATTAAGTCCACTAGGGATATTGAGGTTCCAAAATGAAGGATTCCCCCCAGGTGTAGAACTTGGAAGACTGTTTGGTATGCCAATAGGATTTTGATTTACTCCTAGATTGTTGTGACCTTGAGTAGCCAAACCATATGGGAAACCCAAGTTTGGTAAGGCACTCCCTCCAGTAGGTATTCCTGCAGGTAAAGGGGATGTATTTCCGGGATTGGGACCCAAAACTGTACCAACTGGTAGTGAAGTGCTAGTTGAAGTTATGGTAGAAGCAGGTAAATTAACTGTTTGGATGGTGGTAGAGTTCAAATTGGAAGTATTACTACCTCTAGCAACAGGTTGAGGTTGTGATGATGTTGTCCCTTGTGATCCTGATGAAGCCACATGGATATTGGAAGTATTGTTACCTCCAACACTCATTTGAGATGGTGCTGATGTGGTCCCTTGAGCTCCATCCATAGGGATATTGGAAGTATTGCTACTCCCAACAACCATTTGGGGTTGAGGTGATGGATTCCCTTGTGCTCTTGATGAAGCCATGGGGTTAGATGTTGAATTTTGCATGTATATCAAATGTGCCAAAAGAGTATTAATGGTGTTCAAAGGTTCACTGATGGGGAGTACCACTGGGTCTTAAAGATTTGTCAGAGGTGGATTTACGGGATTTGTAGTGTTTTCTTCTAATATTTCAATTGAAATTGGAGCAAGAGAATCAACAATTTCTATGTTTTCCTGGGTAGGTCATGTTGTAGTATTTGTTTGATGTGTCTCTGCTCTACTGTTGATAATTGAAGTTAGAAGTGTGTTAGTTTCAAAGTCAAAGTGTCTTGTATTTTGTAGTCATCTCCGCGATGTAGCGGGGCCTTCAATTTTCGGTGACTTGCCTCTATGCCGCTGTGACTGGTAGGTCGGAAGATTAGCCACTTTGAAGAATATTGATAAAAGGACATGTTTAACAAGTTTTTGAAAATAGAATCAAACAATCCTATGGCTTTCTAGACTCAACAAAATAAAGTGTCCACACAGTAAAAATTCCCTAGAGATTTCAAGCAAGCAAACTTACTTTTCCAAAGAACCGAAGCTCAGTGAAAGGATGGATTGTAGGGCCTTCCGAAACTAGTAGCTGCCGAGGGATTTCATGTCCTCATACAATTGCTAGGAGTGAAGGTGTGAGAAACAAATACAATAAACTTTAATTTCCAGGGGTACAAGTGTTGGTTCCTGACCACTCACCCTCCCAAGGAGTAAAAGTTCCAAAGTCCATCTCAGGTATTGCAAGTGTGTTCCACTCACAACAGCCTATGTGATATCCTAAGAATAGCCACTAAATTTACCACTTCGCAATCGACGGTCGAGCGTACAGTTGTAAGTCGAGGACAACTCTTATTACCAGAAACTCTAGAAACAATGATGTCACCCCGAGGACTTGTCACTGAACATAGAATCCCTTTGATAAGCTCATGTGCCACTAAATTAGCAAGAAGGGGGAACCACCCTTACTTATCCAGATTGACCTCGTGCTTGACGCATGTTTCAGAAGCGCTTTCCCGACAAGCATTTTTTGCGTGGATGAACTTGTGTCATGTCTTCCTCCTGCAGGTGCATGGTAAAAATGCGCTTCTTCTGTCA